>CM021100.1:475744494-475833494 GCA_007115665.2 Sequoiadendron giganteum | reverse complement strand
GGTTGTGGGGAATGTCGTGCTACTAGTTGGGCTTCAACCCATTCAACCATACCAAATTTATACCTCCTGACAACTTTTATAAGGTGCCACAAAAGACAAGGGACCATAGGCATCCAAGTTGTGTTATGCAAGGTGGCCAGAAATGCAAGACATGTAAAATGCAAAGTGCAAAAATGCGGAAATATAAAATGCAAAGAGAGGGTATTCAAAGGAGTCTTATTTGATTCATGTGAGGTCTTTTACTTAGGTAACATTATGCCTAATGTCTCCAAGAGAGGACCAATCAAAGAATAGAAAATTCACAGCTTAGGGGATGCAGTGCATCGCATCAGGCCACTAAGAGGAATGCAATAATATGCTAAGATAGGTCACATTCATGAAGGAAATTACACCCAATTTCATCCACAAAGTGAGCAATATGTCATATGAAGTAATAAGGCTGCACTAGGAACCACAGGTGAAGAAAAGAAAATGCAAAAGTAAATAATGCCAATATATGCCCACACTTTAAAGGAATATATACACACTATTTTGTGAGCAATTACTTTAAATTAGACAAATGCAAAATGCAAAAGGAAAAATACATGAGAGCCTACTTGGAAATCCCTATGCTAATTCATATGTTCCCAAGGGAGGTTGTGTTATGTAAAAGAAAAGGAAAGGAAAGGAAAGGAAAGGGGGTTGTCCCCAAAATGAAAAACAACACCAAACACATAAGGGATCTATGAATTCGGTGTTAGTATGTTCATTGCTGCAATGTTCATTTAGAGAGTGTGCAATTGTCATCATTCCCCCAAATACATAGAATAGGAAGAAGGACATAGAGAGAGAGAAAAAAAATAAAAAGGAGTCATTTTGGGTCAACATGGAGGATACATAGGGTGTCTTGACGCTTTGCATCATCCCCAAAAGTGGAACAAAAGGAAAAAGAAAAATACAAGGGTATGTGTAGGATCATCATGGAAAAAAAAGGCCCTTAAGTGGTGATGAAAATTCAGAAAATCAAAGTTAGGCAACTTGATGTAAAAATTTGAATAAGTTATCTATACTATTTCAAAAATATGTAAGAATAGAATCTATTGCAAATTTAATTTAGTTTCTAAAATACTAGGTTTATTTAATAAAAATAAAAATCTATTTGGTGAAAATTTGAAATTTCAATGTAGTAGTACTTAAATTTCAGGAAAAAAATAAGAAGTAGGTGTCTGTCTAACCACCCTAACCATAATAAAATGATAATATTTTAGATATAAGTAGAGAACTCATGTCTTGATGTGATGCATATTTTTTTGTAATTTTTTTCCAAGTAAATAATTAATTATGATTTTTTTATTACAAATTTTAAAAAATATAAAAACTTGCATGTCTAGCCACCTTAACTTGGTCAAAACTTCATGATTTTTTATTTTTTTTAATCTTACAGTATGCGAAGCATAGAATGTGACACACATTTTGGATTCAAAAAATTTAACACCGTTTGAAAGTTATAGATGTTTTTCAATTAGCCTATCAATTTGGACTTTAGTCGCAGTTCAAATAGAAAATGAATAATAATTATTTATTAAATTCAAAGTAAAGAATAATTTATATTGGTGGAAAGCTGAGACTCTCCTTTAAAAACCCTTTTCGTTTCATCAATTTTGGGTAAAAAAAATTTTCAGCCACATGGGCCATCATATCACTTACATATCGCCACTTTTTGGCCCATCATGATCTTGCACATACCCACAAAGAGAAACAACCTTTTTGAGTCAACATGAAGGAGACATTGTGGTCTCAATGCTTTTCATCATCCTCAAATGGAAGGAGAAAAGGAAAAAGAGAAAAGGAAAAGAGTTCCTTTTGGGTCAACGTGAAGGAGACATTGTGGTCTCAATGCCTTCCATCATCCCCAAATGGAAGGCAAAAAGAAAAATTAAAAAAGAGAAAAGGAAAAGAGTTCCTTTTGGGTCAACATGAAGGAGACATTGCAGTCTCAATTCCTTGGATCATCCCCAAATGGAAGGCAAAAAGGTAAAATGAAAAAAAGCGAAAAGAAAAAGGGGTTCCATTTGGGTCAACATAAAGGAGACATTGCGGTCTCAATGCCTTGCATCATCCCCAAATGGAAGGGAACAAGCAAAAAAAAAAGTGAAATGAATGCATGACATATAGAATAAGTGAGATAGAAATAGAAGAAGGGCACAAAGAGAGGGAAAACATCCAACAAACTGGACATGGAAAATATTACACACAGACAAACATGCACAAAGAAAAATAAAAGGGGCTAGTAAGGAAAATTCTCGTCAACCATCGAGCAAGTCATCTACCTCCTAGTCTTTCTCAGTGTAAAAATTGGGAGGGCAACTAGCTAGAGCAACAACCGTAATTGTGGAACTAGCATCTAGATCAATGCTCATTCGAGGGGAATTATCATGTATACTCATGGAAGAGGAAAATAAGGCATTTAGAGTGTGATGTACCTCTTCATCTATTTCAGCATTCTCCTCCTCCTTGTCATCTAGATTGATGACAATAGGAGGATGAAGGACAATATCAGCTAAAGGATGCAACACTAGTTGCAAGGGGGGTGTAGGATCAGGTTGCGGTGGTGAGGAAGGAGGGTCGTCAGGCACTGTTGTGGTCATAGGTGGATTATGATTTTCAATATTTGCTTCCTCATGGAACTGACGAGAAAGGGCTCGGCGACGATGCCTATGCTCCCTAGCTTCTTTATTTCATTTTAATTGTTTATCAAGTGGCTTCTGAAAAGGAGTGGGCTGGTCCATCATAAGTTGTTTGTCATTCCTAGGGGGAGGAACGGGAGGAAACATGGGTGGATCATCCACTTTCTGCTTAGCTTTATACACTTGTTTGATGTGAGGAGGTAGGATGGAATTACTGTCATGATTGCGAGGCCACTTAGAGGAGGTGGAGGATGTTTTAGGTGTGGTCTGATTAGGTAGGTCAGAGTCAGGTTACAGCATAGCTTCATCAAGGATGGGTGTCTCAGAGGTCGATGGAGGCATGTTGCGAAGGGATAACTTAGAGATTTTCTTGGCCTTGAAATTTTGATATGCAATGAAAAAGAAATCTTATCTAGGGGTGATGGGTTCCATGGGCGTAGGCCAAAAGGCTTCCAAAGAAAAGTTTCCTTTGGAAGAGAAAGGATTGAAGCCACTATGATGAATGGTAAATATTTCATTGTCAACAGGAAACTTCACACATTTGTGGATAATAGATGTGACTTCTTCCATCAAACAAAGCCATGGGTGGCCAAGTCGCAAACAAAATTGGTCTGATTGTGGTATGATAGAGAAGGTAACATCTAGTGTCTTAGGACCTATCTGTAATGGTAGAGCGATCGATCCAATCCTAAGGCATGTGAAACCTTGATGTGTTTTAATCCATGCTGTAGGTTTTTCATAAACATCTTGAGAAATAGCATGCAATACCAAGAATTCTTCTATGATCACATTCTCACCACATGTAGGATCTATGAGTATCCCATTAGTGGGCTTATCATAAATTATGTTAGCTATGTAGAGCAGATCATCAGGAATATTTCTAAGTATATCTTGAGGTGAAAAGGTAATCTCAAGAGGTGTTTTGGTTTGGCCCTTATGATGGATGACGTCAATCGCGCCTACCATCTCATTGATAGGCATGACATGGGTTACCATTGGGAGAGACTCATAATGAGCATCTTGTGAATCAAAATTCATAACATTAGTGTGTGAAGTTTCGGTCACTTTGACAAATGAAACATTATGTTTAGGCATAGGGTTGGTGAAAATTTGGAAATTTTGGTTTAGGGGTGCAATGGACTTATTGCCCTTACTAGTGACATCAACAATGGATCGACGACCCAAACCAATTAGATCTTGCACAAGGTGCTTGAGATGAATGCATTGTTCGGTGTCATATCCATTATGGCGATGAAAATAGTAATAAGCGGAGGAGTTATATGATGGAGCTAATGGTTTATTGGGATCGGGTGCATGGAAAGGAGGTAAGGATATCATTTGTTGGAATAATTGGGTCATGGTATTCTTGAGCATATTAGGTAAAGGTGTGAAGGTGTGTTTAGGATCTCCATATTGAAGGGCACGACCGATCTAATGGAAACCACTTGGTTATTAGGAGGTGGAGGGGTTTATGGAAGGAGGGTTAAATCAAATAAAAACCCTTTGTTTGGTTTTCTAAATGGTTGAGAGTTGGGTTGGGTAGAAGTTTCAGACTTCTCAACTCTACTAGAAGTAGATCGTGTATCATGACTACTTGTTGAGTTGTGATAGTGACAGAGCGCTTGGCACAATTGCATGAAGGAAGAGAAATTCATGAGGGTGAGCTTGTCTTGGAGAGGTGTTAATAGGTTTTCAGTGAACATGTTTTGAAAATGTGTGCTAGGTATCTTAACATTAATTAAGGAATAAAGCGTCTGATAACGAGAGATAAAGTGGTTATCTTCTCATTAGTGTCTTGCTTGCATCTCATGAGGTCAGCCAAGGTTTTCTTAGGGGTCATATGGACTTGGAAATGGTTGATGAAGGCATCCACCAGTTCATTGAATGATCTAATGGAATTTTTTGGTAAGGATGAAAACCACTCCAAGGCGGCATCTTTGAGGGTCCTAGGAAACAACTTAGCAAGAAACTTGTCATCAAGAGAAAAGTCACTACATAAGGTAGTATAGGAATAATTAACATGATTAGAAGGGTCACCCCTCCCTCCGTACTTCTCAAATCTAGGAATTTTGATTCCTAGTGGCAGTGGGGTGCATAAGATATCTAAGGATAATGGATTGCTATGAACGTAGTGGGTAGGGGAACCATGTTGCCTTTGGTGGATGGTGGAGATTTTTTGTTGTGCATATGGATGTGACGATGTGAAAAATTTGCATGATAAGGGGATCAGTATGTGTGTTATGAGGTGGAAGGGCAAGTGGTGATGGGGTGAATGTGGTGGAAGGGGAACTGAAGGGGATGCTAATGGGAGGTATGGTGGAAGAGGTTAAGGGATGTGACACAAGGGAAGTGGAAACACTAGTAGGAATGTCGAGGGAAGGTACCACATTACTAATCTATTGGATAGTTGTCACACTAGGAGATGTATAAGTAGGGATGGAAGTTATGGTTGAGGGGGGAGGAGTGGAAGGTCCTCCTTGGCCAACAAAAGAGATGGGTGGGTGAGATACCTCAGGTGTGGAAGAGGCATGTTTTTGTAATATTTACATTATTTTCTTCATAACACCTAGCCATCATCATAGTCAAGCAAGCGGTGAAGGTTCTCTATGGAGGGATTGGCAGTGGCAGATATGTTCTCAAGGCTTAGGTCATGTTGAAGGTTGGCTAAATCAACATGGATGTGAAAGATCTTGTCATTTGGGAGGTCATCAGTTTTGTTGTCACCATGTGTGTCTCCTAGGTGCAGAGAGTTGCTAAGGATGGTCTCTAGGCCTAGTGCACTATTGTCGATACTAGGAGTAGAAGCCTAAGAGATCCCAAGGTGTACAAAAAGAGTATTGTCGTTAGAGTCCATGAGTCTAGAGCTTCGTCTCACTACAGTATCAACAAGAGAACACCAAATTCTCATAAAAATTTTGCTAAGGGTGGGGTGTATTCTATTGCAATGTAAACAAAAGAGACTAAACTTCTTGTAACTAAGATTCTAGAACAGAAAATAAAAATGCAGAACGAGAGAACCGATATGTAGAGAATGCTTTAAAATTTCTAGGAGTTACAAAGTGAATGGTGCAAGAGGAATAGGTCACCCAGTGTGGCATACTAGTCCCAGTAGTGTTATTTTTGACAATTTTTTAGAAAGTTTAGCTATTTTTTATGCTTTTTTATGATTTGTTGATGCAAACAGAGAATGGAAATGCAACTTTTTTGTATTTTTGTAATGAAAAATGCAATGTAAAGTGCGCTTTTGACTAATGCACTTTTTGATGAATCTTAGGATGCAAACAATGAAAAAATCCTAATGCAATGCAAGATTTTTCCTAGAAGATGAAATGAAAAACCAAAAGTGCACTTTTTACTAATGCACTTTGTGATGAATCCTAGGATGCAAAAAATGAATAAAACCTAATGCAATGCAATATTTTTCCTAATATGAAATGAAAAACAAGAAGATTATCTAGTGGTCTATGGTCAGGTTCACCAAAATGAATCACCAAAAAGGTAACACTAATTTAGGGAGAGAGGATTCCCCAAATAGGCTCCTAGGGTTTTTCACCTAGGATCACTTGTAAGAAGGAATGACTCTTTTCACACTACCGGTTAGGTGTTTTTGGTGATTCTAGTCAAAGTGGGAGGCTTAGAATGAGGTTGTGTTGTGTGTGTGTAGTGTGGCTAAATTCTACAATAAAATGAAATAACTAAACTAAAGAATGTAAATGAAAGAAAATGTAAACTATATGCAAGCTAAATTAAATTCCCTAAATGTATGTAATGCTAGAAGGAAACTGGAAAGTATAGAGATTGTGCACCTGGGAATGGAAACTTGAAAGAGAGGAGCATTGGAATGATCTGAAATCTGCCAAAAATCTATACAAGGACACTTATGCTAGAATGGATCACCTAGTCCTTCTACTGACAGATTTTTCCAAACTGGGTTTCAAGAAAAAGGGTATCCAGAAACTTGTCAGAACCCTTTTTCAGGCCTGGTACAGGGACAAGGTTGCCAATGATGGCAACCTAGGCCTCTTAGTACTTTCAAGAGCTTTGGGGTAGGATTATGTGGGTCCCCACTTGCACTTTCCTTTTCCATATATGCCTATGTCTAAATCTTTAGAAAACACCCTGCAAGTTGTCCTTTTGCTCCTCCCAAGGTTTGATGATGTGGGTTGACTTGAGTGGAATGATGGTACCCTTTCCAACACTTTATTCTTTGTCAAATCTGTATACAACCAAATCCCTTTTTGTTGAAGTCGGCAACATGCAAGAACCAACTCTAATGAAGGTTTCTTGAGATGCATTGTGCCCAAATGCTTGCTTGTGAAGATTGAGTGCAAGAGTTCTTGTGAAGATGAAATGATGCTAGGGGGGTGAAATGAGGATGAAAACCCTTTTTTATACAAGCTAAACCCTAATTTTCCAAAAAAAGCAACATGATAGGCCGACCTTAGGGTTTTGGAGGAAAATTCTCGTTAGGTTTTTGTCTCAAATTTGAAATTTTAGTCAAAAGGGACTAGGTCGCCCAAGGTGGTGAACTAGTCCATTTGGACATTTTCAAGTGGTGGTTAGGAATTAAGTGATGTTTAATAATGTTTATCAAGTTTTCCTCCTGAAAACACACTTAAGTGGGGCCTAAAATTACATTAAGGGGAAATTATCATTAAAAAGGGTTGAATTAGTGAAGACAAGCCTAGAAAAGTATAGAAATGTATTAAAAAACTTGACAACACTTTAGAATAAGGCTTGGAAAGGGGTTTTTTAGGTGAATTATTGTAGAAAAGTCCTAGAAAAGTGGGGAAATGTTTTACAACACACTTGTAGAACTTTGTTAGGTTATTGTTGATTTGCAAGCATTCAAGGTCTAATGTGAATGTGTTGGCCACATTACAACATTAGATCTAAGAAAAAGAAGGCCAAAATCCAAGGTAAAAGGCCAAAATGAGCGAAAAGTGTCCATGCTCCACTTTTTGGCAACACAAAAAGTATATTCCGAAATGTGCCAGAAAATATATTGATTAAGTTGCATTTTCAAAAGATTCGTTGTGGTGTTCATTTGATAGTAGACTATTGTAAAAATTGTCACCTTCAGCTCTATTTTATAGCAGATTGGAGAGTTTTAAAACTATTGTGCTTTGAAATTTGTAAGTCATTTTATATGGGTATTTTGCATAAATGATTAATTTATTGTTCATGTCTTCTGTTCTCTGCTTATTGTTCTTTTTAATAGCAGGTTGGAGGGTTTTAAGACTGATGTGCTGGGAAATGTGTGAGAAAGTATGTTGACTAAGTTGCATTGTTGAAAGATCCATTGTGGTGTTGGTTTGATAGCATACTATTGTAAAAATCATGGCCTTCGGCTCCATTTTATAGCAGATTGGAGGGTTTTAAGACTATTGTGCTCCAGAATCTATAAGTCATTTTACATGGGTATTTTGCATAAATTATTGATTTATTGTTCATGACTTTTGCTCTTTGCTTATTGTTCCTTGTTATATGTTTGTATCTTTTCTATTATACCCATTTTTGAGACTTCGAAGAGATTATGGCTTTGTATGGATGGAGAAATTTCAGTTAAATCTTCTTTCTTTTGTCAAAAAAAATGGTTAGGGTTAGTAATTTTTTTCCCTTTGTTTATTGTTTGTAGTTATCTCTATGCATCTATGGCGGTATACTCATTAAGATAGGAGCAATTTTATATTAACATAGGAGTGATTGCATATATATATATATGCAGACGGTTAGTATGAAAGCATAAAGATATTCTAGATAAAATTAGTTTTGTGGTTGTTAAATGTTATTTTAATAGCTCTTTTAGCATTTCTCTATTTGTCTATAATATTTAGTGTCAGGTAATGTAGCTCAAATTTTCAATTAATTTTGTGTTGTTATACCCATTTTGAATAGATTATTAGTACCCATTAGCCTAACGACTTCTACTTAATGTGGGTTTTCGTTGATATGTCATTTACATGTGATTATTAAGTGTTATTTTAACACCTCTTACAACTGTTACATAAAATTCATTTCTTGTACAAATATGTTTCATGATATTATTTTTCCCTCATCCATTTGAAGCTCCTTATAAAAAGCTATTAATTATCGTGGTTATTTTGTGTGGATGGAACATTTTATGTGTCTTGTATGAATATGTTTCATGATATTCTTTTTTTCTCAACTATTTGAAGTTCCCCATAACAAACTGTTCTTCATGATATTCTTTTTTCTAGTTCTGCATAGCAAATTGTTCACTATTGTAGTTTGCCTCTTATATTCTCCATATTTTAAAGTTCTATTTAATGTGGGTTTTCGAACATCTATCATTTTCCTGTGATTGTTAAGTGTTTTTCTAATAACTCTTTTCCAATTTCCCTTTTTGTCTCAACTGTTTGAAGTTCCCCATAACAAAATATTCTTCATGATATTCATTTTTTCAGTTCCCCATAGAAAACTACTCATTATCGTAGTTTTCCTCTTCTATTCTCTATAGTTTAAAGTTCTATTTAATGTGGGTTTTCAAACATTCTGTCATTTTCTTGTGATTGTTAAGTGTTTTTCTAATAGCTCTTTTCCAATTTCCCTTTTTGTCTATCTTTTTTCTCAACTTTTTGAAGTTCCCCATAATAAAGTGTTCTTCATGATATTATTTTTTCCATCTACCCATAGAAAACTATTCATTATTGTAGTTTTCCTCTTCTATTCTCCATATTTTAAAGTTCTATTTAATGTGGATTTTTGAACATCTGTCATTTTCTTGTGATTGTTGAGTATTTTTCTAATAGCTCTTTTCCAATTTCCCTTATTGTCTATAATATGTAATAGCGAATAAGTGTTATTCTAATACCTCTTATACAATTACTCTATTTTCTTCAATATATATATATATATATGTCTATATGTATCTATCTATGTTTCGAAGCATTGATTTCCACATATAGTTTACATTGTATGTATATATATATATGCAAATATATATGCAACTTGAATTTAGAATTGACAAGCTAGGTGTTACATAGATTACTTGTCTTGTATTAATATTTTTCATGATATTCTTTTTCCTTGACTTTTTTGAAGCTCCCTGTAACAAATTATTCTATTGTTCTCATAAGAAGGACTGTTTTCAATTTTTTAAATTGTGAAATTTTGGGGTTTTTGATCATGTGTCATTTTCCTGTGATTCTTAAGTTTTCTTTTGTAGCTTTTAATCTTTCACCAAAAACCTTTATATTGTAGCGATTTTCTCACAACATAAATAATACTTATATGTGTTATTTTTAACTCTTTGTACTCATTGACATGCCAAGCAAGGGCCTGCATAAAAATGGGAATAATGTCAAAGGTGCATAGCAGCAAGAAGGAACAATAAGAAAAGGGAAAAAATTATGCAAGTCGGTAACATATTTTAGACATTGCACCCTATTAAAATATATATCCAACAAGGGTGAAGAAATTTCTCTTACACCTTGTCCACATACTGATAGAATTTCAGGTAAGTTCGAATATGCTCCAAACTGAAATTTTATCAGTATCCAAACAAGGTGTAACAACAATTTGTTCAATTGCACTAGGTTCTTCATTTGAACTGGGTTCACCAAAAGAAATGTGAGCAACAACAAAGGCTTTTGTGAGTATTTTCTATTCTACAAAAAGGTCAAAATACATCCTCTTGCTAGTGCATCCTATGATCTTGTCCTAATTTAAACCTCTTTTATGTCTCTTGAGTTGAATATTTCTCCATATTTAAAATTTCTATTTAATGTTGGTTTTCGATCATCTATCATTTTCTTGTGGTTCTTAAGTGTTTTCCTAATAGTTCATTTTGCAATTTCTCTATTTGTCTTTAATATTTAGTGCCAAATAATGTGGTTCAAATTTAGAATTGACAAGCCAACTATTAAATAGATCGCATGTCTTTTATCAAAAATTTTGATCGTATTCATTTTTCCCTCTGCTGTTTGAAGCTGCCTGTAACAAACTATTCATTTTCCTCAGTGTCCCATAACCAACTATTCATTATTGTAGATTTTTGTTCAATGTGGGTTGTGGGTCATCTGTCATTTTCCTCTGGTCCATAAGTGTTTTTCTAATATTTCTTTTACAATTTTCCTGATTGTCTATAATATTTAGTGCCAAATAATGTAGCTCGAATTTAGAATTGACAAGCCAACCATTACATAGATTCCTTGTCCTGTATCAATATGTTTCATGATATTTTTCCCCCCTCGTCTGTTTGAATACATATATACATATATATATGTGTGTGTATATACATATACACACATATATACATGTATATATACATATATATTTATATATATTACATATATATATGTATATATATACATACATATATATACACACACACATATACATGTATATATATGTATATATCTATACAACTCACATATTCTAGAGCACAACATTTTTAAAACCCTCCAATCTACTATAAAATAGAGGTGGGGCAACGATTTTTACAATAGTTTGTTATCAAACCAACACCACAATGCCTCTTTCGACAATGCAACTTAGTCAATATATTTTCTTGCACATTTCGGAGTATGTTTTCCCATATATATATATATATATATATTTTGTATATATGTATATATATACATACATATATAGATACATATATATATATATATATATATATATATATATATATATATATATATATATATATATATATATATAGATACATATATATATATATATATATATATACTTTGTGCATATTTGGTGTTATACACATTTTGCACAGTTAGTTCCTTGCTATGTTTCTGATAGCAAACATGACGTTGATCTATACCTTTGGGCTGCTTTCAATTTTCCCTATCTGTGTATGTTTTTCTGCCTCTATTAAGGTTGTATTTAATGTGGGTTTTCGGTCATCTATCATTTACCTGTCATTCTTAAGTGTTTTTGTAACAACTCTTTTACAATTTCTCTATTTCTCTATAATATTTAGTGCTAGATAATGTAGCTCTAATTTTGAATTGACAAGCCAAATGTTACATAGATTTCTTGTCTTGTATCAATATATTTCATGATATTATTTTCCCCACTTTCCCATGACAAACTGTTCATTATTGTAGTCACCTCTTCTATTCTTCCATTTTCTTGTGATTATTAACTATCTTTATAATTTCTCTTTTATAGTTTCCCTATTTTCCTATAATATTTAGTGCCAAATAATGTAGCTTGATTTTTTAATTGACAAGCCAACTATTACATAGATTACTTGTCTTGTATCAATGTTTTTGTGTATTTAATTAAGGATTGTCCCATCATGTATTTTTTTGCTTGGAATGGCACTTTAGGAGTTTCTTATTCTATTGTCCTTGTGACAAGAATTGCTTTTAACTTTCAAAATTCTAAAATTTTGTAGATTGGTATAAACTACAAACATAACATTGACTTGTACCTTTTAACTGCTTTCAATTTTTTTTGGTATGTGTATGTTTTTCGGCCTCTGGTTAGTGTTCCTTATTATCTATATGCATCTTTGGTGCTATACACATTTTGTACAACTTATTGCTTCGTATGGTTTTTTTTCTTGGCATGACACTTTAGGAGTTTCTTATTCTATTGTCCTTGTGACAAGAATTGTTTTTAACTTTCAAAATTCTAAAATTTTGTAGATTGTTATAAACTAAAAACATAAAATTGACCTATGCCTTTGAACTGGTTTCAATTTCTTTTGGTATGTCTATTTTTTTCAGCCTTTGGTTATTGTTCCTTGTTATCTATGTGCATCTTTTCTACTATAGCTTATTGCTTCATATGGTTTTGATAAATTTAAGTTAAAATCCATTCAAAGGGAATGGTATGGAATGCCAACTATATGTGAAAATTAATGCTATCCAATATTATTTTCGACCCTTCTCCCGTGTATGTGTTTATAATTTTTCACACTACAACATTGAACACTACATTTACTTCCTCTCATTCCACTATACAACAATGCCAACATGCATTAACCCTTACACGTGAGCAAATACTTATCATTCATGACAAGAGGAATCAACTTGATGCATAGAGGCTTCATGAAACAATTGATGTTATTAAGGAGGAAGGGTTCAAGAGTGTGGAATGTTTCATGAAGCCTCTACGCATCAAGCTCATGCCTCTTGTCATGTTGTCTTTTCTCTTTATCCAAAATATCATGCTGGTGATCATTAACCTTCAATGATGAGTATTTATACCATTCAGAGTCTGCTATACATGGACACATGATGGCAAGGGTGATTTTATTGCGCTCAAAATGGTAACGATGAGCCCTCTTTTCATTGAAGGCTATAAAAATAGAGAATCTTGCAAACACCAACTTAAAGAGCAACAGTGCAGCTAAAGAGATATACATGTGCACATATAAACTTTTTTTTCTTAAAGAGTATAAAATAAAGCATCTTGCCTAGAAAAGTGCATGATCCCTACATTCCTTTTGTCATGAATTACTCGTGCTTTTTGTCTGGATTACTCAAAATTTATTTTTTCAAAGATTCTCTAACACTTTTTTTTAGAATTCCAATCATTTGTGTGTGTTTTTGTTTGCACAATGAGGAGAAGAAATTAGCGTAAGAGGAAAAGTAAAAGGAAACTTACAGCAGATCAAATTGAAGCATATAGAGAAAAGTATAGACAAAGTCATAGGAAAAGAAGACAAGGTATGCAAAATACTCAAATTGAAGCTTCTTGTGAACCATTAAATGTTAATTCAAGTGAAGATAAAATAGAATTTGAAAATATTGAACATCACATTGAAATTGAAAATGAAAACATTGAAAATAAAAAATTTATTGAAATTTGTTTGACGTAAGAAATAAGATTTAACTGCAATTTATCCTATGGTAATGGGTATAATGCCAAAGATGCACATAGATAGCTACAAACACTAAACGAAGGGAAAAAAGTGTATGTGTATGTATATGTATATGTATATGCATTTTTATGTATATGTATATGTATGTGTATCCCAAGAATTTGGCTTTCTAGATAGATAGATGAGCATAATTAATGGCATGCCATGTAATTCATAAACATGAAACTATTTTTCCCTAATGAGCATGTTGTTTTTGCAGATAGAAATATGGATGATTGTAATCATGGGATATGTAGTTCATTGGTCAAATATTTGCGAGCCACGTATTTCACTTGAGATTGCGAGGATGAAGAAACAGAGGAGCTATTTTTCCCTACAGAGAATGCAGGGAGATGCTATAAAATTCACAGTGTTCGTCATTACTTTATAATTCATGGAATTTTCCATGAAATTACAAGTCATGCTATTCTCTATGGATTTTATAGAACTTCTAACAACATACTCTACAAGGCAAGAGTGTTTTGGTGTGTGTGCCTCAAATTTTTTCACATGATTATTATGTGCATTACATGTTGCGTATACGTCTACTTCAACATGGGTGCTCCTGAAAATATGTTCATCAATCCCAACTATATAATAGCATGTATATGTATATGTATGTGTATCCTCACTATATATTGTGTATTCCAGTATATTAAACTATATATGCACATACTCTAGAAACATTCTCAAAAAAATTGTGTTGTATTTGACTAATAAGTTTAAAATTCCACATCTATGTTCTATTTTCCATTTTTTGTGCCTATATACCCTGAGTTTTCTCATTTGTCCTTGATGCTTTGTTTGCACATATTCTTATGTATTTTTCCCTCTTTTTCAATTGGTTTTATTTGATTCAAATAGATGGAAAATGTTGACCTATGGAATTCTCTTTTGAGCATTTCATTGTTTCACTCTTCCTATATATTACGTTCAAAAATATATAGCCTTATCTACATTTTATTTTTATCTAATATATGATAAGACTCCATACAATTTGTTGTGCATTGCCAAGGCATCTTGGCGTTGTTGTACAATGGGGCGGGGGGGAAGTAAATGCAATATTCAATGTTGCATTGTGACAATGTATATTGTTTTGGCTACATTGTGAAACTATCCACTGTAATGTTGCTTTGATAGAGAACTATTGCAAAAAGTCTTCCATGCACCCACTTTAGATAGTAGATTGTAGGGTTCTACAAGTATTGTGCTCCACAACCTACATCGTTTGGCCTCGTATTGCTGATGTAAGTTGTTTTGCAATGTCTTTTTTTCGTTCCATACACATCTAACCACCGAGATATATTTTGATAGATTCAAATAAAATGTTACTTTGCAGTAATATCATGTTGGGCTCAATGCAAGCATAGATGGACAAGGAGATATATGAAGCCCATCTATGGGACAATTGTTGCCTAAAAGATGAGCATAGCTATAAGCATAAACAAGGTTTATTTTATAAAATTATAATTTATTAAGTTATACACTCAACTCTTTTCTTCATGCACGGCTAGATAGGCTCTAGTACATATCAAAATCATGTATGTTTATAAAGTTATTTGTGTGCATTTTAACCTTTGAAGTAAAACATTTGATATTTCTTTGATGCCTTCCTTTTAACAATATTTGGGTATTTCATCCATGGAATTGGTTTTGTTTTCAAACAAGATCTCCAATATATTCTTCTTTCCCTATATTTATCAAGATTATAGAAAAGTTCCATCTTGCCCAATTCTTTATCAGCATTCTCTTTTTCTTAAATTTATTGTAGCCAAAAAAGAACTACGAAAAAGGAAATCATCTGTGAGAACATGGATTTTTTTTACAACTTCATCGTTGTGTAATATATGATATGCATACAAGCACAAATTCTTACATGAACTAGACTACAATAAACATAGTCTATTGTATAAATTACATTTTCCCATGTCTCTACAATTATCTTTTCAGCTTATGGGAAAAATTATTTATAGGAAGCTCTTCATCAACATACCCATATTTTTAAAGTTGTTACATGAAAAAAAAATACTACAATATAAGAAATCATATATGGAAACAATGAAATTTCCCCTACTTCGCCATTGTGTGATATATGATATGGCTCCATTAAATTTCTAATGGTTCTTCCATACTTTTCTTGCTCGACGGTTTGGGTAGAGCCCATGAGGCTTCATGATGCCAATATGGCAGGGAGGAGAACAAGCATGGGTTTTGTGGTTTTGCCTTGTATTGTCATACATTGAATGCTACAAATACACAACATATTTTATTTTGCCGACTACATTTCTCCATGCTTATACAACTATCTTTTCATCTTGCCAAATCAACTATTTAAACCTGTTTCTTTATGATGATACCTATTTTCTTTAGGTTATGACAACAATTATATGATGCGATCCTAATTTTTTTATGTAAATAAAACATTTCCCATCTCTTTAAACTTATACATGGATAACTAGATTTGAAACATATTGATACAAGATTCAAGATATGTCCTTTGGTGGTAAATATTGAAGACAAATAGAGAATTGTATAAGAGGTATGGGTATGTGTAGGATCATCATGGAAAAAATAGGCCCTTAAGTGGCAATAAAATTCAGAAAAATCAGAGTTAGGCAACTTGATGTAAAAATCTGAATAAGTTATCTATATTATTTCAAAAATATGTAAGAATAAGGTCTATAAAAAATTTAATTTAGTTTCTAGATTACTAGGTTTATTTAGAAAAAACTAAAATCTATTTGGTAAAAATTTGAAATTTCAGCATAGTAGTACTTAAATTTCAGGGAAAAAATAAGAAGTAGGTGTCTGTCTGACCACCCTAACCACAATAAAATGATAATATTTTTTTATAATATTTTAGATATAAGTATAGGACTCATTTCCTGATGTGATGCATGTTTTTTTGTAATTTTTTTCCAAGTAAATAATTAATTATGAATTTCTTATTACAACTTTTAAAAAATATAAAAAATAATATGTCTAACCACCTAAAATTGGTCAAAACTTCATGAAATTCAATTCTTCTTTTTTCAATCCTATTGTATACAAAGCATAGAATGTGATGCATGTTTCGTATTCAAAAAAAGTGATACCATTTGAAAGTTATAGATGTTTTTCAATCAACCTATCAATCAGGACTTTAGTTGTAATTCAAATAGAAAATGAATAATAATTATTTATTAAATTCAAAGTAAAGAATAATTTATATTGGTGGAAAGCTAAGAATCTCCTTTAAAACCCCTTTTCGTTTTATCAATTTTGGGTAAAAAAAAAGCCATTAGCCACATGGGTCATCATATCACTTACATATCGCCACTTTTTGGCCCATCATGATATTGCACATACCCATATTAGAATAACACTTATTTTCTACTAAATATTATAGGCAAAAAACCACATTAAATAGAGCTTTAAAATATGGAGTATATAAGAGGAAAACTATGATAATTAATAGTTTGTTATGGGGAACTGAAAAAAACAATATCATGAAGAACAGTTGGTTATCGCGAACTTGAAATAGATGAGAAAAAAAGAATATCATGAAACATATTGATAGAAGACATATAGCATGTTCCATCCAAAGAAAATAACCATGGAAAAACTTTCAGAATTTAAAAAATTGAAAATAATTCTTCTTACAAGAACAATAGAATAATTTATTACAGGGAGCTTCAAACAGATGCGGGAAAAATAATATCATGAAAGATATTAACACAAGACAAATAATCTATTTAATAGTTGGCGTGTTAATTCTAAAATCATATATTTTTTGCAATCCTTATTAACCAATTAGGGACATTTAGGAACATTCTTTGTTCAAGAGGTAAGCTCCACGTCATCATAAAAAACCGCGGGGAAGTCTTCTCTATTTGTCTATAATATTTACTTCCAAGTAATGTAGCTTGAATTCCAATTAACTTTGTGGCATTATAACTAGTTTGCACAAATTATTGCTACACATTGGCTTTACGAGTTCTATTTATTGTGGGTTTACTACCAAAGAATGTAGCTCAAATTTTCAATAAACAAGCCAACTCTTACATAGACTGCTTTCCTTGTATCAATATGTTTAATGTGGGTTTTCAATCATCTTTTATTTACCTATTATTCTTAAGCAAACTACGATAATGAATAGTTTGCTATTGGGAACTGAAAAAAAGAGTATCATGAAGAAAAATTTGTTATGGGGAACTTGAAATAGTTCAGAAAAAAGAATATCATGAAACATATTGATACAAGACAAAATGGGAAATTGGGAAAGAGCTATTACAAAAACATTAAGAATGATAGGAAAATGACAGATGTTCAAAAACCCACATTAAATAGAAATACTTTCTCAAGAAATATGGGTACTTTTGTCATCTAGAATAATTTATGATATCTTTACAATTTCATTCAATCTTTTTTCTTAGACAAATAGGGAAATTGTAAAAGAACTATTAGAAAAAAATGCATACATATATATATACATATATACATACAATGTGAACTGTATGTTTAAAATCAATGCTTTGAAACATGGAAAGATACATATATGCATATATATTGAATACAAATAAAATTTGGAAAGGACGGTTGGCGGTGCTAAGACTAAGTGCCCCAGTGCACAAAAGAAGAATGGTAAGTGCTTGCTCATGTGAGGGTTAATACATCATGTCATTGTTCTATGGTGAAACATATTGGTACAAGGAAAGTAGTCTATGTAACAGTTATAATATGTATTGGAATAACATTTGATAATCATGCATAAATGATAGATGGATGGAAACCCTTGGCTTGCTTTTGATTTTTGTGGCCTGTGTATGTTTTTCTATCTGTCATTTACCTGTGATTCTTGTTTCTTCTTCTAGCATATTTTTACAATTATCACACATAAATGACAGATGAATGAAAACCTTTGGTCTGTTTTCAATTTTTTTGTAGTCTATGTATATTTCCTAGCTCTCTTATAGTTCTATTTAATGTGGGTTTCCAATCATCTATCATTTAGCTATGATTCTTAAGTGTTCTCCTAAACTCTTCTACAATTCCTCAAATGATAGATGATGAAAAACCCATTTTAAATAGAACTTTAACATATGGAGAATAGAAGGTGTAAACTATGGCTATGAACAGTTTGTTATATAGAGCTTGTGTTGTGCATAATGCGTATAGAACCAAATATACACAAAGATAACAAGGAACAATAAACAAAGGCCAAAAATATACACAAACCAAAAGAAATTGAAAGTAGTCCAAATGTACAAGTCAATGTTATGTTTGTAGTTTACACCAATCTACAAAATTTCAGAATTTTCAAAGTTAAAAACAATTCTTCTCACAAGGACAATAGAATAAGATACTCCTAAACTATCATGCCAAGCAAAAAAATACATGAGGGAACAATCCTTAATCAAATGTACAAGAACATTTATTAGCTGATAGGCTATTTTTTTGAAGTTCCCACCAGGATTTTTGTTAGCCCAGCTATGAATAGGATTTGTTGGCACCGAAGATCTCCCAGCTGGCGGTGAATTCCTCGGGAATTTTTAATTACGTGGACCTTGCTAATTACGTGGGTTGGCGGTGGTGGAGTTGGTGGCCTTGTTACACATACTCTAAAATGTGCAAGAAAATATATTGACTCAGTTGCATTGCCAAAAGAGCCATTGTGGCATTATGAACATGTTACATATACTCCAGTTCCACCATTAAATGCTCTGTTATTAACAACATCCCAATTCTATATCATTGAATGCTATAGTTGTATTGTAGCGATTTTCTCACAAGCTAACTAATACTTATATATGTTATTTTAAACTCTTTTAAAATCAAAGTCTACATAAATAGGAATAAAGATAGTGTACACATCTGTTTAGATATAGATATGTATATATAAATTTTTGTTGCATTGTTAAACGAGCCATAGTGGCCTTCATCTATATATATATGGATATATAAATCCTTCCTATATGTATACTTTTAAATATGCAACGGGAAATTCAATACACATATATATATATATATATATGCATATGTATATATGTATTTGTCTATGTTTCGGGGGATTCAATATGATTTCCCTTTTTCTCTATAATATTTTTTGGCAAATAAGTGCTATTCTTACACCTCTTATACAATTTGTCTATTTTTCTTCAATATCTTCTACCAAAGAACGTAGCTCAAATCTTGTATCAATATGTTTCATGATATTTTTTTCCCTCATCAGTTTGAAGCTCCTTGCAACAAACTTCCCAGGGTTGTTTATGCAAGTGTTGGAGGTTTTTGCTTATCTACGTTGGTGGTGGTGGAGTTGGTTCCCTCCATATGCAAAAGCAAAATGGTAAGTATCTTCCCACATGAGGGATTTTGAATTGACAAGCCAACTCTTATATAGACTGCTCATCTTGTATTAATATGTTTAATGTGGGTTTTCGATCATTTGCCATTTACCTCTGATTCTTAAGTTTTTTTCTCATAGTTCTTTTAGAATTTCTCTATTTTGTCTATAATATTGAGTTCCAAATAATGTAGCTTGAATTTTGAATTGGCAAGCCAACTGTTGCATAGATTGCTTGTGTTATATCAATATGTTTTATGATACTCTTTTTCCTAGTTCCCCAAAGCAAACTATTCACTATGTAACAGTTATCTTGTAAATTCGATGACCATTTTTAGTATATGCTTCCTTAGATTGCAATTGTATTTTTTATAGAGATACATTTGAACACACATAATATAAATTTTGTTATAACTTTAGGGAAAATTTCCATCTTCATAAACAACTATATGCAAATAATCTTTTATGTAAGCTAAAAAGATAACTGTACACACATGCAACAATGCAATGGATAGACTACAATATATATTTTGAAGTCAAATGTATGATTCTTTTCCTAGGAAAAAATCCCATTTAAAATTTCTTCTTTCACGACTATTGTAGATTGTGCTCTATGTGATTATGGAGGGAAACCGCACACTGTTGTCATTTTATTTTGAGAGACCAAATGATTTGTTGATTGCATCACACTGTTTATCCCCAGAAGCACGTGACAATGGTGTATGTTGCTCCATTCCAGTAAACCATTTACACTGTCATGGTTGGCTTGGTTTTCATTTTATACACGATTACATTTTTTTCCTTTCTGGTTATTGGTTGCTATATGTGCCCATGTTTTGCAAACACAATTCCGCATATACATCTTAGCCATGCAATGAGACTTCTTGTTTGAAAACACTCATCTCTGCCCAACTTTGTTATTATGTGATATATGGTAACAACCCATGAGATTTTCCTTGGACCTTACCCGCCTTTCTTGCTCGGGGGTTTGGCTAGAGCCCACAAGGCTTCATGATGCCAATATGATAGGGAGGAGAATGAGCATGGGTTTAGTTCTTTTCCTATTGAAGTCAAATGTATGATTACTTTCCCACAAAAAAAATGCCATTTAAGATTTCCCCTTTTACAGTCATAGTAGATTATGATTTATGTGATTTTTGAAGGCAACCACACACCGCAATCATGTCGTTCTCAAAGGACAAACAAGTTTTTGATTGCATCACATTGTTTATCCCCAAAATCACATGACAATGGTGTATGTTGCTCTCTTCAACTAAACCAACCACAATGTCATGGTTGGCTTGTTAAAGTATTTTATATATTCTATTTGTCCATGTTTCTCTAGCCATCTTCAAATCCCACCATGCCAAATTTTATTAGTATACCTATTTTCATCAAGTTGTCATAGTAAAAAAAAGACTACAATATTATAGATCTTGTTTGAGAATACTCGTCTTCCCCCAAACTTTGTTATTGTGTGATATATGATAAGATTCCATGAGATTTTCCATGGTCCTTGTTTGACTTACTTGCTCGGGGGTTTGGCTAGAGCCCATGGGGCTTCATGATGCCAATATGGTAGGGAGGAGAACAAGCATGGGTTTAGTGGTTTTTCCTATCATCGTCACATATTTGTTGTTGCTTGTATACATGGACAGCCAGATTCTCACATCCACTTTTGTACAAAAAACATACTCTATTCAATTCATTGTATTTGTCATTGTTTCCACAACTCTCTTTCCAAATTCTCTAGTAGATAGCTTATACACAATTATTTACCAGGCTACCATGTATATAAAATGTTCAATTTTATCACTTTCTATTTACAAAATATATTACTAACCTCTTTTATTGTACATCTATATTATTTCCTTTATAATATTGAATAGATACAATGACATTCAAGAAAATTGTTGTATTGGAAACTTTCTATTTCAAATTCTTTCATGCTCTAGCAACTCAATCCAATGTTGCTCGCCCTTGTTAAACACCATCAACATTACATGTAAGTACAAAACTTTTTCATTGTAAATATTATTAATTATTTCTCTCACTTTCTTTGCAATGGAATTTAATTTTACCAAGGATTTGGCTTCCTTCATACATAGATGAGCATAGTGGATGGTATGCCATGTAATTCATAAACATGAAACTATTTTTCCTGCTAGGCATGTTGCTTTTGCAGAGAGAAACCTACATAATTCTAAGCATGGGATATCCAATTCATTGGTTGAATATTTGCAAAGCGCATATTGCATTTAAGACTACAAGGATGAAGAAACATAGTAGCTATTTTTCCCTCTAAAGAATGTAGGAAAATCCTATAAAATTCGTGGCATTTGTCATGACTTTAGAGTTCATGGCATTTCCCAAGAAATTACAAGTCATGCTATTTGCCATGGATTTTATAACATTTGTGACTTCATGCATTGGAGGGCAACAGTGTTCTAATGTGTGCACCTCGAAAATTTCACATGACAATTGTGTGCATTGCATGTTGCACATACATCTACTTCAGCATGGGCGTTCCAAAAAAATATGTTCATCACTCTGAACTATATAATGTCCGGATACCAATAGATAGATTTTGTGAACCGATTGTAAATATTATTAATTATTTTTAGTTTCACATTGTCTATATTCATTTTGCACATAAACTTGCTCACTTTTGATGCTTCCTTTTTTATTACATAGAATATTTTTTCTAAAGTCAAATGTATGATTATTTTCACACAAAACAAAGCATACCTTTTATTTCAATTCTTCTAACAATGCAAAATATGTGCATTGTTTCATCACATTCCTCTTTTGGTGAGGTGTGTTCATTTGTTTTGGATCAAAGATGGTGTGAGTGAGTCTTCTATTGGACTATGAACATCTTTACTCTCTAACTGATATTTGCCCCTATATAATTTGTTTTCCTATTAGTGACGACCATCATAACTAATATTCAAATAAAAAAAATCAAAATATATAACATCAAAGTAATAAATTATTTAGTGCCCAATAAGCATTACAAAAAAATGCCATACCTAAAGCTATGGACTAACTTTTTTATTCAATATTACTAATTAAAGGCATAACTAATAACTCTTCAAAAAAGAAAAATCCTTTAATGTTTCATACTTTTCATATATATTATTTAATTCACAACTTCAACACTGCCATGTATTTGTATGCATATGTAGCTTAAGATAATTAAATAATGATCTATCAATTGATTGATTAACCTAGACAAAAAGATTAAATATATATGTGCATCTATGTTTAATAAATATAAAACTAACATAGACCTAGAATTATATCATACTTAAAATTTTGGAGACAAATTATTATTATTAAAAAATTAATTATTGAAAATTTTAAATTTTAATTAATTTTTCAAATCTAATTTTTTAAGAATAAATTTATTGAAAGATCATATTTGTTGAGAATTATTTTACTATGGATTCCCAATCATCTATCATTTACTTGTGATACCTACAATTATTAATTAGAATCAATTTTAAATAGTTGTTGTAACTAAAATTATTAAATATTACATATTAATAAAAATAAAGTTATTCATGATTAATTACTTGAAATTAAAATTAATTAATATATTGCAAATAATAGGATTCGGTCAACATGACCTATGGTTTTATTTTACATTTTCATAATCAATTTTCAACTAATAAATTTTGATGTGAAAATGCAAAGACCAATTTCAAGTTTTATGGAAATGGTTTTTAATCTCACATGCAATGTGTGTCAGATAAGAACAGATAAGTGGACTATAACATGAGGTTAATAGTGCTTTACAATTCTCAAATTAAATGAAGACATATAAAATAATCTTTACGCCAAAATTAACTAATTTGTAATATATTCAAGTTAGGCTATTTGAATTGATATCTTCCAATGCACACATAAGTTGGCTTTTAACTTTAATACTAATGTATCAATATGCTTGATTGATTTTCCAATATCTTTGTTCATTATGATCTACTCCACCTATTTTATCCTACATAAAGTCCAAAATCATAAGATTCACCCCGTACTATTAAGTAACCTCACTTTATTTCCTATTGATTTATTAGCACATTTTCCATTTGTCGATTCAATCAAACAATTCCAAATATTACTGATTATTTAAACCTCACATAACATTCCAAAAAAAAGTTTGTTTCTTAGTTCCTATTGACCAACCATTTGCGGTGCACCCTACTGACTCATTCTTACATGTCTACATATGTGACTGCTAATTATTTCATAATCACATTATATCATTATCTGAAAATAAAAAATAAAATAAATAAAAATTCGCATTGGTATGCAAATTTTACCATTTCAAATAAAAATAAAAAAAGGAAAAAACTATATGGAACAATAAAATATGAATGTAACCGTGGGCAAATAAGAAATAAAAAATTAAAAAACTATATGGAACAATAAAATATGAATGTAACCGTGCGCAAGAGTGTGGCCAAGTTGAAAGCTAAAAATTGACCCGAAACATAGGACGGCAGATTTCATTGGCAAAATCACTGATTTTTCTTAGATTACGCAAGTGTAGGATGGCGGAGTGGATGACATATTTCTTGGTTTGGGTGGAGCCGTTTTCTAGACCAAGCATTTTCCATTTGAAAGATTTTTTAGCCAAGGACTTTTTGCTTTGGACGATACTGTTAAACAAGACTAAGTAAGAAGAGTTGCTTAGTCAAATGAAGAAGTAAACCAGTGCGGTTTCCCCGAACAAACGCACCAAAGAAAATGTACGCAGAGCCGTGACGAAGTAACCTACAATTGCCGTCTATAGCGTAAAATGTTTATCTTTCTTACGACACACCTCAAATGCATGCATTGACTAAACAGCTTAAATGTATGCAACTTTTGCACGTCTCTTTTTATATCAAAGAATGCAATTTCAAAGCAGTTAAAAACTGCAAGAAGTAGCTCTACAAAATAGATTAACAAGAATTATAATCACATAAAAATAATAACAGAGATTACAAAACAAAACTGAAATATCAAAAACCGTGTTCATTGTAGATTACTTTGGAAAAAATATTTTCAATACATATTTAAAATCTGCAAACATACATAAATGACAATAAAGCTAAATAAAGACATCAGAATTTTCCAAAAGATAAATGTTGAGATTTTAGTATCTGGTTTCCTTCTATTGAAATTTCTGTAGATCATCGAGAAATGTCTACATTGCTATGTCTACCCACTGCCCCAAGTAGTTGGATTTTTATTCTAGTTTGAAGAAGGATGACAGCCGGGTATCTTATTTCCTCTTTCGCTTCAGTTTCATTGCTTGTTCTCTTCCTTATATCATCTACTCTCTGTGTACTGTCATTTGCTCTGTCTTCTTCAAATGGATATGGAGGAACAACATGGATCAATAATGTCCAGTCTTTAGAATCATGGACACCTCGATCAGCTGACATTGGTGCAGTCACAGTCAGGCCAATTCTTCTCAGCAACAATATCTCATATGGCTGTGAGAACCTGCGGTTTGGATGTGGATTCTTCTGCTACTCTATTCCTTGTGACACAGGGTACTATTTTTCAGTTTTCTTTGTTATTTACGAAACAAATTATACTGATCCAGATGACCTGCAAATGGTGTGGACTGCAAATAGAGAGCGTCTAGTGAAAGACAACGCAAGCCTTGGACTCACCTCCACTGGGAATCTTGTATTGAAGGACGCAGATCGCAGTCTAGTGTGGTCTACAAATACATCCGCCCAAGATTTCCAAGGGATGATTATGGAAGAAACAGGGAACCTAGTTCTCCTCAACAGCTCTAATGGAACCCTGTGGCAGTCTTTTGACCATCACACTGATATGTTACTGCGAGGCCAGAAGTTGGAGGTGGTACAGAAGCTTACTACAAACATATCCCCGACCAATGCAAGCGATGGGATTCTCTATGCAACCCTGCTTGTCAACGGTTTTGCCCTGTATACAGCCCCCGCACCCCCTCGAATGTATTTCAGGTATCCAAGCTTACCCACAACTCTCAACGTGGCATTTGTTCAGTTCGGCAATGAGTCGATCGGTTACTACCCTGAAGGATATCCATCCGATCCGATTGCACTCAGTTCTCCAATACCCACAAATTCACTCTACTTCAAGATTGCTTCAGATGGGCATGTGTTCTTCTATTCTTTCGAACAGAAAACTAAAAAGTCTCTTCACGACTATTTGTCAAGCTTTACGAGTGCGCTGAGTACATGTGACTACCCAATAACATGTGGGGACTATGGTATCTGCACAGATGGTCAGTACAGCTGTCCAAAAGAAGCCAATGCTTTTAGTCAGATTGACGCCTCAAAACCCAACCTGGGCTGCGTTCCACACAGTCCTGTCGACTGCCCTGACAATCCCACAATGAGCAGCACAAAAAGTTATCAATTTCTGGAGCTGGACCATGTTTCCTATTTTAGCTATAATTTGGGAAATGCCTCCATTCCAGGTTTGCTCTCAAGAGAGGAATGTAAAGCTCTTTGCTTCAAAAATTGCTCTTGTAAAGCTGCTTTTTTCAGGTATGGTGGCCTTGAAAATATTTCTAGTGGGTATTGTTATCTGGAATCCAATGTATACTCTCTGAAAATGAACACTCCTAGTGATGTGTTTTATGATTCCACTGCTTATATTAAAGTTGGGAGAAGCCCCAAGCACACTAAGCGCTTAGTTATCGGTATCAGTGTTTCTGTTGCTGGTGGAATGGTTGTTCTGTTTCTCGTATTGTGGGTCTGGATAGCAAGATATAGAAAAGGTAAGCAGAAGGAGAGAAGAGATGAAATTGACGATGCTGAGGAGGACGATCCTCTGAACTTGCGGGCAAGGTTCCCCTTGCGGTTCTCATTCCAGGAATTGCAAGATGCTACAAATGATTTCTCCCTGAAGCTCGGTAGCGGGGGATTCGGTTCAGTTTACGAGGGCATTCTGCCTGATGGCACAAAGATCGCAGTGAAGCGGCTTGACAGAGCAGGACAAGGAGCAAAACAATTTAAGGCAGAAGTGGAAACGTTAGGCAACATTCGTCATCTGAATTTGGTAAGATTGAAAGGCTTCTGTGCGGAGAAGTCTCACCGAATGCTGGTCTATGAGTTTCTAGCAAATGGATCTCTGGACAAATGGATATTTGCCAACGATACCCATCAAAATGTGCTCGACTTGAAGACCAGATCCAAAATAGCTCTTCATATAGCACGGGGATTGACCTACTTACATGAGCAGTGTCAACAACGAATTATACATTTCGACATCAAACCCCAAAACATTCTTCTGGATGAAAATTTTAACGCCAAGGTCTCGGATTTTGGGTTAGCAAAATTAATCGACGGAGACCAAAGCGAAGTGATAACCATGATCAGAGGAACGCCAGGATATATGGCACCTGAGTTATTAAATGAGCATGTTTCTGTGAAGGCGGATGTATTCAGCTTTGGCATTATGTTGGTGGAAATTGTGAGTGGAAAGAGGAGCCGAGAGCTCTCAGATGGCCAATTGCTTTCAGTTTTACGGCGAAAGGCCGAAGAAGGCAGATTGTCAGATTTGATAGAACCAGGACTTGAAGATGAAGGGATGGACGCAAAGGAGGAAGCAGTGAAAATGTTGAGAGTGGGGATGCTCTGTATACAGAATGATTTGACGAACAGACCAACGATGTCGACTGTAGTCAAGGCATTGGAGGGTATGATAGAATTGTACAGTGCCCCCACTATGTTGTCCTCTCCTTCAGACTATCCATTTCTATCCACTACCAAACCTGATCGTTTGGCGCTCTCCTACACCCCTCTTTCTTCTGTATTGTCTGGAAGATGATTCTTTGTTCTCTAATTGTAGTTTTCAGACAAATTTTGATCTTGATATTTTGGGGTTTTAATAAAGCTAATATTTTAAGGGATACTCTCTTTTTTCCGTACTAAGCTGAAGAAGATCAACCATTCCTATACCCAATTTTTTTTTGCTTCATGACAAAAAATATTCTGAACTTTCATCTTCCAGAACAAACATACTTTCTGTTTTCACTGTCAATTGTTGCTTTACTCATTATTAGTATGAGTTGTTAGTGCTCAAACTTTTTTTTGGTGAGATTTGTTGCGCATCAAAAAGTGATATAAACAAATGAAATTAGTTATGATTCTTGTATGTCTTATTTATGACAATAAAAAGAGGTATATGATGTTTTTTATTCTTATTTTTTTTTAGAATGGTGTAATTTTATTACAATAGAGATAGATCAGGGAACCTTTTTTTTTTAACACAATAACAACTATTTTGCTTTGAACAAAATTCATGATCCTAAAACATTAATGTTGACAAAGACAAAACAAAAAGATCCATTAAAATCATCTCAAATGATTATTATGATGACTTTACAATCCA
Source organism: Sequoiadendron giganteum (assembly GCA_007115665.2). Taxonomy (NCBI): domain Eukaryota; kingdom Viridiplantae; phylum Streptophyta; class Pinopsida; order Cupressales; family Cupressaceae; genus Sequoiadendron; species Sequoiadendron giganteum. The sequence continues at coordinate 475,805,269 of CM021100.1, read as the reverse complement.
TTCAAAAGATTTAAATTTTGATGATATGTCTAGAATCTTCTCTTTCATGTGATATAATCTTTTTCAAGTTTTAATTGTGTTTTATAAAAAATGTATAAGTATGATCATCAAATTTAGTACTATGATCCATCTTATCCATTTAACCACATGTTTCTCTTTTCAATAACAAATATTTTTTGTATTACATGATCATTGATTTTGATGAGAATTGTTGTCTTTTAAGCATTATATTAATTATGCTGGTTCAAAAATATTTTTTATGTTTCTTTAACTTCAATAGGCTCAATGAGAAAACAAACTTTGACAAATATAACATGTTGCATAAGGTGATTACATTCTATTTTGAGACTCCTAGAGTTCATTTTTATCACTTAAATATGATTTTATAACTTATAAAGGAAAAAAGAAAAATATGTGTTAAAAGTGAATCAAAATTGTAAGAAGAATGTACAAATTACAAACAAGTTTCAATATTGCCATTATTAGTTAAGGAAAGTAGGTGTTAGACAATCTTCAAAATATTTCACCCAAGTGCTATGGTATTTGTGCATAGTCATTATTAAGATATACACAACGTCAGTAATATTGATTTTTAAAAGTATGTTGTGAGTCACCCATATTTAAACTAGCCAAATAAAAGATAATTTTTATAAAGCATAGATACTACCATTGAACATAGAATGCTACCTCCTCTTCAATCACAAATTGTTGAATCTTACAATGATTTATTTCCATTACGAGAAGAATATAAATAAACATATAAATATAAAAGTCATATTAAGAAAATATTTCAAAATTATATCAATCATATTAAACTCCACTTTAATTTTAAAATTATATACTAGAACTATAGCATAATAAAATATAAAAAAATGGATGGCTATTGAACAAAAGGTGTTTCATAAATATACATGTGATTGAAAATGAAAAAAAACATTTAAACAGAAAAGTAAGGATGGTAAAGTGTCCATAGTTAATATCCTCATTAACAAGAAATTCATTGATTAGTAGGAGGTATTTTCCACACTGTGTCAAATTGTGATATTATTATTAGAATTCAACTGTATAGTTTTTATGAATCAATCTCATTGACCTGCGTAGATTAATTATTACATATAAGACCTTACTGCCTTTCACAAAATTAATAATTATTTCTTGAGTAAAGTTGAAATGACTTAAACTGAGCATTATTCAGATTCATAAAATTAAAAAGGGACAAAAGTAGATAATAGAAAACATTAGGTTGAAATACAAGCCAACTAAGTAGAGGTATTTACAATTCTGTTATTCGAATGAGAATAAAAAGCCATTCTACTATACTGGTTACGATACATCTCGATCATATTTTTGGGATATTTTAAAATCATAAATGTTTCTGTAAATTAAAGTTTACAGAGTAGCTAAAATGTGTTTTCCAGCACAGTAAAACACAATCCATGGCTTGCGTATAACTTAAATAAAAGACTGAGCCTCTTTTCTAAACCAGCCAACAGAAAAGAAAAACTTAGGACATAGATTAGATAGATTTAAAAGTAGATGGAAACACGTAACAATACTGTGAACTGTACTTTTATTGGACATTACAATTCTGCCTCCCATGCCACCCTGCGTGATTCTAATATACTGGCCACAAGAAATGGTGAAAGAGTGAAAGCGAAGGGAAAAACTAATATCAAGTTCTGCAGCATTAACAACTTACCTAACTTATGCTAATCACAACTAATATCAATTATTTAAATTTCTGCAGAATGGAACACTGAACCAATATCACTATGGAAAGAGACTGCCTTTTGTATTATTCTATTATATAGCATTTCAACAGTTGAAAGATAGTAACCATGATCCTATCTACATCAGGGATGCCACAGAGCATTTAGGAATAGATAGCTCTTTATCAAAGGCGCACACATAATAACAAATATTTATACTTCTGCACATGAAAACACTGAACCCATTTCACTATGAAAAGAGTTTGATTTTATAATTCTATTTCACTATGGATAGCTTAGTAGGGTTATTACACTATCAAAGAAACATAACAGAGGTTTAAGCAGAATTAAGATCTCCCCCAAAGCTTTGAATTGAGATTGAATTGAAGAAAACTCAACCTTAAGCTTTATCCAAGCTAATGTATTATATTTAACTAAAACAGATAACTGTTTAATCTACAAGGAATAAAAGTGGATTGGCATCTGAAATTCCACTTTAAAGGGATAAATAGTATGATAAAACATGGCAAGGAAACAAAGATGCCAGATAAACCGAAAAAGGAGATGATGGAAAGATTCTGAAACCGCACTACAAGGAACGTAAAGCCTACAAAGTGCTGATTTCCAAGTCCATTTCGCAAGGAAAACATCAGGAGAAGCAGAGGAAAGAGCTAACCAAGAGTAGTATGTGACAAACCCATTCATGAGAGTTCCGGTGATTTTGATTGTATCTATAATGTATTGAAATTAATCATAAATCCGGATGATATTTTTTTTTAAACTATAGACCGAGACGAAGTTTCCTCAAGAATAGAAAATAGGTTTTTTGGTAAGATATGAGTCCCAAATGTTGAATGGATTGTAATTCCTTGATTTTGTTCTGCAGATGATAGCAGTCAACAAATTCAAAACTTTTCACCCCCCGACATTTCTTAAGAGGACGATATTGAGAAAGAAAGCTAAGATGGGCATCATGCGTATTCAAACAACAGGTTTGCCTTTGGCATGATACTAATGCACTCCAGAATTTCGTATTTAGATTCTTATCTGGTAGGGCTGAGGGCCAAAACAATAGTCTGCGCCTGTTATTGGAAAAGCTAAGTTCAAAGCTAGGTTGCGGATAAATTGTCTGATAGAGTAATGACTAATCAGAATTTTGACTAGTTAGAAACGAACACTTGTGGTCGAGTGAAACCTTCTCCTAAATAACTAAAATGACCGTAATCTCTCTGGACTGAGAATTTTATTCTGACTCAGTGTGCCTAATGGGTATATTAGAGAAAGTAGTCATGCTTTAGGTTGAAGTTAAATCACTTGGAAATTTTATAAGCATACTTGCATACTAATAAGAAACTGGCAAATGATCAGATAGGATAAACGTATCTCGTTAGTGATTGTTCAGATCTCTGGTCTGATAATGCGCAAGTTCACCCAAGACATGTCGCGGACATGTTCATTTGGTTTAGAAGCCCGAAAGAGCACCCGTAAATCAGAGCAGAAGCAGGGCAGCAAAGACAGACCAGTGGAGGAGGCAATATTCTCAAGGATCGGCCTGTCTGGGTTGACGGTGAAGAGCAGAAACTAGCCCTGAACAAGGCAGAGAAAGGCTAATCCATTTTCGTTTACGACCGCGAGGTGAACAGCGTGAACAAAACCCTAGAACGCGTAAGGGAGGAAGGGAGGCTGCCGCTAAAGGGTGTCTACGATGATAAAGAATTTGAGCTGTCGATACAGGAATCCCGTGCCCTGATCATCCAAGTGACGCCACCTGTGGACCAGACGATATACACCATCTCAGACTTCATGTAGTCCAACGACTACATCGTCGACGACGACAATGACGTACGAAAACACAGAGCACCGTGTTTAGCATGCGGGGCGGAGCGAGCTGCTCTACATGAAAATGGGGGTTTCTGCTAGCAAGGAAGGCTCGCGGAAGGGGCCATCACAGGTCAATGAGATTGATCTCACATTTGTATATTTTAAGTTGTATATTTAGTCTCACAAATGTGATAATGTATATTTAGTTTCACATTTTATATTTTTAGTTGTATATTCACATTTGGGGAACTCTCATAAATTGGTTTGTCACATACTAAATATACAACTAAAAATATACAATTAAAATATATAAATTAATGTTTAAATATGAGATAGTAACAAATATTAAATATATGATAATATTTAAAAATAAATAAATATATAAATTTAAAATTAAATCTAATTTTATATAGAACTACATTAGTTATTAATTCATAATTATATTATATAATTTTTTTTAAAAAAAAATTATATGAATATGTAAACTTTACCATTACAAATATATAAAAAAAATCTATATGGAACAATCAAATATGAATGTAACCATGCGCCTGAGCGTGGCCAAGTTCAAAGCTAAAAATTGACCCAAAACATAGGACGACAGAATTCACGGGCAAAACCACTGATTTTTTCTTAGATTCCACAACTATAGGATGGCGTATTGGATGAAATATTTCTTGGTTTGGGTGGGGCTGTTTTCTAGACCATTCATTTTCCATTTGAAAGAGTTTTTGCCAGTGACTTTTTCCTTTGGACGATAGCCTTAAACAAGGCTAAGAAGAGTTGTTGAGTCAAGTGAAGAAGTAAACCAGTGCAGTTTCCCCGAACAAACACACCAAAGAAAATGTAGGCAGAGCCGTGTCGAAGTAACCTACAATTGCTGTCTATAGCGTAAAACGTTTATCTTTCTTACGACACAGCTCAAGTGCATGCATTGACTAAACAGCTTAAATGTATGCCAATTTTGCAGGTTAAAACCAATTGTACAAAACGGATCATCAAGAGTTTAAAAAAACCGTGTTGATTGTAGATTAGTATATTTTCAACACACAAATGACAATAAAGCTAAATAAAGACTTTAGAGCTACTTTAGAGTTTTCCAAAAGATAATGTTGAGATTTTAGTATCTGGTTTCCTCCTATTGAAATTTTTGTCGATCATCGAGAATTGTCTATATTGCTATGTCTACCAACTGCCCCGTAGTTGGAATTTTATTCTACTTTTAAGAAGGATGACAGCCGACTATTTTCCTTCCTCTTGCGCTTTTGTTTCATGGTCTTGTTGTTATATTCCTTATATCATCTCCTCTCATTGCACTGCCATTTGCTCTATCTTCTTCAAATGGATATGGAGGAACAATGTGGATCAATAATGTCCAGTCTTTACAATCATGGACACCTCGATCAGCTGACATCAGTGCACTCATAGTCAGGCCAATTCTTCTTAGCAACAATATCTCATATGGCGGTGAGAACCTGCAGTTTGGATGTGGATTCTTCTACTACTCTATTCCTTGTGACACAGGCTACTCTTTTGTAGTTTTCTTTGTTATTTACGAAACTAATTATACTGATCTAGATGACCTGCAAATGGTGTGGACTGCAAATAGAGAGCGTCTAGTGAAAGACAACGCAAGCCTTGGACTCACCTCCACTAGAAATCTTGTATTGAAGGACGCAAATGGCAGTCTAGTGTGATCTACAAATACATCCGCCCAAGATTTCCAAGGAATGATACTGGAAGAAACAAGGAACCTAGTCCTCCTCAATAGCTCGAATGGAACCCTATGGCAGTCTTTTGACCATCACACTGATATGTTACTCGAAGACCAGAAGTTGTAGGTGGGACAAAAGCTTATTGCAAACACATCTCCGACCAATGCAAGCGAAGGGATTCTCTATGCAACCCTACTTGTCAACGATTTTGCCCTGTATACAGCCCCTGCACCCCCTCAAATGTATTTCAAGTATCCAAGCCTACCCACAACTCTCAATGTAGCATCTACGCAGTTCGACAATGAGTCAGTCGGTTACTACCCTGAAGGATACCTATCCGATCCGATTGCACTCAATGCTCCAATACCCATAAATTCACTCTACTTCAAGATTGCTTCAGATGGGCATGTGCTCTTCTATTCTTGATGCCAGAGCATCCGGGTAGACGTGTTATCTGCATCATCCAAAATTTTGAATTTGGTCTAATTTTGGATTTCGGTTTCTTTTTATTGGCATTTTCCTTTGCTGGCGGAGGTAACTTTTCCTTACTTTTGACTGTTACAGATTTGTAACGACAATGTTAAGACAGGAATGAATGGTGGCGGCTAATGGAAGTTAAATAAGGCAACGCACAACACAAACATGGGGAGGAATTAAAAGCGGCACACATGTCTTAAAATAGGCAGCGATAGTGCATGAGTAGATGGTGTAGGAGGGAACACGGGTCTTGGTTGTTTGGTTTTAAAAAAAAAATAGTTTGGCTATGAATCCTCATTGCAGAGGAAGCTACATATTGGGTGAAGTAGCCTAGGATTTTTGTGACAGACAGCAATGAGGTGTAGGGATTTTAGAGTGTGCTTAAACCTTTTGAAATTCAGTTGAATGTAATAGAGTTTTTTATCAATAAAGAGTTTGATTGCATTTTAGAAGAATTTTTATTGTTTCTTTCTATTGCATTACCTCTTTATTTGATAAGACTCAGAGGTTTGATCTGCGTTAACTGGTATCAGAGCCACATTCATTGTGCTAAGGAGAAGACCTAAATGCATCATGGCCCAAAGAGGATGGAGTCAAAGAAGAAGAAGAACCAGAGATGAGGAGACTGAGCTTGTAGAGGCAGCTAGAGGTCTTATTGCACGAATGGACGCCATGGAAATGGCTCAAAGAAGAGGAGTCTGCGTCGAGGACATTAGTGACAATGAAGAAGAACAAGTCATTGAGGGAGATGAAGAGGTACATCAGCCTAGATTGGATCCTGGAGAGGAAAGATTCATTAGAGCCATCACTAAGGTGAGTTCTAAGCCCTGGGTTGATCTTCCAACTTACAAAGGGGGATTGAATGTTGAAGAATTGTTGGATTGGATCAGCAAAATGGATAAATATTTTGATTTTAAGAACATTGAAGAGGAGCAAAAAGTTAATTTTGCCTGCACCAAGTTGAAGGGCCACACATCTTTATTGTGGGATCATGTGCAAATGGATAGACAATGAAGAGGGAAAGACAAAATCTAATCATGGGATTGGATGGTAACAAAGATTAAATCCAAATTCTCGCCACAAAACTATAAAATCAATCTGTTCAGAAAGCTACAAAATTTGAAGCAAAAGGAGGGTAGTGTGGATGAATACACCGAGGAATTTTACCGGCTAAGCATAAGAGTTGGTCATGTTGAAGAGGATGCTGAGCAAGTTTCCCGATATTTGAATGGATTGTGCATGTCCATCCAAGATGAGATAAGCATAGTTAGTGTGGAAGAAGCATATCAATTTGCTTTGAAGGCAAAGGAGAAGCTCAATAGGAAGCAACAAAGTAACTCTCGTGGTAGAGACAGATTTTCACACGGAAGAGGATAGTCAAGTAGTAGTAGAGGTTCAGCAAGCAAACAAGAGGAAATGGGCACTCCAAGTGCAAGTATGCAAGAAGGGAGGGGAAGAGGAGATTTCCCTAAAGGAAAAAAAGGCTATTCCCGTGGAAGAGGATCATTTGGAGGAGGTACGAGGGGGAGTTTTAGTGGTACATGTTACCAATGTGGGGAAATGGGACATCGAGCGTTTGAGTGTCCATAAATCCAATATGATGGAGGAAAATGAAAGGAGGCAAGAGTGTATGTAGTAGAAACTGAAAATGAAATGGAGGATCCACCAAAGCATGGAGAAGACCCTGAGGATGGAGAATCACTGATGTTGTAGAGAGTTTTGTTGAATCCGGAAAAGGAAAAGTTGGAACCAATCCGAAGGCGAAATTTATTTTGAACAAGATGCAAGGTGAGTGGTAAATGCTGCAAGTTCATTGTGGATAGTGGTAGTACTGATAAGATTGTGTCTAAAGAAAAGGTGAGTAAGCTAAAATTGAAAAGAACTAAACATCCCAACCCATATAGAGTCTCGTGGTTGCAGAAGGAGTGTCAGTTGCTGGTAAATGAACATTGTTTGGTGAGTTTTCAGATTGGGAATTATAAAGATGAAGTCATGTGTGACATAATGCCAATGGATGCGTGTCATATTCTTTTGGGCAGACCGTGGAAATTTGATAGACAAGTTGTTCATAATGGCTAGTTGAACACTTATATAATCAAGAAAGATGGAAAAGAGTATCTCTTAAGTCCAACGAAGAAAAGTGAAGATGAGGGCAAAGATAAATCAAAAGTATGTTTGGTCTCTAGAAAGTAATTTGAGAGGGGCTTCAAGAAGGAGAAAGTGTGTTTTTCTATCATCCCTAAATCAGTTATAGTTGAGATAACAAAAGAGGAAGATGAAATACCAAAGGAAATCCAAGAAATATGGGGGAGAATGCTGAAATTTTGATGAAGGAGTTGCTTGATGGGTTACCACCAATGAGAAGCATCATTGTATGGATTTGATTCCTGGTGCAAGTTTTCCAAACAAGGCACCTTATAGAATGTCACCAAAGGAGAATGAGGAGATAAACAAACAAGTGCAAGAGTTGCTTGACAAGGGGTTGATCAAAGAAAGTTTGAGTCTGTGTGTGGTTCCAATGGTGTTGGCACCAAAGAAAGATGGAGATTGGAAAATGTGTACTGACTCAAGAACAATAAATAAAATAACAAGTACCGGTTTCCATTGCCGCAAATAGATGATCTTAGGGATTGCTTGACTGGAACTAGATACTTCACTAAGATCGATTTGAAGAGTGAATATCATCAAATAAGGATAAGAGAAGGAGATGAATGGAAGACCGCATTCAAGACCAAAGATGGACTGTACGAATGGTTGGTGATGCCGTTTGGATTGAAAAATGCTCCAAGCACTTTCATGAGATTGATGAATGAAGTTTTGAAGCCATATCTTGGTAAGTTTGTGATTGTATATCTAGATGATATCTTGATATTCAGTAAGACTAAAGAAGAACATTTGCAACATGTTAGAGCTGTCCTACAAAGGTTGAAAAAAAAAAAAATTGATGGTGAATTTGAAGAAGTGTAGATTTATGAAAGAAGAATTGGTGTATTTAGGCTTTGTTATTTCTAGCAATGATCTGAAAATGGACCCGAAAAAAGTGGAGGCAATAGTTGATTGGTCTTCCCCAAGGAGTAAGTTTGAAGCAAGGAGTTTTCATAGTTTGGCAAGCTTCTATAGGAAGTTTATTAGAAATTTCAGCGAGATATGTGCACCAATCACTGAAACAATGAGGGGAGATAAAAGACAATTTATTTGGACAGTAGCAGCTAAAAAGAGTTTCAACATCTTGAAAGAGAAGATGACAAAGCAGCCTCTATTGGCATTTCCTGATTTTGAAAAAGTGCTCCAGGTTGATTGTGATGCAAGTGGGACAACAATAGGGGGAGTTCTAAGTCAAGAAGGAAGACCCATAACTTACTTCAACGAGAAGCTCAATGAGGCAAAGAGAAAATACTATGTGTATGATCAAGAGTTATTTGCAATTGTGCAAGCACTCAATAAGTTGGAGGCATTACTTGTTACCAAAAGATTTTGTGTTGTACATCGATTATTGTGCATTGCATTTCATCAATAGCCAAGGTAAGTTGAGCCAACGACATATGAAATGGGTTGAGTTTCTTCAAAATTTCACTTTTGTTTTGAAACATAGAAGTGGAAAATCAAATAGAGTTGTAGATGCATTAAGTAGAAGGTGTTTTTTATTGAATGAGTTAAGAGTTAGTATTGTTGGGTTTGATCACATGGGGAAGATGTACGAAGAAGATGTAGATTTTAAGGAAGCATGGGCAGCATGTAAGAATCCAATGGGGATTGAAAGAACTCCATGGTTGGAGTATTTCATACAAGAGAATTTATTGTTCAAGGGAAAGAGATTATGCATACCTCGAGGTTCAATGAGGGAGAACTTATTGAAAGAGAAACATAGTGGAGGATTGAGTCAACATTTTGGAGTCGACAAAACACTAGCACAGCTGAGTGAAAGTTACTATTGGACGGGAATGAATGTAGATGTAAAAAAAATGGTGCAAATTTGTCGAATATGTCAATATGCCAAGGGAGTAAAGAAAAACACTGGGTTATACAAGCCATTATCGATACCGGAGAGACCATGGGAATGCATCAACATGGATTTTGTTTTGGGGTTGCCATGAACACAAAGAGGTAAAGATTCTACTTTTGTTGTAGCAGACATATTTTCAAAATGACTCATTTTATACCATGTCAAGACTGTAGTGATGCTTCCCATATAGCTTCATTGTTCTTTAAAAAGATAGTTTGGTTGCATGGCTTGCCAAAAAGTATTATTTCATATTAGGATGCAAAATTTGTTGGCCATTTTTGGCGTACTTTGTGGAAGAAGATGGGAACATAGTTGGGATTTAGTTCAGCTTACCATCCTCAAATTGATGGTCAAACTGAAGTTGTGAGCCGAATTTTGGGTAATTTACTGAGATGTTTGGTTGGAGATAAACCAACTCAGTGGGATTTGATTTGGCACAAGCAGAATTTGCATACAATAATTCTATCAATCGAAGTGTGGGAAAGAGTCCATTCCAAGTTGTGTATGGGTGCAGCCCAATGGTAGTTGATGAGTTGAAGGATAGTGCCGATTTGAGTAGAAAACGTGTTGTAGCAAAAGTCTTTGTTGAGTATATTCATGATTTGCACAAAGATGTGAAAGAGGCTTTAGAAAAAAGTGCCATGAAATATAAGGATAATGCTTATAAACACAGAAGACTGCAGGAATTTGAAGCTGGAGAGCTAGTAATGACACATTTGTGAAAAGAAAGGTTCCCACAAGGGACCTACAACAAGCTGAAAAGCAAGAAGATTGGCCCGTGCAAGGTTGTATGAAAATTTTCATCAAATGCTTATGAGATTGAACTTCCAATTGGAGTAGATATTTCACCAATATTCAATGTAGCAGATTTGTATAAGTACCATGAAGGTGAATCAAGAGGACAACAAGATTTACTTTCAGATTTGTCGAATGCATCGAAATGGGTACCTCGATTGCAGGAGAAGAAATTTGAAGGCATTGAGCAGATTATTGATTCACGCATAGCGAAGAAGACAAGAAGAAAGGAGTATTGGGAGTATCTAGTTTGTTGGAAGAATCGTGCAGCTGATGAGGCTTCTTGGGCCAGTGCTTCAGAATTGGAGAAGTTCGGGATGATGGTTCCATCATAGCAGAAATGTTCATGAGCTCTATGCCCATGAAACATTTTCTATACCTGTGATATTTGATGCCGGAGCATCTGGGTAGACGTGTTATCTGCATCATCTGAAATTTTGAATTTGGAATAATTTTGGATTTCGGTTCTTTTTTTCTTTGGCATTTTCTTTTGTAGGCGAAGGTTACTTTTCCTTATTTTGGACTATTCCAGATTTGTAATGGCAATGTTAAAGACAGGAATGAATGGTGGCGGCTAATGGAAGTTAAATAAGGCAACGCACAACACAGACAAGGGGGAGGAATTAAAGGCGGCACAGATGTCTTAAAATAGGCAGTAATAGTGCATGAGCAGATAGTGTAGGAGGGAACAGGGGTCTTTGTTTTTTGGTTTTTAAAAAAAAAATAGTTTGGCTGTGAATCCTCACTGCAGAAGAAGCTACGTATTGGGTGAAGTAGCATAGGATCTTTGTGACAGAGAGCAATGAGGTTTAGGGATTTTAGAGTGTGCTTAAACTTTTTGAAATTCAGTTGAATGTAATAGATTCATCAATAAAGAGTTTGATTGCATTTTAGAAGAATTTTTGTTGTTTCTTTCTGCTGCATTACCTCTTTGTCTCTCTGTCTGATAAGACTCAGAGGTTTGATCTGCGTTAATTTTTTCGAACAGAAAACTAAAAAGGTCTTTTCACGACTATTTGTCAAGCTTTACTAGTGCGCTGAGTACATGTGACTACCCAATAACATGTGGGGACTATTGTATCTGCACAGATGGTCAGTGCAGCTGTCCAAAAGAAGCCAATGCTTTTAGCCAGATTGACGCCTCAAAACCCAACCGGGGCTGCGTTCCACACAGTCCTCTCGACTGCCCTGAGAATCCCATAATGAGCAACACGAAAAGTTATAAGTTTCTGAAGCTGAACCATGTTTCCTATTTTAGTTATAATTTTGGAAATGCCTCCATTTCAGGTTTGCTCTCAAGAGAGGAATGTAAAGCTCTTTGCTTCAAAAATTGCTCTTGTAAAGCTGCTTTTCTCAGGTATGGTGGCCTTGAAAATATTTCTAGTGGGTATTGTTATCAGGAATCTAATATATGCTCTCTAAAATTGAACACTCCTAGTGACGTATTTTACGATTCTACTGCTTATATTAAAATTCGGAGAAGCCCCAAGCATATTAAGCGCTCAGTTATCGGTATCAGTGTTTCTGTTTCTGGTGGAATGGTTGTTCTGTTTCTCGTATTGTGGGTCTGGATAGCAAGATATAGAAAAGGTAAGCATAACTAGAGAAGAGATGAATTTGATGATGATGATGAGGATGATCCTCTGAACTTGTGGACAGGGTCACCCTTGCGGTTCTCATTTCAGGAATTGCAAGATGCCACAATTGATTTCTCCCTGAAGCTCGGCAGCGGAGGATTCGGTTCAGTTTACGAGGGCGTTCTGCCCGATGGCACAACGATCGTAGTGAAGCGGCTTGACAGAGCAGGACAAGGAGCAAAATAATTTAAAGCAGAAGTGGAAACGTTAGGCAACATTCATCATCTGAATTTGGTAAGATTGAAAGGCTTCTATGCAGAGAAGTCTCACCGAATGCTGGTCTTTGAGTTTCTACCAAATGGATCTCTGGAAAAATGGATATTTGCCAACGATACCCATCAAAATGTGCTCGACTTAAAGACCAGATCCAAAATATTTCTTCATATAGCACGGGGATTGACCTACTTACATGAGCGGTGTCAACAACGAATTATACATCTCCACATCAAACCCCATAACGTTCTTCTGGATGAAAATTTTAACGCCAAGGTCTCGGATTTTGGGCTAGCAAAGTTGATCGACGGAGACCAAAGCGAAGTGATAACCATGACCAGAGGAACGCCAGGATATATGGCACCTGAGTTATTATTAAATGAGCATGTTTCCGTGAAAGCGGATGTATTCAGCTTTGGCATTATGTTGGTAGAGATTGTGAGTGGAAAGAGAAGGCGAGAGCTTTCAGATGATCCTTTGCTTTCAGTTTTACGGAATAAGGCTGAAGAAGGCAAGTTGTCAGATTTGGTAGATTTGGGACTTGAAGATGAAGGGATGGACGCAAAGGAGGAGGCACTGAAAATGTTGAGAGTGGGGATGCTCTGTATACAGGATAATTTGACGAGCAGACCAACAATGTCATCTGTAGTCAAGGCATTGGAGGGGATGATAGAATTTCACAGTGTCCTTATTACGTCGTCCTCTTCCTCAGACCATCCATTTCTATCCACGACCAGACCTGATCTGATCGTTTGGCGCCCTCGTACACCTCTCTGTCTTCTGTATTGTCTGGGAGATGATCATTTGTTCTTTAATTGTAGCCTTTGCTCTTTAATTGTAACTTTCACCCTCATTTTGATCTTGATATTTTGGGGTTGTAAGGGATACTCTTTCGTTTTTCGTATTAAGCTCAATATGATCAACAATTTTAAACCCAAAATTTATTGTCTAATTACTAAGAAAATTCTGAAGATTTATCTTCTAAAACTTTCTTTGTGTTTTTACTATCAATTGCTTTAGTGATTGTTAGTCTCTACGCTTTATAAATTGTTAGTGCTGAAAATCATTTTTTAGTGAGATTTGTTGTTGGCTATCATAAGTGACACAAACAAATTAAATTTAGTTATGACTCTTGTATGTCTTATTTACAACAATTAAAAGAGTTATGTGAGGTATTTTACTCTTATTTTTGTAAAATCTTGTAATTTTTATTACAATAAAGATAGATCAAAGAACCTACTCTCATTCTTTTTATACAATAGCAACTATTTTGTCTTGAACAAATCCATGATCTTAAAACATTAAGATTGACAAAAACAAAATGTAGAGCCTCATAAAGTCATCTCAAATGATTATCATCATGGTTTTGCCATCCATTCAAAGGATTTATATTTTGATGGTATGCCTAGAATCTCCCCTTTCATGTGATATAATTTTCTTGAAATTTTAATTGTATTTTATAGAACAATGCATAGGTATAACCATATAATTTAGTACCATGATCCATCTTATCCACCTAATCACCCATTTAACTTTTCAACAACAATCATTTTCGTACTACATAATCATTGATTTTGATGAGAATTGTTGCCCTCTAAGAGTTATACTAATTATGTTAGTTCAAAATTATTTCTTATCTCATTTATATTATAATATTTTCTAACTCCAATTAGCCCAATGAGAAGACAAACTTTGCCAATATAATATGTTGCATAAACTGATCATATTATAATTTCAATCTCTTAGAGTTACTTTAATTTTCATTACTTAATTATGATTTTATAACTTCAAAAAAAAATGTTTTAAGAGTGAATCAAAATTTATTCTATACAAAATATTATAATAACAATTTGTAAGAACAATGTACAAATGACAAACAAATTTCAATGTTGTCATTACTAATTAAGGAAATTAAGTGTTATACTATCTCCAAAATATTTTACCCAAGTGATATATTATTCTTGCATAAGTAAATATACTCAATATCAAAAGGTTGATTTTTAAAAGTAATGTGTCACCCATATTGTAAACAAATATAAACCAAATATATTTATTTCATTTTGTAAAGCATAGACACTAACCTTGAGCATAGAATGCTACCTCCTATTTAATCACACATGGACATAAAATAAACTTAAAGAAATGAAAGTTATACTAAGAAATATTTTAAAAATATATCAATCACATTAAAGTTCAATTCAATAGTAAAAATATATTCTAGAGCTAAAGTACAATGTAATTCACAAAAAGTGAATGACCATTGAACAAAAAGTGTATCATAAACATTCATGGTTGACAAAAAAAATTCAATTAAATGAAAAAAGAAAGTGATAAAAAGGTAAGGATAGGGAAAAGACGAATTAACAAAAAAAAAATCTATTAGATGTTAGACCTTACTACTTTTCACAAAATCAATAATTATTTCTTGAATTAAATATGAAATGGTTTAAATTAAACACTATATTCAAATTGATAAAATAAAAACTGGTTTCCATAGAGGCCAGTGGGATAAAAAGCAATTGAGGTGATTTCAAAACTATGGGGGGAGATGGAGATGCAAAAGATAAATTTGAAGATAGAAATGTTTTCCCTTGGGCGATATACTATTTTGGCATTTGCAGGCCTGTTTTGGCTGGATCTTGCACTATCAGGGAGGATTCTCTAGCTTAGGTCTACTTTTTTCCCGCAGAAAGATTCTTCTGCTTTGGTCTCCCTAGCTCTAGCTACAGTAGTGTATGGCTCCAGATCTACTGGGTTTATTTTTGGCAAGGCTATATTAGTGTTGCTCCTACTACAATGATCAAACCGACTTCTGGTTTGATGTATGTGCCTGTCACTGCTATTGGTGATGGATCTATTGCTTTAATTGACTCCCCTATTTTGGGGGTTTGTGTGGGAGCTTGTGGGTGGCCTCAAGCTGTTTTGGTCCACCTGTTCTTGGGTTCTTTTGCTCAGTTGTGGAGGGTTATTGAGTGACTTTTTCTTTCCATTGGGTCTACTATTGCCAAGTTATGGTGTGTTCCTAAGTGCTTTGTGTAGATCATTGGGTCTGCTAGCTCTGATTCAGACCTCTTGGCCCTTGTGACTTTTTGGTGGCCCAAGTGGAGGTTTTTTTTGTGGGACACAATGTCTTTTTTCTTATCAAGATTGTTTTGGTTATTGGTGTTTTAGTTTGCATGCTTTGTAGGGCTTTTTTCTTCCCTATGATTAGAGGCATGTTGTGGCTGCATGGCTCCTGTCCTACCTTAGAGAATTTGGGTCTTTTGGCCTTGAAGGAGGTTTTCTTCTTCTACCACATTTGTCATTGTTGGAGTGATGTTGTGGGTTTTGTGGTTGTTTTCTTGACCTTGGCTGTTTTGGGTGCTGTTAAGTTGTAGGGTGTTGTCTCTATCACCTTTTTTGTTTTATGCCCTTTTGGGGGTTATGATTGAGGTTTTCTTGAGTAGAGGAAGAGCACCAATTACTAACATAGTTCCAAAAATTGTTTACTCCATGCTTACCTGACCCCTCAATAACCATTTGTATTTTAGTCATTACATAGTTTTAATTATGTCAATAAATATTTGCATCCTACATCTATAAATTTTTACTATTGAATGTGTAGTTGACCAAAACATTAAACAACTATTGATACATATCTATTTCCAATGAAAACATATTGAAAACACCTTGAAAACACGTTGATTTTTTTTTAGTTTTTATTGGTTGTCCAATGAACAAGTAGTGGTGAAGTAGTTGTTACGTAGTGGATGACACATTGAAAATCCTTTTTTTTTACCACTTCTCACTTAACTTATTCTACAACACATGTTGTTACTACCCACAAGCCAAATTTTTTGATATCAGCAATTAAGTCCTATTGAGGTGGAGAGTAGTTGACCTGTAGAGTTCTTGGCATGTCCCTTTGATAGTGACTATTGGGTTTTCGAAGCTTTTGGCTTCTAGTGGTTCTATCCTATCTCAAAAGTACTATATTTTTTGAGTTGGTTTCTTGTTGTTACTTTTTGCTGCAGGTGTGATTTGTAACCGGTTCTACGCTCTGGTCAAAAGTATAGTTTGCGTGTTGTTCTTTCTAGGCTCATTTTTTGTGAGCCACACCTCTTTGCATCTATGGATGCTCTGTAATGAGTACTTACCCTTCCAATTTTAATCTAATCAAAACATTAATTTGAAATACAATTCAATTAAATAGACCTATTTATAATTCTCTTATTCAAATGAGAAGAAAAAACCATTCTACCATATTTGTTATTATACTTATCAATCTTATTTTTGTGATATTTTAAAATTATACCATTAATGATAAATTGAAAAATTAGAAAATATTTCTATAAAGAAACAAAAATTTGTTTAAAAAATAGCTAAAATTTGTATTCCAACAATAGAAAACAATCCATGGCTTGCGTATAAATTAAACAAAAGACAGACTATTTTCTAAAACAGCCAACCTAAAAGAAAAAATTAAGACATTTATTAGATTAAAGAACATAGTAGAATATAGATTTCAAAAAGTAGACAGAAACATTTAACAACAATACTCTGAACTAAATTTCTATTGGACATTACAATTTCTGCTTCCCATGCCACCCTGCGTAATTTTCATGTAATGGCCATAAAAAATGGTGAAAGAGTGAAAGCGAAAGGAAAAACTAATATCAGGTTCTCCAGCATTAACAACTTGCTTAACTTATGCTACTCAGAGTTAATATCAATTATTTAAATTTTTGCACAATGAAACACTGAACCAATTTCACTATGGAAAGATACTACCTTTTTTATAATTCTATTACATAACATTTCAACAGTTGAAAGATAGTAACCAGGATCCTATCTACACCCAGGATTCCCTAGAGCAATTAAAAATAGATAGTTCTATGAAAAATGCACACATAATAAAAAATATTTATACTTCTGCACATGCGAACACTGAAACCATTTCACTATGAAAAGAGTTTGATTTTTTAAATTTTATTTCAATATGGATAACTTAGTAGTACTATTACACTATAAAAGAAACAGAGCAAAGGTTTAAGCAGAATTAAAATCTCCCCCAAAGCCTTGAATTGAGACTGAATTACAGAAAGCTCAATCTTAAGCTTTATGGCAGTTATGTATTGTCTTTAACTAAAGCTTATAACAGTTTAATCTACAAGGAAAACAAGTGAATTAGCATCTGAAATTCCACTTCAAAGCGATAAACAGTATGAGAAAGCATGGCAAGGCAATAAAGAGGCCACATAAACTGAACAAGAAGACGATGGAAATATTCCGAAAGCACAAGAAACAAAAAGCCCAAAAAGTGTTAATTTCCAAGTCCATTTCTCAAGGAAATATCTAAGAAAAGTAGAGGACAGATCAAACCAAGAGTAGTATGTGACAAACCCATTGATGAGAGATTCAGTGATTTTATTGTATCTATAATGTATTGTAATTATCAATAAATCCAACTGGTATTTGTTTTAAAACTATAGACTCAGAGGAACTTTCCTCAAGAATAGAAAATAGGTTCTTTGATAAGATCAGAGTCCCAAATGTTGAATGGATTGCAGTTCCTTGATTTTGTTCTACAGGTGATAGCAGTAAATAAATTCATAAACCTTCTCCCCTGAACATTTCTTAAAAGGAAGCTCTTGTGAAAGAAGGCAAAGATGGATACCATGTGTATTCTCAAACAGTTGGTTTGCGTTTGACATGATACTAATGCACTCCTGAATTTTGTATTTTGATTCTGAGATGGTAGGGCTGAGAGCCAAAACCGTAACCTACACGTGTGATTAGAAAACCTAAGTTCAAATAATCAGAATTTTGGCTAGTTAGAATATGAGGAAGAAAGAATACTTGTGGTTGACTGAAACCTTCTCCTAAATGACTAAAGTGAGCATAATCTCTCTAGAATGAGAATTTTGTTCTACAAGAATGTGTGGTAATGGTATCTACACGGAGTCGTGCTTGCCTTGTCTACAAGTATAGATATTGCTATTGATGTGGCTTGTGCAGTGACTTATCTCACAAGTTGCAAAAAGTAGAGGTAGCACCAGGAAAGAGACAGAAAGGAATCATAAAATGCATAATAAACAAGAATTCTATAAATTAAAGATTTGCAGTAAGCTTTATGGTAGCATTAGTAGTGTATTACAACTCAATATTGCCTAATGTTTAGGCAATACTAGAGTAAGTCGTCATGCTTTAGGTCGAAGTTAAAATCACATGGAAATGTTATAAGCATACTTGCATACAAATAAGAAAGTTGCAAATTATCAGATAGGAAAAACAGAACACCCTTTTTAGCATGCGGGACAGACCGGACTGCTCTACTTGGATATAGGGGTTCCCGGCAGCAAGGAAGGCGCATGGAAGGGGCCATCGCTCGTGCCCCATGGTCATCAAGTAAACCGCGCAAGTAGGTCGATGTTGGTCTGCAAGGCTGGATCCGACAATCTTGCAAAGGTATTCCACAACGACATCGAGCATGGCAAGATGCAGCGCATCTCCGAGGCTTATGATGTACTCAAGCACGTCGGGAGACTTTTTGTTCGGGAGTTGACCCAGAATTTTTCCGAGTGGATTCATTGTAGACAGTTGGGTTAACCTAGTCACTCTAAGCATTTACAGCTTAGGTAGTTGATGTGGGCTATCTTAATCTATGGGCAGATGTTTGTCGTTCTCGTTTAAATAGTGATCCTGTTAACATTCCATTTCAAATTTTTTCTTGCACAAAACTTCGGTGGAGGCCTGCAAGTGCTTGGTCGCATAAAACAAGAGCGCCAAAGCAAGATATCTGACGCATAAAAGATATGCAAAACAGATAGGAAAGGGTACTCATGCCTATCTCATCATTTCAGCATACACAACAGACAAGTTTCCAACCCGATCAGTTTCTATTTGTCAGCATACTCCAGCCCTATGCCAAAATGGGAGATTTGGAACAGGGTATGGACATTCATCAAAGCATAGCAGAAGGAGGTTATTATCAAATATCATAGTTGGAAATGCTTTGGTAGACATGTATACAAAATGCGGAAGCATAGAGAAGGAATGTAAATTGTTTGACTAGATGCATCAAAGAAATGTGATCTCATAGAATGCAACGATTGCAGGATATGTACAAAATGTGTTTGTTGAAAAGGATTTAGAAAATTTCAACCAAATGCAATTGGCAGGTGTAAAACCAAACTCTATAGCCTTTGCCAGCATCCTCTCGGCCTGTGCCAAAACATGTTGTCTCATGTTGTAGCTACAACTACCCTGGTAGACATGTATCCAAAATGTGTAAGCATTGACAAGGCACATGAACTGTTTGGTAGAATGCCATGATTGCAACATATGCAAAATATAGAGGCGTAGACAAGGCACCTAAATTGTTTGACAAAATTCTTCCAAGAACATCGTTCTTGTAGAATGCTCTGATTGTAGGGTATTAACAAAATGGATTTGTTGAAAAGGCTTTATAAACTTCCAACCAAATGCAATCGGTAGGTGTAAAGCGACACTGTACAACCTTTACCAGCATTCTCCTTGCTTTTGTGCCAAATGGGAGCTTTAGAGTAAGGTATGGACATCCATCAAAGCGTAAAGGGTAAGGGAATTTTGTCAAAGGTAGTTGCAACTACTTTGTTAGACATGTATGAAAAATATAGGTAACTGTAGTTACAATTAAACATACAAATTACTGAAAAATATTGGGGATTAAGGGAGTTGAGGAAGGTTTATATAAGGTATATGTTTAGGTTGCAATTAGTGAAATAATTATTTTGTGGATGTTCATTATGTGTGTGAATTGTGATGTTATTAAATTGTGGCGATTTA
Source organism: Sequoiadendron giganteum (assembly GCA_007115665.2). NCBI lineage: Eukaryota > Viridiplantae > Streptophyta > Pinopsida > Cupressales > Cupressaceae > Sequoiadendron > Sequoiadendron giganteum. The sequence goes on along the minus strand of CM021100.1, from coordinate 475,785,093 downwards.
TGTCAAGGCTAGAGTTCTTAGTTTAAAGTTGGATAGTGTGTACTTATATTTTTTCTTCTACTATTTTTCCTTCTATCATTCCTCCTTTCCATCTTATGACAAATCTACATTTGTAGTATACTTTTCCTTGCACTACAATTCCATTCCCTCATACCTCACTCAAATTTTACATCCTTTTCATGTTTTTCATACCACTACTACCCGCACTTGTAAACCTGCAATATAGTAGTAAAGTAGTTTGATCAACTTAACAAGAAACTAGACACTTTTCTTGGATATTTGACTCTATTATATATAATCATCCACATTGCAAGCATCAAAATGTTGTTACCCACCTATTTCTAATTCACTTTATTGTAGGTATAATTGAGTTGTATTATGGAAGGGGTGGCCACAATGTTCACCTATGAGATTTCAATGATACATGTCTAGATATTGCATATGAAGATAAAGTCTTACTTGGATTATTTCCATGAACCCTATGGACATTGCCTTTGAATACATCTAATTCTTACCTCCTATTTATATCCACTATTTTGATGAGCTAGCCATCACTTTCTTATAGCACTTATGTGTCAATATGAGCTTAAAAATAAATAACTAATTTAACTGAATGTTCCCAAAGGAATATCATGTCTATTAATGACTATAAAATTAGCTTCCAATATTTATATGGTAGAATTTATGTGTGCATATTAAAAAATCTTGAAATTTAACTATTTGAATCTAATCGTTGGAATTATGACCCCCACTTCCTCCATCCCTTCAAAATGTGAAAAAAATAATACATTTTAGAAAGGAAATGAGAAGAAAAATCTAAATGTAGTTTCATTTGAGTGTCTAATACATCTAATTTTGTATCATTCAAATATTAAGGGGCAAGGAAATTTACAGATCTTAGCAAAGCATTAGAGATTGTTCTTCAAAAATTCCTAATGATTTATTCAGCCTTAATTCCATTAATCTATTGAATTCCTCTAGAAAATTGGGTAAAATTACAAACCTATGTCATATTTTCGGGCAACTAAAAAGTTTCTATAAAAATTATTTTGATCATAAACTACTTGATCGAAGGGGTTTGTAACATGCCCAACTAAATTGTCCTCAATAGATTAAAGATCAATAATATGTATATAAAATTGTGTTGCCAAAACTGATATACCTTTGAAGAAAAGACCAATTTTATGCCTAATTCAGGCCTACTTTAGACACCCTTTCATCAATTACCCTCCTAAAATAGCATTTATAGGCCCCTAAGACTCGTTATCTTTGACTTTGAGGCTTATTTCACCTAAGAAATCATACATGTCCTAACAAATAGCATTAAAATCACTCAAATATCACAAATCCCACCTCAAAAACCCCTAGTGGGACTAAGTCACCCAAGGTGGTGACTTAGTCCCTTTTAGGGTTATTTGCATTTTTGGGCGGGAAAATCTTTGACTTCACAAAAATTCTCGATGGGTGTCAACCTCTTAGGTCAAAATAATAGATACTTGGTATTGTTTCTTATAAATACATGTTTTGAGGTCATTTTTCAAAACTTTTAGTCATTTTTTCACAAGAAAACTCAAGAATCAAGTGTTGAACATCTTCCACAAGAAGATTCATTAGTCTATCTACAATAAATTTGAAGGTTAGCGCATAAAACTAGGGTTTTTGTAGGTCTTCAAGCTCACTTATCACTCAAGATCTTTCATTGCAAAGGGCTGATCATGGATGTCTACGAAGAATCATGTAGAAATCTAGGTTGAGGAGATGTAACTAGCCATCAAATCAACCTAAAGAATTATTTTCAAAGTGGTTCCATCTTCCATTTTCTCTCTATCTTTAGCCTAAGGAACGTTTGCATGCCACTAAGATTCATCTCTAATGTGATTTAGGGTCTCTTAGAATGAGTCTTGCATTGTTCTAGTTTCATTTATGCATCTTATTTTCACACATTAGAATAGGGTTGCATCATACTTCAGATTCACTAATCTTAGATGCAGTTAGGGCTACAGTTTTATGAAAAATTCTCATCTCTTGCAAAGTTTAAATACCAACTAGGGGTTTGACCAAGGTAAACCCCACATTACAAACCAAAATATATTCTATTATAAAGTGATTTTGTGGATTTGGACCCATATTTCAGTGAGAAAGAACATTACAAACTATAGGATCTCGTTTCCACTTTTTTATTTTTAGAAAAAATGGAATGGACTAAGTCACAAATATTGGCGACTTAGTCCCACTGCATGCTTTTTTTAGGTATTTTTGAAGATTTGGACATCTAGTTGGCTAGAACGGAGCTCAGAACAGTTTAGTGGAATTGGGACTAAGTCGCCCAGCTTGGCATAAGTGTTCCAATTGGCCTAAAAAGAAGATTTTTCAGAATTTCAAAGGCTTCTGTAATCTTCACTTCAACCCTTGTCAGTTTCCAGGTGCACTTTTCTTATATGTTCTCTTAGCTTGTCTTATATAGTCTCTATTCTATCCCTTTTGCATATCATCATGTGTTTTCAAATAACCTAAGTTTCATTAGTTTGCATTCAATAATTACTTTATTTACCTTTACAATCTATTGCATTTAGGTCACTCATATAGATATATTCAAATCACATTTAGCAATCAACATTGAATGGACCCCCAGGTTTTAGAGCGTGAAAGAGTTCCCTCCTTCTAGGTGGAAACCCTAGAATTAGTTGGGGAACCCTCTTTCCTTGTAAAATTTGTGGTTCATTTTGGTGAACCTACATTTAGAAACATCTTACTTCGGATCTAGCCTACATTTGCATCCTAGGAACCTCTTCTATTAACATTGCATTGCATGTTGCATTGCTTGAATTTGCATCTTAGGGTTTCATACTTTGCATTAGTGAAAAGTTAATTTTTAAATCTCATTTCCTTAAACAATAGACACATTATGCATCTACACTTTAGATTTACATTCTACAATACATAACACATCATTATTCATCAGAGAAATCAGAAAAAAAGAAGTCAAAAATACCCCTATTGGGACTAATTCACCACCTTGGGCGACTTACTCCCAGTGCTCATTTTGCATCAATGATTTCTGTATTTACTTTCCAATTTCTAAATTTATGTTTGTTGTAGTTGATTCTCTATTTACATTCAGACACTTTCTATTATATGGTCATAGTTAGCATAAGCATCTTTTACTTTGATGGCATTTATGAATAACAAATTGGATCTTTGCAAGTTTAATTTTTAGCATTAGTTCCTAGTTCATTTAAAGAAAATTCATTACAACATGAAGTCAAAACCTTAGAAACACCACATGAAACTATTCATACACTTCTCCACTATAGGAAAAATATATCATCTAAACCTTTTAGTAGTGGTGACTTGGATAAGTTAGATAAAGCTCTATAGGACTTCCTCTCACTAAGTTCATCCATTAAGGTTTGTGATGACAAACCCAAACCAACCACTAACAAGCTGTCTCTCAAACCTTTTAGCTATGATGATATGGATATGTTAGATGAATCTCTTCAGGAATTCGTCTCACCTAACTCATCTGCTAAGGTTTGTTGTGAGCAACCTCAAACAAAAGATGTAAAAGTAATTCAACCTCAACTTGTTCTCTACCCACCTTCCCATAAACCTCAAACTCCATCCAAACCTAAATTTACCCTTTAACCACCTAATCATGATGTTGTTGCTCACACTCATTACACTAGAAATAAACCACACCCCCAATAATCCACCTCAACACCCTTACCCTTACCCAATCCCATCTTACCTATGGCACCTCATTTAAATTCACACCTTAGGGAGTACGATCTTATTGAACAAATTAAGAATACTCTCACCAAGATCTCCCTTTGGGATCTTCTTCAAAACACCCCCAACTATCATTCTATGCTTCAAACAACATTGCAATAGATAGTGGTCCCTCCTAGTACGAATTTAAATGATGTGGAAGTTGTAATACAAGGAATGAATACAGTCAATTTAGACATTACCTTATATCAACATGAGCTCCCTCCTGTAGAATTAATAAAGAAAAATGAAGCCTTTATGATACTAGCCCAATACAATCAGATAGGCATCAAATGAGCCCTTGTTGACAATGGCTCTTCCCTTAATGTGTGTAGTGTGAAGCTTCCTGATAGATTGTGTGTGGATAAATCACAAATCAAATCTGATTCCTTATCTATTAGAGGATTCAACAATGTTATAGAGCAACCACTTGGTGTCATTACTCTACTTATTACCGTCGAGATGGTTACGCTACAAACTCCTATTGATGTCATGTCCTATGATCTTTCCTATAATCTCCTCTTGGGAAGACCATGTATTCATGAGATGCATGTGGTACCCTCAAGCCTTCATCTCAAAATGAAATATGTATATAATAACAAAGTTTATCAAATTGACATAGACCTCGCACTTGAAAGTTGCTTGCAACTTAAAAAGGGAACAACAAGTCCTCTCAACACATTAATTCCCACCTCCAACATAACACCTTTTGAGAAGAATCAAAGTCTAACTTACTTGGTGATGATTAGGGATCATTAGAATTCACACCTTCAATTATGGGTGAGTACATAGTCACATGAAAAGAGGATGAAAAATGTGAACAACCAACAGTGATGTCTACCCAGAATGAAGAAAAACCTTCCCACGCATCTACCTCATCTCCTTTGGAAGAAAACACACTATATGCAATAAATTTTGATGATCTATAGATTACCAACAACCACCCAACCCACAATAAATGGAAATAATTTATGGGCAAGGTTATGATCTTGTGAAACAATTAGGATACAATGGTAAGGGATGTGGAAAACATGAACAAGGCATTCAAGTTCCCATTGAACCTAATACATAGGAGACTAAGACTGGTTTAGGGTTTTCCTTTTCTAAAAATACAAAAGAAAATCAATGACCATCATTCAAAATCAATTCTGTCACATGTACACCAAGAATCAATCTCACACTCAAACATCTTGAATTCCTTGATATGGATTCCCCACCATCAACCTATGTTAATGAGGATGAAGCTTTGAAACACATGTTAGGTGCTTTTGATAATATTTCCATTCCCAAGATAAAAGTTTCTTGTGCTATGATAAGAACCGTGCTCAACGTTATTGGCATTAATTAAACTCCCACAAGCATGGAACCCTATGATCCAGAATTTCCTAAGTCAAATGCACTCCCCTCGGGGGATACCATTGATATACCAATAGACATAGATGATAACAACAAAATCATTAAAATTGGGAAGTGTCTTGATGATGAAGAACAAGAGGATCTTGAAACCTTGCTTCACGCCTTTCTTGAACTTTTTGCTTGGAAATATTTCGATATGCCAAGAATAGATCCGAAGATAGTCAATCATAACATTGTTCTTGCTTAAAATGCTAAGCCTTTTTTTCAAAAAGATACGAAAGATGAACCTTAAGATAGCCTTGCATGTTAAAGGAGAACTTGAAAAACTCCTTGACATGGGTTTCATTCGACCTATTGATTATTTTCCTTGGATATCAAACATTTTTGTCATTGAGAAAACCAATAATCATGTTAGGATATGTATAAATTTTCATGATTTGAACAAAACATCTTTAAAGGATGATTTTCCTCTTCCTAATATCAATGTGATCATGGATTCAATTGCTGGACATGCTTTGTTGTCCTTTATGGATGGATTTTTCGGATATAATCAAATCTTCATTAACCCACAAGATCAATACGAGACGACCTTTACATCCTCTTGGGGAATATTTTGTTAGGTTATGATTCCTTTTGGATTAAAGAACGTAGGAACTACTTATCAATGAGCAATGAGATTAATAATGCGTGATTACATACATAAAATCTTGGAAGATTATGTTGATCATTCTAGCTAAATCCTTAACTTGAAAAGATAACGTGAATGTTCTTCAACAAATCTTTGAGCGAATGTGTAAGTATAACATACACTTAAATCTGAAGAAGTGTGTCTTTGGAATAGATAGAAGTAAACTTATAAGGTTTATCATATCTCACAGAGGCATTGAGGTGGACACAAAGAAAATTGATGCTATAATTAACATGCCACCTCCTCACAAAATTTCCCAATTACGCACATTACAAGGAAAGATTCAAGCCATTCATCATTTGGTCACCTCCTTAGTTGATCGAATGTTACCTTTCACACACCTCCTCAAAAAGGATATGTATTTTTATTGGAATGACGATTGTAAATAGGCCTTTGAGAGTTTGAAATAATATCTTGCAACTTTTCCCATTTTACAACTTGCTATACCAAACAAACCATTCATCCTTTATATGGCCGCTTCCACCCACACTCTTGCTGCATTGTTGGCCTAACAAGATGACAATGGCAAAGAACATCATATTTATTACATCTGTTCAAATCTCGCTGATTATGAAACATGCTACACAAAAATACAAGTGATGACAAAATTCGATCCTCTCAAATATCTCTTCAATAAAATAGACCTATCAGGACGTCTTGCTAAATGGGTAATGTTGTTGACTGAGTTTGACCTTAAGTTTGTTTCCTAAAAAGCAATCAAAGGCCAAGCCTTAACCGACAATTTATTCAATGATCCTTTGCCTTTAGCATTCCCTACCAATGATTCTTTTCCCAATGATAGTGTGTTGACCATAGAACTTCCAACATGAGAATTGTACTTTGATGGATCCAAGTGTCGAATAGGCTCTAGTGCTAGAGTTATATTAATTCCCCCTATAGGAAATCCTATTCCCTTGTTGTATCGATTAAATTTCCTATGTACAAATAACACAGTTGAGTATGAAGCATTAATTGCTAGATTGTATTATGCCTTAGTCATGGGCATCAAAGATATTAAGATCTTTGGTGATTCACAATTAGTGATCAAACAAATCAACGGTCTCTATCAAACTAAACATGATAAATTATTGCAATATAAGTATCTCATACTGACATTGTTAGAATAGTTTGAATCGTTCACCATTGATAACATCCCTCAAAAAGATAATCAACACGTGTATGCAATGGCTAGTGCAGCTTCTCTCATATCTCCTTCAGATCCTTCCGAAAACATCATGTTTACCATCCACACAATCATGAAACCCTGCATCAGTGATAAATCTGATGATGTACTCCCAAAATTCCCAAGTAATTCATGTGAATGGTATGATGCCATATATAACTATTTAAAATACGGTACCATTCCTGAGCCTACAACCAGAAACACCCACACTCGTCTAAAAAAGCTAGCAACCAAGTATATAATCCTTGCCAATACGTTGTATAGATGATACTTTGATGGAATTCTCCTACAATGTATCAAGGATTGTGAAACTCATATTGCCCTCAAATAGGCCGATTTCGACACTTGTGGAGGTCATTTTGGAGGAAAAACCTTAGTACAAAAACTTCTTCGTATGGGTTATTACTAGAAAAATATGGAGAAAGATTGCTATGTGTATGTTAAGCGATGTCACAAATGCCTACAACATATAAATTTGATTCATGCTCCTACTTTCGAGCTTCGTGCCCAAATCCCTATTTGGTTGTTCTCTATGTGGGGACTAGATCTAATTGGAAAAATTTCATCACCTTCTTCCATTGGATATACGTTTATCATTATTGCAACCAATTATTTCACCAAATGGGTCAAAGTTATTCCTCTCTGGTCCACAATTGCTGATATGATATGCCATTTCTTATTGGAACACACCATCGCTCACTTTGGACTCCCTTCCACATTAGTTTCGGACAATGGAACACCATTTAAAAATAATAACCTGAAGAATTTCCTAGAGACTTTTCATATTCAACATCACTTTTCAACACCTTACTACCCACAATCTAATGGTCAAGCTGAAAGCACTAATAAAATCCTTGAACAAATCCTCAAGAAAACTATTAATCTGAGCCACAATTACAATATGTGTTATGGGCATATCGCATAAGCGCTCGCTCCTCTATGGGAAATACACCTTTCAACCTTGTCTATGGTATCAAGGCTATCATACCTTTGGAGTTATAAATCCCCACATTATAGATTTCTCTCCAAGGTCTTGTTGATAATGACACCTATACACAACAACGATTACACTAGCTTGAAATGCTTGATGAATAATGCATTAACACTCTCAAGCATCTTTAGGCTTACACAAAAAAATTACAACACAAACATGATATTGGTGTCATTGCTCAGACATTTAACAAAGGTGATTTAGTTCTATATGAAAATCAATGAAACACTGGTATCCATTACACTAAAAATGGAAAATTCAGCCTTAATTGGTTGGGACCCTATGTAATCAATACAAATTATTGATCTAGCACTTACACCTTAATACAATGCGATGGTAGACCCCTTAAAGACCCTATTAATGCCACACATCCATGTCGATATTATGTCTAGTCCCTTTGAATGGTATGAATTATAAAGCAGTGTTGTTAGAGCTATTGGATTATATCCTATACGCTTTCACCTTGCTTCATTCTTGACAAATGCTTATATATGTCTTGAACACTAAAGTGATTATTTAATTCATTTTATAATTGCTTTAGGTTTCATACTATTCAAAATTCCTCTTGTGTGTTATGTTACTTTAAATCATAAGTGCATAACATACTTAATCTTCATGTTGTATCTACAAGAAACTCTAGCAAGTTTTTATTAGATCACATAAGCTTTGTTAAATCATGAAGAAATTAATTAAGTAATCTTATAAAGGCTATTTAATTAATCACATTGTCATTTAACATTCACACATTAAGATAAGACATATAATATCAAAATTCTTATATATACATATTAAAACAATTCTATACATGTCATCAAAATATACAATGTCATTGAGGATTGTGATAACTAGATCCCTCAAGATTTGGTACTCTCACTGCATTAGTAGCCTAACATTGGGAGATGGTCATGCATGATTGTGATCATGATCCACCAAATCTAATTGCAAACTCTAACCCCTCCATATGTGCAAGAGTCACCCGATGCTCTCTTGCTATTGGATCCCTCTCTATTTGTAGTTGTGTCACCTCTCTCTCTAGTCTCTCAAACTCGGTTGGAGTCCTCGACGTCTATGCATGTGATGTAGTCCTAGCTTGTTGAACTCATCTCGTCAAGCTCTGATACATTTCCCATAGTCTCGCAAATGGGCTAAGTGATTCTACATCTCACTCCACAATAGGTGGGGGCACATAATCTCAGTCCATCTCCTCCTTGTCGATAGATGCTAGCACTATCTCCATAGACGATAGAGATCCCACCAATCCTCTATGGGCCCTACAAGGTAGAAACAATACATAATCAGTACACATCATGATATATATATATACATAAAGTAATACACAAAAGAAAATGAAACATGCATAAAACTAAATATCATCACCTATATCTCTGGTAGGATGAGTGATATAAACCTCATCCTAGGTATGTAGGGGGCATGGATGATGTGCTAGCCTCTCCTCGACTATGAGTACTAGTTCCTGATGCCATCGCTGCTCAAGATCTAGTCATATAAATGGGTGAGGTCTCTCCCCACTCATGTCGATCCTCACCTACTACCTCATCATTCTCACTCAGGGGTGGCTCCTCCTCCTGTTCCTCATCATCCTCCTCCTCTCCCTCCTATCCATCATAGTCTAAATATGTGCATCCTCATCATGCTCCTCATCAATAATTTTGATAAATATGTTTGCAGCCCTATAGTGTGTCTCCGCGTCTCTATCCTCTCTTTCATCTCCCTTATCTAGCAATGGTCCTACATCTCCTATAGGCTCATCAATCAGAAACACAAGAGTTGGTCGTGATACTATCCACCACTCCTCATGATCGCATGTGGCACCAATGTCATCTGGATTGGAGACCGATAGCTGATCATTATCAAAGAAATCAAAGTCACTCTCAACAACATCATCTACAGTGAGCCATACTATATCACCAGGTCTCTGGGCATTCCACATTGACCTCCTAAAAGAGGATCATGCCTTGGGTGGCCTCTTAATCTATCCAAACTATCGCATGACTCAATCATAGTAGAAAGGACATACTATGTGATCATGCTGACCAACCATAAATATATCCAACTGTAATCTCCTCATTTGTTTCGTGTAGTTTGACCACTACAGTGTAAGCTGATAAGGTCTCCATAAGATCTCATCCTCCTCTAGTTGGTTGAACCTCACTCTCTAAAAGTGCAAATCTCCATATTGCCATAACCAACGTAGAGGATAGCCAAAGCCCTGAGGATAAACAACTACTATAGGACATGGGAAGCCAGTAGGCCTAGTACATGTGATATGCTCTAGGAACCAAACCTATAGAATCATACAATGCACCATACTGTCTACCTCCCGGAACACAAATAGTCCCAAATCATAGTACAAGTGTGCAAGGATGCAACATCCCTAGGTGTATACTATCTTGTACTCTATCATCCTCCATATCAAATGCACTAGCCTACCCTCAAGGTGTGTTGCACATCCATCCAGAAGGAGTACTAATGCGATGGTATGCATCATAATCCATCTAACCACTATCACTTGTGAATAGAGTAACATCACTAGGTCGATCCGCCCTGTGACCCTCTCATCATGAACTGACCCATCCATATAGTATTTCATATCAACTTGATGCTTGTGAAAGGTATGGTCTCTTTGGAAGCGCACCCGCTCCCCTTGAATAGGAACTCAGAGTATATAGTGCACATCCTCTAGAGTAACTGGCATATCTCCAGTCGGTAGGTGGAATGTGCATGTATCTACATTCCATCACTCGCATAATGCCATCAACATCGCATGATGGTACCTCATGGGGGGCATGAGGTATGCCTAGTAGATCCCCACATCCTTCAAATTCTTTGTGTCCTCCACTGACAAAGCAGGGGCTAAATATCTTTAAATATTAACTGTCTCCCACCTAGACGCTATCGTGAATGGGTGGGTACCTATCAGAAACATCAAAATATGCTCTATAAATCATCTAATATCTTCAATTTTACTCTAATTCATCATGCAAGTGTACTAATGTTGTCCTAGTCTGATTTCTTTAAGGTGCTAAACACTTTAGAACACTTTTTGGGACACTTCGCAAAGAAACGAGACACTTTACAAAAAGGTGGGGCAGTTTGTGAACAAAAGGGACACTTTACAAAAAAACAGGACACTGCAAACTTTTTTTCCAAGATCCTAAATTAACCTAGATATGCATATAAATCATTAAATAATTGAAAAATCACAATACAAAGATAGCGTAATCGACTCGCCTCATGGTGCCACTTGCCACATGCCACCTGGTCCTGTAGCACATCTAGCCTCGCAGGTGTAAAATCTCGTTTGCTCAACATTTTTTATGCTTCTATTGTCACTCTCAAGCTACAAGAAGGTAAAATGAACAAGTAAGTGACAAATTACTTCATTTTCATTCTTTTTTCACTCCTTTTCATTCTCATGTAAGAACATTCACACTTTTACTATATTAGACATATTAGAGTTCTTTTCATTCAAAACAACATAGCAGGGGCTATTGAAATCCATTTTTGATGTCGTTTGTTGAGTCAGAATCGTGTCTCCACACCCTACATCATCAATCACCTATCATTATGTGGTATGGTACTTGGAAATTCTTTTCGATATGCATGTCCTCATTCAATGTGGCTAGATTGCTACCTTGATTCCACCTTTGTAAAGCAAGCGGAATCAAGGGGGGCATACATATACCCTCGAATTTGATTTCTAGGAATTAGATAAGAGGATTTTTGGACAACTAATGAGTTTTTGTTGCAGGATGCAGTTCCTAATGTTGTGATTTTGCAGATAACTACACTGGAGGCTTCATTCTCCCACCTTTGAATGAGTATCCTTGTATAAAGTCATATGCATGCTAAAGTGGGGGCTAAATGTGTCACCAAAAATTGTATACCTTTCAAGAAAAGGACAATTTTGTGCCTAATCTGGTCCTACTTTAGACACCCTTTCATCAATCACCCTCCTAAAATAAGTTTTAGAGGCCCCTAAGACTCGTTATCTTTGACTTTGAGGCCTATTTCACCTAATAAATCATAAAAGTCCTAACATACAGCATTAAAATCACTCAAATATCACAAATCCCAACTCAAAAACCCCTAGTGTGACTAATTCACCCAAGGTGGCGACTTAGTCCCTTTTAGGGTTATTTGCATTTTTGAGCGGGAAAATCTTTGACTTGACAAAAAATATGGATGGGTGTCGGCCTCTTAGGTCAAAATAACTGACAATTAGGTATTTTTTCTTATAAATACATGTTTTTAGGTCATTTTTAAAAACCTTTAGTCATTTTTTGACAAGCAAACTGAAGAATCAAGTGTTGAACATCTTACACAAGAAGATTCATTAGTCTATCTACAACAAAGTTGAAGCTTAGGGAAGAAAACTAGGGTTTTTGCAGGTCTTCAAGCTCACTTATCACTCAAGATCTTTCATTGCAAAGGGCTGATCATGGATTTCTATGGAGAATCATGGAAAAATCTAGGTTGAGGAGATGCAACTAGCCATCAAATCAACCTAAAGACTTGTTTTCAAAGTGGTTCCATCTTCCATTTTCTCTCTATCTTCAGCCTAAGAAAGGTTTGCATGTCACTAAGATTCATCTCTAATGTGATTTAGGGTCTCTTAGAATGAGTTTTGAATTTTTCTAATTTCATTTATGCATTTTATTCTCACACATTAGAATAGGATTGCATCATACTTCAGATTTACTAGTCTTAGACACACTTAGGGCTAAGGTTTTATGCATATTTCTTATCTCTTGTAAATTTTAAATACCAACTAGGGGTTTGACCAAGGCAAGCCACACATTAGAAACCAAAATATATTCTATGTTACAGGTGATTTTGTGGATTTGGACCTAGATTTCAGTGAGAAAGTAGATTACGGACTATAGGCTTATGTTTCCACTTTTTGATTTTAAGAAAAGTTGGAATGGACTAAGTAGTCAATAGTGGCGACTTAGTCCCATTGCATGATTTTTTTAGGGATTTTTGAAGATTTGGACACCTAGTTGGCTAGAACGGAGCCCGAAACAGTATACCAAAACTAGGACTAAGTCACCCAGCTTGGCGTAAGTGTCCTAATTGGCCTAAAAAGTAGATTTTCTAGAATTTCAGAGGCTTTTGCAATCTTCACTTCAACCCTTGTTAATTTCCAGCTGCACTTTTCTTATCTGCTCTCTTATCTTGGGGTGAAACCACAAAAGTGGTTTACAATTCGAGTGAGGAAGGAAAACTTCCAAAAAATGCCCCCACTCAAAAAAAAATTGTTTTGGGGGGTTCGAACAAACTCGAGGTTCGAGCAAACCCAAAAGGGACCTTTGAATGTGGGAACCTACATTTTCCATTGTGGAAGGGGGGTTAGCTCAAACCTTGGTTCGAGCAAACTAGGGTTTGAGCGAACCCCTAGGGGTTCGATCAAACCCCTTAGGTTGGCTCGAACCCCCCTTTTCCCACCTTCCCACCCTCCGACACAAAAAAAGTCCAGATTTTAGCCCTTCAAAGTTTAGGTTGAGGATGAAAATGGAGGATACTTCATAGACCCAACTAGAATATGGTAGTCCTCGAAATGAGCTATCCAATGAATATAATTTTAATATATATTTTTTTTATTATGTATGGGTTTTTTTAGTTTTATTAAACATAGGTTTTTCACCGAAATTCAAGCTATTTGTTTTGCACATGTGGAAAAATAGCAGATTATCAAAATAAAATTTTGAAAAATATGTTGAGGCTAGGTATTGATGTCCTTGATCCATTAAAAAAATAAAAATTGAATTTCAACACATATTATGTTGTATACAGTCTACCTATGTTTGAATTGTAATTTGTTTGACTTCAAAACTTGATTAAGGAAAAATTATTCAATAAAAAACTATGAAACCAAGTGAAAGTTCTAGATATCATAGTTACAAATCAAAATTCGAAAAAATTATAATTTTATCCTTCATGGAAAACAATTTATGTTGTATATAGTGAGTGTCACTCCTTAAAAATGTTGTTTACTAAAAAATATTAGTTTTCATAGGAGATGGAAAAAAAAGTTCAATCTGATTCCAAATATTTTGAAAAAAATATATTTAGAATCTATAGACAAAATGTCATAAATCACTAGTTTGCATCATCTTCAAATTCCTCATGGTTTAGCCGCTATAGGAGCCTGAAAGTGAATATTTAGTTAAAAAAAACCAATTCAGTGTTCAGTTTTCCCAAAAATTGTAAACCAATATTGTGGGATCACCCCTTGTCTTATATAGTCTCTATTCTATCCCTTTTGCATATCATCATGTGTTTTCAAATAGCCTAAGTTTCATTAGTTTGCATTCAATAATTAATTTATTTACATTTACAATCTATTGCATTAAGGGCACTCATATAGATATACTTCAAATCACATCTAGCAATCAACATTGAATGGACCCCCAGGCTTTAGAGTGTGAAAGAGTTCCCTCCTTCTAGGTGAAATCCCTAGAAGCCGTTGGGGAACCCTCTTTCCCCCTAAAATTTGTGGTTCAAAAATTTATGACATAAATCCCATAGCTATTTCTATTTAGCAATTTCATGTCCATCAATTAAAGAAATTAAATTGAATATATATTTATTTCCAAATGTCAATAATCAATTAACAAAGTTATTCTTGGCATTCCACACCTCAAAGTCAATACATCAATTACATTATTTACATCAATTACATCAATTATAGAAGTACATAGAGAGGATTCCAATAAAATTCCTTTGATAGCTCGCCTCCACTGGTGGATGAGAACATGGTTGAGGTGCTTTTCCACCTAACCACAAAGCATTGCTTCCCCAAAATTCTTCAATCTGTCGAAGAATACTCGACCTTACATGAAACACTTAGCAAGAGATACAGTTTACAAGGTGGAATATGTGTGTGCCTAACTACATGCATTTCTATCTACTATTAGAATATGCAAGTTCCATGTTAGGTATTTTAAGAAAAATAGAGAGGATAAATAGAAAACAATCTTTTTCATAAATAAAATGATTGCAAAGCTTGGCCAAGATCATGCTACATGAAATGCAACTCAAATTAGATTTGGAAAAGAAAGTCTACACTCTCTAGCACCCATTCCCAGAAGGAAAGCTCATCATGACAAGTAGTATCCAACCCTTTTAGACCATCTATTTGCATCATATTCTAGTATGCTACAGTCTACCATGTACTTCATTTATTAGTCTATATCTAAGTCATCTAGAAATATTCCATCTAATTCTAATATAACCATTGATCTAATCATCATACTTCTATATATTATATTTTTGTAATGCAATTCAACACTGTTCTATTTTTATAGTTCTTTTCCTTGCAAATAAAATTTACAATCATAGCTAAGAGTATTTCAAGATGAAATTAGAAGGTATACCACATGTATGTGCATGTGCATAAATGAAATGTTTATGTAGTACACATTTATGCTTGAAACATAAACACTATTTTTGGAATATGTGTATACATTCTGAATTCTAAAGAAACTACCTGAAATTTAGGTTTTCCATATTTAGAAAAAAAAAAGAGTGCCAATTTCGTTCAGAATTTCCATTTGATCTCTTAATAACAACTAAATTTATCTCAATTACAAGGAATCATTTATACAATAGTCACTTGAATCATATGAATCATGGTTGAATTACATGATCAAGAATATTCTATTTAGTAAATAAAACAATTTGAACATAATAAAAATATCCATCAATCTGTGACATTATAATGTTCTGTGAAATTTCTATGTTCCACTCATATATGTAATCACATAACTTTCAGTTTTGCATTTTTCATCATATCACTCATTTGAAGATCAATTCATTATGATGCTAGTTCTCTCTGGTCTAACAGTGATAGTATTACACATAAAGGTACTGATATACATGATATTGCATAATCGATAACATGGTATCGGTTACCACTAATTATCTTCAATTACCATTTTGTTTAAAGCTATGGTTTGAATAATCATACATAAAGGCATCTTTTATAAGCAATGAGAGTATTATCATTCTTCGGCCATGGAAATTAAACGACAACATACCCATTTCTATATATATATTTGTATATATGTATATATACATATAGACATTTTGATGTATAGAGGTGATGAAAAAGATTCATGCAACCATTTCCTGAGATGGCTAAACACTAGCAGTTCGACAAAAATTCATGCATTGCTATTACACACCGAATGTTTGAAATGTTCAACAAAGGAATATCATATGAATGATAGCTTTGTTCATTATCTTTTCTTAGCAGATTAAATGAGACTATATGAAAACATTGAAATTTACTAGGGTTTTGTTGTGTTCAATGATCGACCCATACTCATAACAGGGCTCGAAACATCATGTGTATATATCTAACTGTATGGTGGGTGTGGAAGTTACAGTAAGATCAAATGATGCATGTCGCTCATCATTGTAAAGGATGATATATAGTTGTTCAGCTAGCTGTATCCATACGCTCATAGAGCGCTAAGTGTACTGTAAACAAAGAATGGTGTTAGTTGTTCTATCACAAATTCTTTACAAACATACAAATCAAACAAGTAATGTACATGGCGAGGATTACCCTATTAACAAAAATACAATGACATGGTCAGATCGAATGACCATGACCATAGGGATTTAGGCACATGCGGGTAGAAACCTATCATGGGTATTAAACCTGATGTTAGCGCATGCTAAGAATACAAAACAAGATCAATATGGTGGCTCTACCCTAACAGGATCAACAATAAAAATATTACATGAGGTCGACTATTTAGTGATCAAATCCTAAACACAAAGGCATAGTTTCATTTTATAATATGAGCACAATATCTACATGTTTCCTTTAGAAAACACATGAAAATGGAATAACTATTCGATTACAAAGATAAAAATTTGACAAAGAATTTCGAGAATACCTCCTTAGATGTGTTTGCTGATTATTTTCCTCTGTTTGAAATAGCAAGAGCTTCCTCTTTTCTTGATTTTTCCTTTTCTTTTGTGAAATTTTCCTTTTGAATCCCTTGCTTTTATTCCTAGATTTCCTCCCACCAAATTGCTTTTCTATCAAGAATATCTTTTTTTCTATCTCTATAGATAGTGGCCATTATTCCACCATGAGTTACTACCCACTATCTTCCATTCTAAGCATTTAGAGGGTCGGATCCTTCCCATTCATTATGGGAGTTACAAAATTATTCCATACTCTTCTTGTTTAAATCTTATTGTATTCATTTTTATATATGTATATTTCTACATGTGTATATATATATATATATATATATATATATTTGCATAAATGGAGTTTTACCGACATATATATTCAAGTATATGTATATATATATGGGCAAAACCCAATAAATGAAATATATATATATATACACACATATATATATGTGTATATATATAAATTGCATTTCATAACATACATTTTATTTTACTTTCCCACTTCTTTTATTTAGAATCTTTTTTCAAATAGAACAAATAACACATTCATTTTCTTTATATCAATCGTAAAGGTTCAAATGCATTTTGCAATACCATTTCATATCAAACTCTGAAATAGATAGAATAAGGAAAGAATGCATTAGAATCATTTCTTTCACAAAATTTCTCATTCAACCACATTTTAAATCCATACACAAGAATGATATTTATCAATTATAGAAAAATGCATATGTTGTATTCTATTGTGGTGTGTGAGATTCTAGGTTCCATTCTTTCTTACTGTTTGTCTTCCAGCTAAGCATTCCTACCTCAATCAAGTTCTCGTCCTTCAACCTGTTTCTACACACATTCTTGCACTTGCCCACTTATCAGTAACCTTTAACCGATAATCATTATGAACTAATTCTATTTATCATAAAATTGCAAGATATTCATTTTTTTTAAATATACCATCACATTTATCAAATTCATAAATATTAAAAAGGGGAAAAATCATTTTTCTCAAAAATTGTTCACTCAAAAATAATTTAGCCAAAACACTAGTTAACAATCAATATTCCCAACAACTCTATAAGGTGACTATGTTAAAAGATTTGGCTCATGCATTTTTTTCCTATTTCTATAGCTATAGTTCACCAAATGATACTATGGATGCAACAATGTCAGATCTCATGATTTATCTTTCAAAATTTCCCCTTGTAATCCATATAGATTACACATATACTAAGCCTAACTTTTATTGAGAATATGGAAATTCTACACATAGAGGCATTGCATTCCAACATAAAAGTAAAGAATTTAGTGAAGATTAAAAGATAAAAGCCTAAACATACTCATGACCATAAAAATCCCTCACTTGATAATATTTCATGGGAAAATAAATCATGTAGCCATTAAGAAAGTCTTATTTACTATTACACACCCTATGTTAAGGTTAAACATTCAACTTAAAAGAGAAACGGTCACCCAATATGACATATGAACTCATTGCTTAAAGGAATCACTATATAATCTGATATATTCTCATCTATTTCACCTACTAAGTGTTGGTGTAATTAATTATTTAATTACACTTGCATAAGTTTACTTAGGCATATTATTTAATTAATTCCTAGGTTGCATTCACTAGGCAATTAGTTTTAATGGGGTCACCCCCCTTCACATGTATTTAGAAAATAATATTCTTCTAGAAATATCATCTAGAGCTTATCTTATTAGTTCATTATTTCCTAGATAGTTAGTTAGGTTTCACATGTTGTTAGATCAAGACACATGTCAGCATCATAATGCATAATACATTTCACGGTTGCCTATTTATACAAGACATTGTACTTTATTTTACATCTCATAATAGAATCTCAATTTGCATGCCTAAGTTGCAACACTTTCTTTGTGGGTGATGTTCTTCTTGGTTAAGGTCCTTTGAAGTCTACAGCTTCATAGGGTTATTCAACATCCATAATTTCTACATGGTATCAGAGCTTTTCCATTGAAGACTCATCTCAAGATCAAAAAGTTGGGCTAGAGAGATTCATATTTTAGGCTAGAAGGTTTTCATAGAAGGCTAGTTGAATCCACCTAGGGACCAGCTGATTTTTGGTGTAGATTGAGTCCTCTTTGACCTCACCATTGCACTCAGAAGGCCTCAAAACCTTAGGATTTCCTGTCCATTCATCAAAATCAAAGACATCTTCCTGGCAGCCATCATAGGTATTTTTAGCTAGGATTTGTTATCTGTACCATATGGATCGTATGGTCTACAAAAAAATTATCCTCCTTCAGTTGTACTCTGTGGATTTTTTTTAGATATGTAGGCTATTTTTTCAAAAAATATGGGCTTATTAGATATAGTTTTGGAAAATATATTTGGGCGACATAATATATAATAGGGTTTGAAATTTATCTATCTATGGTCAATATGTTCTATATTCAGGCACATTTCTATTTGACATGGGCTTTTATTTTCAATTTTCGTATAGGCAATATTGAAAATATTAAAAATATGCATTCTTTTTGGGGTCAAATATTTTTTTGCGGGCTTTATTCTTTTTATAGGGCATATTCATGATGTAGTTTATATTCTTGAGATGGAACATAATCTCCTTTTAATTTATCAGCTTGCTCAAGGGGGAAACACCATTGAGTTCACATCTGAATAATCACTTATTCGAAATGAGTTTGATGAGCTCATTGATGTTGGTTGGTTGATCATCAATCACGAGTATATAAATCATCACTTTTGGGATAATGCTAATCCCCATGTTCTTGATTCTCCTAAATTTAGGGTGGGCAGTAATTCTCACCATGGCTATGGTGGTTGGTTGGACTTGGCTCTTCTTAGTATGGCACCACCTTCATCTCTTGCTTCTTCATAGTTGAGATTTGTTTCAACACAACAGGATGTATTCACCTCTTCAAATTTATGGTATCCATATGGTTTTGTGTCAGGTCTTTCTGATTTGGCTCTTCATTTCTCCACAGGTCTCGAGGATCTTCTTTAGGGGATCACCCTTCTTTATGGGGGCGATATGTAGTCTCCAATTTTTATATTATTTCGTATCTTGTGATGGTTGCAATTCTTGGGGGTATTGATGTTGAGACCTCCAAACATCACTCTTCCATCATATGATCCTTTTTGTAGTTCATCTCCTTTTTTGGAGAGGGGTTTTCCCCTTTTCTCCATTTTTGGGAGATTAGTTGCATTTCATTTTAATTTATTCATGGGTACCTAAAATGGCAATGTAGCTAGGACCCATCATTCCATATTGCATTATCATTTCATCCCTAGAAGTTGCACTTATGGGGGGTGTTGGTGTAATTAATTATTTAATTACACTTGCATAAGTTTACTTAGGCATATTATTTAATTATTTCCTAGGTTGCATTCACTAGGAAATTAGTTTTAATGGGTTCATCCCCCTTCACATGTATTTTGGAAATAAGATTCTTCTAGAAATATCATCTAGAACTTATCTTATTAGTTCATCATTTCCTAGGTAGTTAGTTAGGTTTTACATATTGCTGGATCAATACACATGTCAACATCACAATGCATACCACATTTCACTCTTGCCTATTTATACAAGGCATTTGTACATTATTTTACATCTCATAATAGAATCTCAATTTGTATGCCTAAGTTGCAACACTTTCTTTGTGGGTGATATTCTTGTTGGTTAAGGTCCTCTAAAGTCTACAGCTTCATAGGGTTATTCAGCATCCATAATTTTGACATTGAGTAAAGTGATCCATTGCTTCATTCTCTTTACAAATTGTCACCTCCTTCTTCTTCCTATTATAATTTAATCTTACACCACTATCACTTGAACATGAGGATGCCTATTTTAATTAATGTAATGAAAAGGATTTTTTTATGTTTTGCTAATTAACATAGTAGATTGATGTTATCATAAATATTAGAACATGCTTCTTCTCCTAATAATTTATTTCCTATGGATGATATTTCTTCTTCCCTCTCTATTATATTTTCTACATTGATTAATGAAAGCAATTCTCAATTAGATGTAGAAAATTCTATTTCTCTTACGAATGAATTCTATTGTGATAAGCCTTGTGTGATGTTTCATTTCCATCCTTTAAATGATAAACATTAGTCAATTAAATGCATGTTATTTTTTTCTTATTTTTATAAGATTCCAAGTAAATTTTTCGTGCTCATTATCCACCTCGAAATAAATCAGTTGACTTGTAAAAGTGTTTGTGCTCTTGATTTTTCTCATAATCATGCTATCAAAAACATTCTTAAAGAACTTAATGGAAAAGTTTGAAGACTCTCTAATTTGATTAATGGCCTTTCTAGCTATCTTGTTCCATCCATACATATACCACAGTCTTCTTATCACTAATATGGTGTTCTAGGTTCTCCTACCTCAAAAATGGTTGTGAGAGGTTATTCTTCTAAATCCCTATCTCCCTATATTTTATAATAATTTTACTCATACTTTTGGAATTGGAAAAATCCTACCCATCTCACCTAAAATATCTCATACAACTCCTACTCCTATTGTGGTCCATGGTGCTTCCCCTCGTACTCCTAATATGGCTTTTGGGTTCATTATACATTATCGTGTAGTATTTCATACATATCACATTATTCATAATCATAAGAATGATACTAATCCTAGCTAAATTACTTCTACTACTAGCAATATATTCCCTCCACCATGTCCATCTACTAGGAGACATAAAGAATAAGATCTCATGGAACAATTCTCGTGCACACAAGATAAAATAGTTTTTTGGGATATCCTTCAAACATCTCCTTCTTATAAATACACCATTCAATAAAACTTACATAAAATAACCAAATTGATAAATCAACAACTAAATGAACCAATTGTTCATCCAAAAATAGGACACACATACCACCAAATTACTTGAAACTCGAAATGCACACACATCTAACATATTCAAGCATTTCCTAAAATCCACAAAACATAAAGATCATTCGTGATGAAATGTGGAGGATTCCAACCTAAACTTTGCAGTTGTAACTCTGTCACAATTTAGTTTGATACTTTGTCATTAATATCTTCTATTGTGAAGGACATAAAACTTGGAAACTTTGGATATGGACTCCTCCAATACATACCATTATTGCCTCAAGACTGCATGACAAGATAATGCAAATTGGAACAATGCAAACCATAAAATTGTTCCTCTGTCACATTGAAAATACACTATCTCAGTCTGGGACTTGGTAAAAAAATAATTTATCTTCTCCGGGCTATATTTATACTGATGCATCATCAATTCTACAATGGGTTGGCATCAATTTGACAACATACTCATGAAACATGGGTCAATGAGTTTGACTTAAAAAACTATATAGTTGAATCTTGATAGCAATATCATACACACACCCACACATACATGAAAATATATAACTAAAAGTAAAATCAAAATTCTTATAACACTCCATCATTTATTAATTCATAATTAAGTTATAACATTCTCTTAAAATAAAAAATAAAAAACTAAATGGAAATTTGTATGGGTATGAAAATTTTACCAATGTGAATATCAAAAATGAATGTGGAACAATAAAATATGAATGCTAACAATGCACAAGAGTGACAACATTTAAAACAAGACTAATTTAAAAGTAAAGATTGACTCAAAAATTTGGACAATAAAATTGACTAGTGAAACCATTGGTTTTTTCTTGGATGTAGGAAGCCTAGGATGATGGAATTGATGACATACTTCTAACCCAACTATTTTCATAATTCAAATATTTTTTATCGAAATATTTTTTTCTCTGGTCAATAATGCAATAAAATATTTAGGAGAAGCGATGTGTGGTGTGGGGTCTATTGTACATCATCCATGAGGTTATTGGGGAATTTCCCTATCAAAGACCTCAACTTCAAGTTGTTGGAGTAACCTACTAATTCTTCTAGATAAAAAAGAAAAATATTTCAAAGAAGAGTTGGAAAGAAGGATTGTAAAAAAATCATATTTTCATCAAAGAAGTGTAGCAAATAAAAAGTATTTAGAGATGTGATGAATGAGTGAAAAGAAAGGGATAAAGAATAAAGAGTTTTACAAATAAAAGTTTGCACCGTAGAGTATGGGCGGCTATACACATTAATAACTTGATAATATAAATCTTGAAAAAGAGGATATAGACGTATAAGGATAAAACAATTCTCAGTAAAAGTCTTTATTTAGTAAATGAAGTAGTGACATTTATACACATTAATAACTTGATAAGATAAAGTTTGAAAAATAGGACGAGACAAGTAAAGATAAGACAATTCCTAACAAAAATCTTCGTTTAGTAAATGAAGTAGTGACACCTATAAGCATTAACAACTCGATAAAATAAAGTTTGAAAAAAAAGAACATAAACCAATAAATGAAGTAGTGACACCTATAAGCGTTAATTACTCGATACGATAAAGTTTGAAAAAAAGAACATAAACCAAAAAATGAAATAGTGACACCTATAAGCATTAATAACTCGATAAGATAAACTTTGAAAAAAAGAACAATAAGAATAAAACAATTCCTAACCATAGATTTCATTTAGAAAATGAAATAGTAACACTCACACATTAATAACTTTATAAAATGAAGTTTGGAAAAGAGGACGGAAGCGGCAATTCCTAACAAAAGTTTTCAGTTAGTAAATGAAGCAACGGCTCCTGCACACATTAGGTAATAAGATGAAGTTTGGAAAAGAGGAGGGAGGATGAAGAGAGAATGTAATTACTGTGGTTGTTGGGATTAGTTTTACCTACGACGAAGTTCAAGTGCCTGCATTGACTTTACAGCTTAATTTCGGAAAGTCAATAACATATCTATTTATATGTAATATATATTGTTATTTTTCAAGTATATTTTCAACATTTTTTTTGAATCTGCAAAAAGAAATGACAATAAATCTAAATCCAGACTTGAAATTTTTCCTAAAGGTAAACGAGATTTGAGTATCTGGTTTCCTTCCATTGAAATTTCTTCTGATCATCGAGAACTGTCTATATTACTTTGTCTAACCACAGTCCCCTGTGGTTTGGATTTTTATTCTAGTTTGAAGGAGGATGACAGCCTTGTATTTTATTTCCTCTTTTGCTTCTGTTTCAAGTTTAGTTAGTATCTTCCTTATATCATCTCCTCTCTTTGTATTGCCATTTGCTCTGTCGTCTTCAAATGGATATGGAGGAACAACGTGGATAAATAATATCCAGTCTTTACAATCATGGACACCTCGATCAGCTGACATAGGCACACTCACAGTCAGGCCAATTCTTCTCAGCAACAATATCTCATATGGCGGTGAAAACCTACGGTTTGGATGTGGATTCTTCTGCTACTCTGTTCCTTGTGACAGGGGCTACTATTTTGCAGTTTTCTTTGTTATCTACGAAACTAATTATATTTATCCAGATGACCTGCAAATAGTGTGGACTGCAAACAGAGACCGTTTAGTGAAAGACAACGCAACCCTTGGGCTCACCTCCACTGGGAATCTTGTGTTGAAGGACGCAGATGGCAGTCTAGTCTGGTCTACAATTACATCGGCCCAAGATTTCCAAGGAATGATGATGGAAGAAACAGGGAACCTAGTGCTCTTCAACAGCTCCAATGGAACCATGTGGCAGTCTTTCGACCATATCACTGATACGATACTGCAAGGCCAGAAGCTTAAGGTAGGACAGAAGGTTACTGCAAACATATCCCCGACCAATGCAAGCCAGGGGATTATCTATGGAACCTTGCTCGTCGATGGTTTTGCCCTGTATACAGCCCCTGCACCCCCTCGAATGTATTGGAGGTATCCCAGCCTACCCACAACTTTCAACGTAGCATATGCGCAGTTCGACAATGAGTCGCTCAGTGCCTACTCTGAAGGCTTTTCATCTAATCCGATTGCACTTAGTGCTCGAGTACCCACAAATTCAATCTACGCCAAGGATGGGCATGTGCTGATCTATTCGTTCGAACAGAAAACTAAAAAGTCTCTTTACGACCTTTTGGAAAGTTTTGCTAGTGCGATCGATATATGTGACTACCCAATAACATGTGGGGACTATGGTATCTGCACAGATGGTCAGTGCAGCTGTCCAAAAGAAGGCAATGCTTTTAGTTTGATTGACGCCTCAAAACCAAACCTGGGCTGCCTTCCACACAATCCTCTCGACTGCCCTGAGAATCCCACAATGAGCAGCACAAAGAGTTATCAGTTTCTGGAGCTGGACCATGTTTCCTATTTTAGTTATAATTTGTTAAATGCCTCCGTTCCAGGTTTGATCTCAAGAGAGGAATGCAAAGCTCTCTGCTTTAAAAATTGCTCTTGTAAAGCTGCTTTTTTCATATATGGTGGCCTGAGGGTATTGTTATATGGAATCCAATGTATACTCTCTGAAAATGAACACTCCTAGTGATCTGTATCACGATTCCACTGCTTATATTAAATTTCGGAGAAGCCCCAAGCTCATTTAGCGCTTAGTTATTGGTATCAGTGTTTCTGCTAGTGCGATGATTGTTCTGTTTCTCGTATTGTGGGTCTGCATAGCAAGATATAGAAAAGGTAAGAAGAAGCAGAGAAGAGATGAAGTTGACGATGATGATGAGGATGATCGTCTGAACTTGCGGACAAGGTTATCCATGCGGTTCTCATTCCAGGAATTGCAAGATGCTACAAATGATTTCTCCCTAGGGCTCGGCAGTGGGGGATTCGGTTCAGTTTACCAGGGCGTTCTGCCTGATGGCACAAAGATTGCAGTGAAGCGGCTTGACAGAGCAGGACTAGGAGCAAAAGAATTGAAAACAGAAATGGAAACGTTAGGCAACATTCATCATCGGAATTTGGTAAGGTTGAAAGGCTTCTGTGCGGAGAAGTCTCAGCAAATGCTGGTCTATGAGTTTCTACCAAATGGATCTCTGGACAAGTGGATATTTGCCAACGACACCCATCAAAATGTGCTCGACTTGAAGACCAGGTCGAAAATAGCTCTACATATAGCACGGGGATTGACCTACTTACATGAGCAGTGTCAACAACGAATTATACATCTCGACATCAAACCCCAAAACATTCTTCTGGATGAAAATTTTAACGCCAAGGTCTCGGATTTTGGGCTGGCAAAGTTGATAGACGGAGAGCAAAGTGAAGTGATAACCAGGACCAGAGGAACGCCGGGATATATGGCACCTGAGTTAATAAACAAGCATGTTTCCGTGAAGGCGGATGTATTCAGCTTTGGCATTATGTTGGTAGAAATTGTGAGTGGAAAGAGAAGCCGAGAGCTCTCAGATGAACCTTTGCTTTCGGTTTTACGGAATAAGGCTGACGAAGGCAGATTTTCAGATTTGATAGATCCAGTCCTTGAAGATGAAGGAATGGTCGCAAAGGAGGAAGCAGTGAAAATGTTAAGAGTGGGGATGCTCTGTCTACAGGATGATTGGAAGAGCAGACCAACAATGTCAGCTGTAGTTAAGGCATTGGAGGGGATGACAGAGTTGTGCAGTTCCCCCTCGACGTCAGACCATCCATTTCTATCCACGACCAAATCTGATCGTTTGGCGCCGTCGTACACCTCTCTGTCTTCTGTATTGTCAGGACGGTGATCCTATAATCTTTCAATTGTTGTCTTTATTCTCATTTTGGTCTTCATATTTTTGGGTTTTATTAAAGCTAATGTCTAAGTGGTACTCTTTAGTTTTCCGTGCTAAGCTGAAGTAGATTTGCAATTCCTATATCCAAAATTTGTTGTTTAATGACTCAAAAAATCTGACCATTTATCTTCCAAAACAAACATCCATAGACGCAAACTGATGACCGTAGAGGAATTAATAAACACTCTTATCACTCTGTTATCAAACATCTAATTTGTATTTGGAATCAAAGGTTTAATGGACTGTACATTGATATTTTTCTAAAAGGAATTAAAATAATTTGTAAAATATGGTTTTTATTTATTTATAAATTATCTAATCTATTCAATTATATATATATATATATATATATAATTTTATTCATGTTTTTTTGATCTGGTATAATTAAATTTATGTTTATACCATATATTGAGATAAATATATTTCAATTTTTTTATATATTAACATAAATTATTAGTTTTTTTTTTTTTCATTCTTGAATTTCTTTTAGCAATGATCTTTATCTTACTTCCATATGATTGCATACATATCATTTTGTATGTGTACATATATTTAAGATAAGAATGCAGAGGATACTAATAGATTAAACAATCTTCAAACTCATGACAATATTGTAAGGATGATGCCGCATCTATTTGATTTTTCAATGTCAAATGTTGCTTTAGTAAATGCTAGATCCTATGCTTTATGAATTTTTAGTGGCCAAACCATTTTTAATCAGATTTTTTGTTGGTCACCGCAAGTGACAAACAATTGAAATTAGTTATTGCTCTTGTTTGTTTGATTTATAACAATGAGGAGAGATAAGTGAGGTAGTCTACTCTCATTTTTCTCTAGAGTGTCATAATTTCATTACATTAGAGCTAGATCAACCAACCTACTCTCATTTTTTGTACACAACAACAACTACTTTGCCTTAAAAAAAATTCATGATCTTAAAACATTAAGGTTGACACAAAAATAGACAAAGCCATATTAAAATCATCTCAAATGATTATCATCATGACTTTACCATTCATTCAAAGGATTTAAATTTTGGTGGTAAGCTTAGAATCAGCCTTTTCCATTTGATATAATCTTCCTAAAATTTTATTTGTATTTGAAAGAAAAATGCATAAATGTGGGCATCTAATTTGACACTAAGATCCATCTTATCTACCAAACCACATTTTTATTTTCAAGAATAATCACTTTTGTACTATATAGACTTTAATTTTGAAGTGAACCATTGTCCTTTAGTATTATTCAAATTGCATTTGTTCAAAATTAATTTGTAATGTATCCTTTGTGCTATAATATTTCTTTAAAACTTCATTGAGCTCAATGAGAAGACAAACTTTTCCAAAATAAAGAGATAGAAAAGGAGATCACATTTTGATTTACCAATATAATATTTATTTAACTTCATACATTTAAGAGTTCATTTAATGTTTATCACTAATTATTATTTAATAACTACACAAATAATAAAACAAAAAGAAAATCAATATTTATGTTATAGAAAAAATTCTAAAAATAATATGTATGAAGAACATACAAATGAAAAAAAAATTCAATGTTGCCAATACTTTGCAAGGAAAATGGGTTTTTTAAAATCTCCAAAATATTTTATCCAAGTGATATATTACATTTTCATAGGTATTATTAAGTGTAGTGTAGAAAAATGTGCTTGATATGGCAATAATTAATGTTAAATTAGACTTAATGTCACCTTGATCTAGTGTTGTGAGGTGTTTTGCACCTCCACATTAGGTTCAAGCATGGTTTTGTCAAGGATGGTAGGCTCGAAGGTGGACAGGGGCATGTTGTGGTGAGATAGTTCTATAATGTTTTTTGCCTTGAAATTTTGATAAGACAAGAAAAAGAAGTCTTCTCTTCGCTTTATAGGCTCCATGGGCTTAGGCCAAAAGGCATCTATGGAAAAGTTTCCTTTAGATGAGAATGGGTTAGAGCCACTATGGTGAACAACAAATATCTCATTGTAAAAGAGAAACTTTAAGAATTTGTGCACAACCTAAGGGATAACTTTCATGGAGCGAAGCCATAGGTGGCCTAGCTTCATATGAAATTGGTACAACTGTGGGATGATGGAGAATGCAACATCTAATATTTTTGGTCATATTTGTAATGGTAAGATGATCAATCCAATCATAGATCACACAAAACCATTGTGTGACTCGATGCATGATTTTAGTTCATCATATTCACTTTGATAAAGCTCATGCAAAAGTAGAAATTCCTCGGTGATCACATTCTCTCCACAGACAGGATTTATTAGTATCCTGTTAGTGAGATTTTCATAGATACGACTGATTATGTAAAGAGGACCATCAGATAAATGTTTAAGTATATCCTTAGAGGAAAAAGAAATACCAAGAGGACTCTTAGTTCGAACCTTATGAGGGATGATGTCTATCACCCCTATCATTTCATCTATATGATTGACCTTGATAGCATTAATTATAAAAAAATCAATGTTTTCATCATCTGTATCAACATTTATCACAACATTCTTTGGGTCTTAAGTTTAAATTTCTTCAATGTCAACCTTGGGGATCAAATTAATGGTCATTTGAATGTCTTGGCTATATAAAAAAGCTTCCAAATCATTATTTCATGTAAGCAATCCAAGAATTCAAGAGTTAAGAACTCCAAGGTCATTAAGATAGCTTACAACATCATTCAAGGGCAAGATTCTTCATAAATTATTGCAACAATTCAAGATCCATCATCATGTCATGCATATCAAGAATCAAGCATGTTAGCGAGCTAGTGTTGTGATGTAGCATTGAAGATCCAAGACCAAGCGTTGTTCTATTCTCATTGTCAAAGATCAATATCTACATCATTCATGGCCATTTCATGTTGAGTTGTAGATTTACAAGACATCATTCAAGGTATCATTGTCCATGATTCATGTTCTTTGTTTCATGTGTCACGCCTTCATTCAAGGTATCATTGTTTCATCATTTGGTTTAATTACCTAGATAGTGTTTGACCAAGGCAAACCTCCATTCCCTAATAATCAGCAAGCTTTCTCTTCCTTGTATGTGTGATTATAGATCTAGGTGTCTTGGAGCTTGCAAGATCATTGAAGATAAGGTTACAAGCTTGTTAGAGTTGTCTCCTCATTTTCAAGGTCATCTACAACCTCAAAATTAAGGTTTTAGATCCAAGAACCTATAGGAACATATTAAGTAGACTAAGAAGAGAAGATCTGGACTTTGAATTTCTAGAAAAGCTAAACTAAACGCATTCACCAAGACTAGTGAATGAGTCCCATTGTGGATGTTTTCTGAAGATCTTTACAGATTTGGATACCAATTTGGCCAAAACTTGATCTTGTGCAAAGACCTGAATCTGGGAGTGATTCACCTACAATGGAAAATGAGTCCCACGAGGCTTAAAAAGTAGCAATTTTAGGATTTCAGAGTCCCATTTCATTTTTCTTCAAATTCCAAGTGCACACTTTCAATTTTGTAGCTTTTTGTTTTGTTTCGTGGTCATTTCTAGGTCATTCATTAGAGCATTGCATCAAAATAGGGTTTTTCATTTCATCCTTCATTGCTTTGTATTTCGAAGTATAATTTTATTTATAAACCCCTCATTTAACATCATTCAATCCCTAAAACATTCCCTTTGTCAGATTTCAATCTCCTTTACATTGTAATCTAAAGGGTTTGTTCTTGAGTGATAAGGGAAAGAAAATTGGACTCCTTCCTTTTAGGTCCAAAACCCAAGAAGCCAAAGTGGGAGGTCACCATTTTCCTCTTTACATTAAGAATACTAAAGCTTTTAAAAAATCATTTAAAAAAAAATACTACATGCTATCCATATTAACAAATAATAGAAATTAAATAAAATATGTTTTTTTTGTGAGAAACAAACACTACCATTGAGCATAAACCACCTCATCCTACATTATCACTCATTGCCCAATATTCTTAGAAAAAATTATATCCATTATTACTTGGATATAAAATAAACATAAATATATGAAATTTATATTAAGAAAATATTTTAAAATTATATTTAAATCTATAGAGAAGTGGGATTCGCTACTCACGAGTCTATTTATTCTCAAGGGAGTCCTAGGGAATGAACTTCCCTAAACTACCTCAGACTATTTCATGGAATAGAGCGAGAGTTTCACAATCAAAAATAGTATGTTATAGACGTCTTATGGATAGCCTAGCAAGTTTTTGGCCAAGGAAAACAACATGACATACAAATTCCAGTGCAATGCACTGGAGTCCACAAAACATATTGGCATCTCGTATGGACCAAAAATTAAGAATATCATAGAAAACCAAAAAGTGATTAAGTATTATATTCTGGGTGGTAAGAATTCTTGAAATGCGAGAAAGAAATTGAGTACAATAGAACTAAAATAAAGAAAAGGAGAAAGGAAATGCTCACAAAAACTAAGCGATGAAGCCTCAAGAAAAAAAATATCTTCAATACCTACACACATAAGATTGAGGGAAAATGTTCGGGTTGTCTAGGGGCTTTCCTCAGTCAATCCCCTATTTATGGGTTCCCACCTCCACATACAACGAAATAGATAGAGAGAAATAATAAGTAGAAATGAAATGAAAACAATAGTGAAAATAGAAAACCCTTCTCAAGGAGGAGAACCTACATCAAAAAAGAGAGATGCAATAGATAAGGGATGTAAGAAATCCTAAGATGCTCAAAGATACAAGGAAAAAAATGATATCACTTGCAAGGCTTGAGTTATCCAAGGAGAGAGATAGAGCTACGAGAGCCAAGAGAGTTGCAAAGAGTTATGGGTATGTGCAGTATCATGATCGGCCAAAAAGTGGCAATGAGAAAAAATCACGTTTTGGATAGGCTCAAAAACATGAAAATGTCGAGTTGACTTTTCTAGGTTTGGGTGTCAGTACATTTACCCGACCCAAAAACCAAACCTAGTTTCCACAAATCGGATATCCGATTTGTAGAAATTGTATATAAAAAAAACAACTGGCTTTTTAACTTCATTTCTCACAATTTGACGCGGGTGCAAAAGGAAAAACCCAAATCTGATATCCTCTTTGATCAGATATCTAATTTCAAAGGTATGCATTTGGTTTTTTATTAATTTTTAAGTAATCTATTTTTTAAGTAGATTCTCTTTAGTTTAAATAGGTTTTATTATTTTATTTTTCAAAAATAGGGTTTTCTATTGATTTTTAAAATAAACGAGAGTTTACATTGATTTTTTATTAAAACTTAATGTTTTGAAATGGATCTTGATTAAAAATTAGTGTTGTTGATGAATTTTTATCAAAAATAAGAGTTTGTTATTGATTTTTTTGAAAAAGAATGGCTTTTTTTTAATTATTATTAATAACTAGGGTTTTTTTACAATAATTTCATTTATAAATTATATTGTGTAATTTCAATTAGTTTAATTAGTTTTTAACTTTAATAAGGTATTATGGCTGTGAATCAAAATCCACAAATGCACCATGCTCCACCACCTCCACAGCCAAATGCTCCACCACCTCTGTAGCCACCAATTGAAGACTTAATGGGTGAAAAATTGGGGCAATTGAGGAGCATTTGTGAAATTTATCAGACAATGCCTTGATTGAGAGATATGACAAACACATTGAAGGAAATAATTAAAAATATAGAAACCCTCTCCACCCAACATAATTCCTTTTATTCGTGGAAAGAAGACATGAGGGAATGCTATCGATGTGGATTGTCTTACGATGATGTGAAAGATCTCCAAATAACCAAAGCCCAAATAGCCTCTTTATTCATTGACCCCCGCACTGATTTCCCAGTGAATGTTAATAATAAAAAAAAAAATCGTTAAAATGGGGCATGCATACGGACATTGTAGCTAACTTTTGGGATCATTGGTGTATGGTTTTTGATAAGCCACCGAACAATAATTCTGACATACCATTTTAATTTATTAAAAAATTATATGTTGAGTTTGTGTTAGGGCATCATGTCAATTACTCTGAAATTAAACCCTTCTAGGGCATCGGTGGAGGTATGCCCCAAGATAGACTAGGGGTAGTTAGAGTAGTCTCACGCCCAAATGTTCCCCTTCCTCCGCCACCTCCAATTTATCATCTAGAGATTATCTAGGATGCATCCACATAGACTATTCAAGCTATTCACTCTTTGAGTGGTCATTTGATTTCACATGCTTCTATAGTAGCTCAGCCACATTTTGGTGATGTTGGCGAAGGCTCGAATTCTACTGTATCCTCCTCCTCAGGTCCACATATTTATGTGCCACATACTTGCACTATGTGTTGCCATATATGCTTGGGTCCTCTTGTATAGCCCGCTGAGCATCCCTTGGACACTTCTGATTATGACCTCCATGATGTGGAAATTATAGATCACTCATAGTGGAGTGGAGTGCACCCTACAGAGTCCTCTCCTGCTAGAGAGGGAGATGCTGAAATAGTGACACGGGTAAGATTTAAGTTCTAATTTCATAACTTGCATTTTTTTAAATGAATATTAATAAGAGATAGTATCAAGTACTAATATTTATTTACATGATCTATTTAACAATTGATGTCTGAGGAGGATCTCACACGGGTGACTGATAGCACCCTTAGGGCCATTTCATTTTGGCTTGGGCACACACAGTATATATTTTCACACTCACTCGTTTACATTTTATATTATATACTTGCTTGCCATTAATGAAATTATATAATAACTTATATGTTTATCTTGTTTTCCTCCTGTAGGAAATACCTTGTGCGAGTGAGGTGCAACATCGTCCAGACTATGGAGGTGCAAATCTAGATAAGGGGAAGGTAATTGAACTCAAATTGGATTGAATTAATATTTTTAAGATCTTATATTAATTATACATATGTCGACATAGATTGGTAGTTTCATATGTACTTGTCAATTTTATGTATAGGCAATTATGAGCTATACAGATATGATGACAAGGGACACACCACCTAGAGGAGTAGTTATTGGAACACCTCAAAGAGTAGGTGTTGAAACACCTCAAGGAGGAGGTGTCAAAACACCTGAAGGAGATAAAGAAAAAGATCAACCTAAAGAAGAATGCGCTTATTTTATTTTGTGTTTGGTAAATAAGTTCCTATTACCAATAATCATATGCTAACTTGGATCAATTTTATGTTTTTGTTCACATATATAGATTGGCATTCCAAAATTTGATTTGGTATATTCTAGCAATCTTGACCCTTTGAAGAGACGTATATTTCACGTAATCAAGATTTCAATTTTAGAGTTCAATTAAAATTCAATGTATATTGATTTTGATGTTAATTATTCAATTTTAAATTATATAGTATAACTAGTCTCAATTGTGGTTTTAATTTTTCTTGTGTAGCTACCTTTAGAGCCAATGAGTGCTTCAAAGAGGCTCCATTTTGATGATCCACCAGTAGTTTAGGATGAGATAGAAATTTTGGCATGTAAATTTTGAATACATATTGAGATGGCATATGCCACATTTTGTAAAACTTTGTTTGAGTTGGCGTCGATGCCATTTTTGTATATGGACATACACTTGATTATTGGATAATTTGATATATAGAAGTTGACAATCGAAATTTAATTTGTTCCTCATGTGCATGATTAAACTCTTTGAAAATTTTATCTTGAGCAATGGTTAAATATCAATGTACAATATCTTAAAACTGAATGGTTATATTATGTATTTTATATTTATATCGCTAATTACATTGCATTACATATCTTTCAAACTCAAATCATTAATTCACATTGCATAACTAACAACTAGATGCTCATAGATGAAAAAATTTCAATTACAATATAGTTCTAACAAAGTCAACCTAAGCAGTTATACAATTACTTCACATTGCATAACTAAAAACTATGAGCAGTTGTCAATTGCATTTGTTTGTCATTGAGTTCTATGAGACCACATTTCTTTGAAGCTTTTTTTCAAACAGTCCACTGCCTTGTCTATGCTACCACATTTTTCATACATGATAGTGATCAAATTAAGTTGAAATAAATTAAATGATAGCCTATGGCTATTTAATTTATACTCATTTTATATAAATGGATGAGGCCGACCTTCCTTGATATTATTTTGTAATTTATTATTTTCAAGAGAGGCCGCCCTCCTTGAAGAGTCACCATATTGTGTATAAATATGAGGTGATGTTTGTTCATTTCCTCAATCAAGTTCATTCAGCATAATTTGCATTCCAAGAAAAAGTTTGCACTTGAGCAACAACGCTTCATCTTGCAGTAGCATGCCCATTTCAAGGAGAAGCATATTCAATTGTATCTTTGTATCTATGAGAGGTGCTATTATTCATTGTATTAAATTTAGCCATGAGCTAGGCCTGAGTTGTAAGCAAATTTCTTGTTGTGTTTATTGTCTTATGCGTTTCATTTTTTGAGTGCTTTCAGTTGTATTATCTGATCTCTAAGTTGAAGACATCGAGAGAAATGGTCATATTGTTGATGACAAAGATTTGACCATGTTGGCTCTTAATGGTCTTCCTTTATCTTGGGAGTCTTACATTCAAGGAATCAACATGAGATCGAAACTTCCAAAGTTTGATCGGTTGAGGGATAACTATATTCAAGAGGAGTCAAGGTTGGTTGCGAAAGGTATTGGATGAAGCCCTACAAATGAAGACATTCATGTTCTTTCTACTCAATCCTTGAAGAAGGAAGGAAAAGGAGGAAAGAAAAGATGCTTTAATAGGAATGGAGATAAAGGGTCCGATGGTGCTCCTACATTCAAGAGGAAGTGGGACCTCTATTGTGTTTACTGGGATACGATTTTCTCAAAGTCAGTCAACTTGGATCTAACATTGGTAGCTCCGTGAACCTATTCAGAATAGAGTGATCTGAAGAGGACATCACTAAATCTCTATAGAGGTGTAAAGTTACAAAGCGGTGCAACTTTCATTGTCGAACTCGTACGACCCAATGGACTATTTCAACATGTCTAGATGGGTACATTTATGCTAGGTATGGTTCTCTCTTGCACCCAAATATGAAAAATCGCTCCGAGCTGCATTGGAGCAATGTTTTCCCTTAAGAGTCCAAAGTGCTAAAAGACACCAAACTTTGATGGACTATTTATCAAAAAAAGTGATGTTTATAGACTCTTTGTCTGAGGATATGGGATTGTGTTGAGACCATCTACAATAACCTCTCTCATTTTTTGCTATCTCGAAGGCATTTTCGCGTGGTGATGAGTTTTCAGTTGAGGGAAAAGTTGCCAAATGCTAGTGTAAAGTTGCAAAGTGGTGCAACTTTCATTCTTGAACTCGTACGGCCCAATGAACTATTCCAACAAGTTCAGATGGTACGTTTATGCTAGGTATGGTTCTCTCTTGCAACCAAATACGCCGAATCGCTCTGAGCTGCATTGGAACAACATTTTCCCTTAAGAGTCCAAAATGCTAAAAGGTAGAAAACTTTGACGGACTATTTCTCAGAAATCGCGATGCTTACAAACTCTTCGTCGGAGTATGTGGGATCCTATTGAGACTATCTACAATAACCTCTCTTTGTTTTTTCTATCTCAAAGGCATTTTCCTGCGGTGATGAGTTTTCAATTGAGGGAAAAGTTGCCAAATGCAAGCAGTCTAAAGTTGCAAAGTGGTGCAACTTTCATTCTCAAACTCGTATGACCCAACAAACTATTCCAACACATCCAGATGGGTACGTTTACGCTAGGTATGGTTCTCTCTTGCACCCAAATATGTCGAATCGCTCCAAGCTGCATTGGAGTGACATTTTCCCTTAAGAGTCCAAAGTGCTAATGTCAATGAAATGTGGGGGCAAAAATATTTAAGGTTGGATCAAGATTCTGCAAGTCCTAGCTCTTGCATCAAAAAACTCTTACCCAATCAACTTGAGTCACTTACATGGAAAATGAAATTCACAAGGAACTTTTTACTTTTTTGTTTTTCAAAAAAGTGGCAAGCCACTGTAATTTGCTATATATAAATGGGAGATATTATAAAACCTGGTTCAGACAAGCATACCAACAGGAAAGAACCAGGAATAAAAGCTTCGGTTGCAACTCGATTAAGTACAAAAATCTTTTTACATTTTAAACATACCCTTTATACAATGGCAAACATTTGAACCATATTTCAAGAAACATCATTGGATGTAGATTATGCCTATACACAATTATAACCATTTTACATTGTTTCACATTACAAAATTTTCCTATTTGAGGCATTCAAGGCACAGTCTTCCACAAGAGTAGTGTGTTGGCGTTTTTGAGTGACAAGCACCTATAAAACCATCAAGGTAGCAGTTAAACTACATACAATAGAAAATATGCTTAGAATAACCAATCGATATTATTGTAGTTTGTCACATACCTCTCTAAAAGGATCAAAGTTGCCTATTGTTGCAGTAGGTCCATGAGCAATCATGCCAGGAATATCGCAAAATTTTTCAAATGAGAAATTTATATTGTAACAAGAAAAAATATGCTTAGACTAACAAATCTATATTAATCTAAACATCCTAAATGATGATGAATTGGTAATGCAAACTATAAAAGATGCTTTGAATAACCAATCTATATTAAATTAATATGTCGCGTACCTCTTTGAAAGGATCAGAGTTGGCTATTGTTGCAGCATGTCCATGATCAATTGTGCCAAGAATATCACAAAATTTGTCAAATGATATATCTATATTGTCACAACAAAAAAGAGGCTTAAGCATTGTACTTTCCATTCTTGAATATGCTATTCAAGTGTGCTTGAAGGGTCATCTCTTTGCTTAAGAGTATCCAATATTGCTTCATGATCAGAATTACTAAGTGTCCATAGTTGTTTTGTCTTTGGTTTGGCATGATGCTTCAACAACTTAACATTTGTTGCTATAACAAGGTGTGAATACATGAGAATGGTTTTGTGTTTCTCGTAGTCTTCAAATGTAGGTATGCCATTATTTCTAATCATGTATGTTCAAAACCAAGTTCCTACAACCACAACTGAACCTGTAGGATACATGAACCCATCATCAAATTCCATCGATTGTGTTAGCTTGTGCTTTACCCACACACATCGAGCCAACTAATATTCTGATCTCTCTACATTCCCTTGCGGTGCAACAACTGCAAAAACATGTCCTGGATGTAGTAGATCTGAAAGTCGGTCGTAATCAAGTGAACTTTCCATTGTGTAATTTGTCATGGATATAGTTTGAGATAAAGGAGTTAGATACTATGGAACCCATGTATCCACCCAATCACTTGACTCACACTAAATACAACTCTGACAAAAATAAGCCAACTGTCATGTCCAAATGGTCCATGTGCTTGCATCTGAGCTTTGAAACAAATGCATCTTTGAAGAATCTTTGATTGTATGACAATCAAATCTGCCTCCCATTGTACCCTCCTCAACCAACCAAAAGAATCTATGCACTGTTGAATCAAGTGTCCCTCCCTCTGACAATGCTAAACTACACCAATCAACAATAGAATGTGCATCACTAAATTTTTCTCCTAAAATCTTCAATTGCTCCTTAACTAGAGCTCTTTTTACACATGCACCTACTCCATCATGCTCCCCTTTCCCATGCCTAGCTTCAAAAAAACTCCAAATATTAGGTACACCCCTCTCTACATGCATTCTACTCAACCAATAAAACATACGAGCATTCTTGAATTGACCTGTACAGTTATCTGACCAAATGAGATGTCGGCCCAGTGCTATATCATGCTCCTGCAAGAACTCAAATAAATTCTCAAAACAATGGTGGACATACTCGGACAAGTGAGATCTATCATCACTCATATAAAAATGATACTCTCTAATAATCTTTCGATCCTCCTCTATACGATTAGGTGCATGTCTAAATGTTATGTGGACAAAAATAGCAATCTGAATGGAATTGTAATACTGAGAATGTACCTCATTTTGTGGTTGCAATGTGTAGTTTTCGAAAAAATCAACCACTAATATAATAGTGCCAATCGGAAAAGAGTCCTTACATATCCTAAATTGTTGATCTAACCAATGAGACCTATGACTATGCCTTGCATATTTGTAGAAAATATTGTCCTTAAAATCTGAAATAAAATCAGAAACACTGCATTCTTTTGTAACCAACTCACATCTAGAACCTTCACCTCCACTCTGCAAAGTATATCTGACTATCTCATATCTCTTTTTCTCAACAAGATTCTTTCCAAATTCATGTTTTGAACCCTCATGAAAACATTGAGCAAACTTTGACAAGCCACCACATTGTGAGCACTTCGCATTTAAAAAATCATTTCTATAGAAAAAGGAACCATCATCCCTAGAACATAAAAATAGACCTAGCAAGTCCCTTGATGATTTCATAATATGCATTACATCACACTCCTACAACATTTCATTAGTATGCAAAGTAGAATGGATATAGCATAATAGTTCATGGTACATTGAAAACTCCACATGGTGTTTGCAACAACAAGTATTACAAATCTTAAGAGGCACACAACAAAATGGCTTTAAACCTTCAAAAGTTCTTTGTGAGATTTCCATATTTGGATGTGTTTGAATAAATTTGTTAAACAACATTGTTTGGCTTGATTCCAAGAAATGTTTAGGATGCAGTGTATGGTCTCGACTACCAATTTTTAACTTTAAAACATCCTTTTTATTGCATGACACTCTAGAGTTATCATGCCAAAATTGTTGAATTGTTTGCTTTACATTATCGGTTAGCTTCTTATAAACATGTGTAAGCCTTTCGGCAAAAGCCCATGTATCATTTTGAAGAGGATCATCTATTCTTTCTCTTCTTGCAAGTGCTCTATCAAAAGTTTTATGATTTAAGTCAAAATCAATACAAGTTTGTCTCATAAAGCGAGCTTTTTTCAATTGATGGCTTACTAGGGCGGTGGTAATGACTGTCCGAGCAACTCTCTTATCTTTTTCCTTGTTATTTTTTCCAATAGACTTGAGAGCATTAAAAATATTTTTGACAATAATAGAATTTTTTTTGGTCCTTTTGTTCAGATGAATCTTCAATTTGGCTAGCAAAGGTCTCATCTTTTGCATCTTTAGCAATTGTACAAAAATTTGGCAATTTCTTGGTCAATGTCTTATTGCTAAAATATTGGTTGAAAATTATTCTATCCCACAACCGAATATTTTGTGTTGACCTCTTGCCTTCAAAATTGTTTATAATGTTATCATTAATTTCAACTAACCATTTAGGGGTCCTTGAAGGTCTTGAATTTGGAATACGTCTTTCTTCCACACAAGGTTATTCATTTCTCATGTAATCTGGTGAAACATAATTTACACTTGCTTCAATATTATATTCAACATCTTCATTTCCAACATTTTCACCTTGAAAATTTTTAATATCAATTTGAACATTTTCATTTCCAATTTCAATATCATGTTCTACATTTTCACCTTGAACATATTCAATTTCCTCTTCACTGTAAAGACCATAGGGCTCAAGTTCACCAATATTTAACATACCTTGTCTTTTCTTCCTATGACCTTCTCTATCTCTTTGTCTATATCATTCAATTTGTTCTTTTGTCAGCTTTCTCTT
The DNA here is from genome assembly GCA_007115665.2 of Sequoiadendron giganteum. Classification (NCBI taxonomy): domain Eukaryota; kingdom Viridiplantae; phylum Streptophyta; class Pinopsida; order Cupressales; family Cupressaceae; genus Sequoiadendron; species Sequoiadendron giganteum. The sequence continues at coordinate 475,744,956 of CM021100.1, read as the reverse complement.
ATGTTTTTGCTTCTGACGATTTTTGCTCCCCATTATACCAAACAAAAGATGCTAAAAAATCATTATGTATGACAAATTTGAGTACAAGATTCTCCAAAAAAATTATCTTTGTATCTTCCTGTTTGAAATTGCGCATTTGTCGCTTGCAAAGTGCTGTAAATAGAATGCGGGGTCCGTTGGAATGCAAAAAATATGGCCCACATGGGGTTTTTCTATGGCCCACAAATTCGATATCTGATATAATCAGATATCAGATTTGTAAAACATGTTCTACAATGGTAAGATTTCACCTCTGCACAATGAAGTTTCACAAATCGTATATCCGATTCAAATTAGATATCTGATTTGTACACACATAGACCAAAGGGAGAGGGAGAGGGAGAGGGAGAGTCGGAGAGGGATAGGGAGAGGGAGAGAGAGGGAGAGGGCGAGGGAGAGAGAGAGAGAGGGAGAGAGAGAGAG
>CM021100.1:475665469-475744394 GCA_007115665.2 Sequoiadendron giganteum | reverse complement strand
AGAGGGAGAGAGAGAGGGGGGAGGAGAGTCGAAGAGAGGAGAGAGGAGAGAGGGAGAGACCTAAGAGGGAGGGAGAGAGAGAGGGGGGAAGGGAGAGGGGAAGGGAAGAGAGAGAGAGAGAGAGAGAGAGAGAGAGAGAGAGAGAGAGAGAGAGAGAGAGAGAGAGAGAGGAGTGATTGAGTGAGAGACTTGAGAGAGATAGAGCTGGAGAGAGCAAGAGGGAAAGAGATAATATTTAAATATTTTATAAATTGGTAATATATATATTTAAATATTTATGAATTAACTAAAATATTGAAATAATATTAAAATATTTATATATTAACTAAAATATTATGTATTAAATACATAATTCGGTAAGATATTATCATAAATTGTATATAAATATATTACATTATAAAATTTATTGGATATTATATATATTAAATTATAAACTTAATTGCATTTTTAAATAATATATTAAATATTGTATAATTTGTTTTAAAACTGATATAAAAGATATCATATATCGAATTCAAATCAGATATTGGATTTGAATCGAATATCCAATTTGAATTGGATATCTTATTTGAATCCGATATTTGATATTCTGACACAAAATCTAATGCCTTGGTATTAGGGTCAAGATTTGGTTCGGACCTGCCAATCCTAAAAAGTCAACACATAAAACGTGTTTAACAACTTACCTTGTTTTTCCAGACTTCGCCCATGTGGCTGACGACTTTTATTTTACCTAAAATTGATGAAACGAAAAGGGTTTGTAAAGGAACTTCTTAGATTTCTACCAATATAAATTATATTTTACTTAGAATCTAATAAATAATTATTATTTAGTTTTTATTAGAATTATGACTAAAGTCCTGACTGATAGTCTGATAGAAAAACATCTATAGCTTTCAAATGGTATCACATTTTTTGAATCCAAAAAATGTTTCATATTCTATGTTTTACATACTATAGGATTACAAAAAAAAAAAATGAATTCCATTAAGTTTTGACCAAGTTAAGGTGGTCAAACATACGAGTTTTTATATTTAAAAAAAATGTAATAAAAAATTCATAATTAATTATTTATTTGAAAAAAATTTACAAAACAATATGCATCAGATCCAAACATGAATCCTCTACTTATATCTAAAATTTAATAAAAAAATATTATGATTTTATTATGGTTAGGGTGGTCAGACAGACACCTACTTTTTTTTTTTTCCTTGAAATTTTAGTACTATTGCATTGAAATTTCAAATTTTCACCAAATAGATTTTTTTTTACAAAAATTAACCTAGTAGTTTATAAAATAAATTCAATTTGCCATAGATTCTATTCTTACATATTTTTTAAATAATATAGATAAATTATTCAAAGTTTTATGTCAAGTTTCCCAACTCTAATTTTTTGAATTTTCATTGCCACTTAAGGACCTATTTTTTCCATGATGATCCTGCACATACCCTTCTATAAGAGTGTGAGTTCTATAGCAAGCAAGAGGGTTGGACAAGCTTGAGAGAGTGAAAGAGAGAAAAGAGAGTGTCTCCAAGCAAGAGAGAGACCAAGAAGACGAAATAGATTCAAAAGATGGATTTTAAAGAGAGAATAGGAGGGAAAAGAAGGTTATCGAGCTGTTAAAAGGTGTCATTGGTCGCTACCACTGACAAAAGTAGCTAAAAAGTGGCAAGGCACTCAGAAATGGAATTTTAAACATTGAAATGTCAAGGGATGCTAGTGTGAAACGTGGATGTTTGTGCGATGTGCTAGTGTCCAAATAAATCATGCTACAAATTGATGAGATCGAGAAAAGCACAAGGTTCAATGCAAAGATGATGCATAAGGGTACCTGCTAGAAAGGGGTCCTAAGAATCTAGAGAAGGAAAAAGGCTGATGTGTTGGCTAAAATGAGCCTACACAATGGATAAGGGAGTGCACACTAAAGTGGATACAAAAATGAATGTAAAATTTCAAGGGGTGCAATTTTACAACATTACATAATCATATTAAGCAATTCAAAGTTATATGAACTCAAACTATAGTATAAAGGAATTCACCATAAAAAGGGGATGGTCATTTAACAAAGAGCATTTCATAAACATTCATGTTTAAGAAAAAATAAAAAAATAATAGAAAAATTTAAATAGAAAGGGAAGGATGAGAGAATATGCCGACAACTAATAACTGAATTAGCAAAAAATCTATTAGATATAATACATTACCAGCTTATCACAAAATTGGTAATTATTTCTTGAGTTAAAGCTGAAATGACTTAAGTTAAAAATTGTACTGAAATACATAAAATAAAAAAGAGGCAAAAAATTTATAGTAAAAAATACTAGTTTGAAATACAAGCCAATTAAGGAAAGGTATTCACAATTCTCTTACTTGAAGAATAAGAATAAGTTATTCTATTATAGTAATTAAGATACTTCTCAATCTCATTTTTATAATTTTATAGAAATTAGAACACTAAAAATAAATTTAAAAATTAAGAAAATATTTATGTAAAGCAACCCACAATTTTTGAAAGAATAGCTAAAAATCCACATCTTTCTATAGAATAAAAAATAATTCATGACTTGCATATAAATCAAACAAAATAATAAGCATCTTTTCTAAACTAAATAATATGAAATAAAAACTTAGGACATAGTTTTCAAAAAGTAGATGAAAACATGTGACAACAATAATCTTGATTGAATTTTTATTGGACATTAAAACCTATTCCTACCATGCCACCCTACATAATTCACATTTCATGGCCATAAAAATGGTCATAGATTGAAATAAAATGGAAAACCTAATAGTATCCAAACTTAAACCTCAATATTATTACCAATATTAGGTTCTCCAAAATTTAACAAATTTTCAAACTTTTGTGGAATATAACTAGAGATGTTATTCACGAAGTCCTAAAAATTTGAGCTTGAACAAGTTTCCATACGATGATGGAATGTAGCCATAAAAAAATATTATTGAAATCCACAAGAACCATCTCACCCACAAACAAATACCTTAGACAATGACCTAGTGAATTAATGTGATGTATTTATAAATTCTCACCAGACCCTTTTAACTAGACAATCCACTAGAAAATATCCCATCAAATAAATTCCTATTGTATATGAACTGTTGATATGTAACTAAAAATACCATGCTTAATGCTTCTAATTAGCTCCAATAGTATGTAGTGAGGAAAAATCTAGGCCAGGGCTTGGAAAGAACTGAAAAGAAACAAAATAGAGAAAAAATGGGGCACTTAATCATGCAAATTCATGTATTCAATTTATATACTAATGGACAATAAATTTTAAAAATATAATAGAAAATAATTACCTCAAATATTCATGATAAATAGTTTTGATAAGCAGCATGGATGGTGTGAGATGGCTGCAAGTAGCTATGTAGGTTGGTATGTGCCAAAGTTGTGAGTAATTAATTTATTATAATATACCCTCATAAATTAAATATACTAATGACATTAAATATCCCCCCATAATCTTAAAAATATAGGTCCAATCCTAAAGCCTTGTTACGTACCCATTTACAATCACTTATTCACTAATATGATGGTGTACATTCACAAAACTTCTCCTTGAATGACAACCATAAAATATCATGTGACTTCTCACAAGCCTAAAACACTTCTAAGAGATACAAAGTTAGTTTCACATTAAGACTTGCTAAATAAATTGGCTATTTTATCTTCTATTTTACAATACTAGAGATGAATCACCTATTTTTTGATGAGATTCTTGATATAATGGTGATATAATTCGATATGTTTTTCTTGAGCATCAAACACTGGGTTCTTGGACACCATAATGGCAGTTTAATTGTCATCATGAAGTAAAGGACATATTTTATGTTGTTTGAGTGCTAAAAGAATAGCTTGTAACTAAGTTATTTCTTTAAATTGCTCATTTACTACATTATATTTGGCTTTTGTAGTTGATAAATCAATAGTTGATTGTTTCTCACTACACCATGGAATGGGACCATAACCCAAAGAGAGAACATAACCTGTGGTTGATTTTCGATCATCTACACAACTTGCTCAATATGAATTAGAATAACCAACAAGTTATAGATCTCCATGAGAAGATTAATAGAAACCCATATTAAAAGTCACTTATACATATCTCAATATTCTTATTGCTTTCATCCAATTTGGAACCTTATGAGAACTCAAAATTCATGAAACCACACCTACTACAAAAGAAATATTTGGTTAAGTGTGAGTCAAGTAAACAAGACTCAACAAGTTGCTTGTATAAGGTAGGATCAAAATCCTCACCATCCATATCCTTAGTCAACTTCAATATTTTAAAAAGTGGAGTAGATTCATATTTTAAATCTTTCATCCTAAACTTTTTCAGCAATTCTAAAGAATACTTATTTTGAGAGAGGTAAATTCCATTATTTTTCTTCCATTACTTGAATGCCAAGAAAGCGGTGTAGAAATCCAAGATCTATCATCTTGAATGTATCTTGAAATTTTATCTTTATGTCACTTATTTGGTTCATGATATGTCCTATGATAATAAGATCAATAGCATAGAGTGCAATAATGATTATACAACCATCACCAAATTCCTTCACATACAAGTCTAGATCATGATGACAATTATGAAAGCCTTGAGTTTTGAAATATTCATAAATCTTAGCATACCAAGAACCAGGGATAACTCTAGTGGTGAATCTTCACCAATTGGTGAATTCCAGGAATCAGGGAAATCAAATTTGGCGAATTCTAGGTATCCAGCAAGGTCATCAAATTTCTCGGGTTTCACGTACTATCGGTCCAATGCATGTCCATTCGCCAGTGGTTTTTTATTATGAGGCATGTTTAGGCAATAAATTTTCCATAATAGACTACGCATTTCCAATGGACCAATCAATATTTTTGCCTGTAATCCCAGGAAGCACTTCATAAAACACCAACATATTTGCCAATAATAAGACAACATTATATGAGGACCCATTTCACCAATTAAAATTTACAAATAGTTGCTTATCAAGACCCATTTGCCAATTAAAATTTACAAATAGTTGCTTATGAGGACCTATTTTTCCTTGAAAATTTCAAGGTATTATTGTATAAGCACGTGGGATTTGCCAAATTTTTAACATACCATTTCAAAATCCCACAGAATTCACCAAATATGGATTGATATAAATACAATTGAAACTGTTATTTGTTCTTACACATTTTGTTCGGTTCTGAGGTTCTACTTCTTGATTTAGAAGTCAGTGAAACCCGAAAACGTAGACTCAAAGGTGAGTGATCATTTCTTCATACTATTATTAGTTATTAGACTATTAGTTATAATAATAAGATTTATTTATCTGTTTTCCATTCTTGCTTCAGTCTTAAACATAATTTTAAGTAGGGAATGGGATCTATATTCTCCGTCGGTTTGTCCTTTTTAAACAAGAAGACATTTTTTTCTAGCTTTTATTCGAAATGAGATCAATATGTCAAGCAACAAGGGTAAGACTCCTGAGCAGGTGGGTAATGAAGAGACTGGGTGGCCATCAAAATGCCCAAAGCGAGGAGGTACCATATAGTCTTACTTTGGAATTGGCAAAGATTCTAATCCATCAGATCAAGGTGGAGCTACACCATCAACTCTTCCACCAAATATTATTGAAGATGGAGATACATCATCAACTCTTCCACCACAATAAGGTCAAGGTGAGATTGTCATTGTGTTAAATCAAAATGTATCAAATGAGGATGGAAATACCGCAAAAGATGTTCCAAGGGATACCCTGGATAGCTAGAATGAGATAATCGAGTTGGATGAGGATGATGTTGGTAGCAAGAAAAGAAAAGGCAAAGCAAAATTGGGGCACGAGTGGGAAATGACAAGGAATTTTCAAATTTGTTGGTTGTCGAAGTACCCATTGCTTGAACTAGTGGGGGTATCAAACGAAAATGATATTGAAAGAGCAATAGAGGTCCGATGTAAGACTTGTAGTTGGAAATGTGGAAGAGACAAGATGATGCAGCTAAAGCTTGACACTATAGAAAAGAATATCGATAAAGTTTATGAAAAACAAATGATAGAAGGAAAGGAACAATCAGTCGTACGGTGGAAATGAAAGGAAGAATGTCTTCATGTTAAGTATGCCACAGATTATGGAGAGCATAACAATAGAATGTTGAAGATTAAAAAATGTGAAGGTACACTTGAGGCTCATTTTGGAAAAGCCATGGCAGCAGCAAATCTGTCAAAAACTATTCAAATGAGTGTTGTTTTTCATATTTTGTCTAGGGGGCGTCCTATGATAGACTACCTAGAATATTTTGATTTATTATCTTATTTAAGTGTTCCCCACTTTCCCTTCTCACATTGGTCAATAAAAGCTGGATGGGAATGGGCGAACTATCTTTCTATAGTGGAAAAGCAAGATTTAAAGGAGAAATTAAAAGAGTCAAATTCCATTGCATTATATGTAGATGAAGTTACTGCGATAGACAATACTTCTTGGGTTTGTATGCATTTGTATACTATAGAACAACATGTTCGCCAAGCTCATCTTCTTTGTGTTCGTAAAATGAAGTACAATTCAACATTGCAAAATCTATTTGAACTAGTCAAGAAATATTTGAATGAAATTGCAGGTTTGGATGAGTTGACAATTGCTAAAAATTTGGTGTGTGTAGGAGCTGATGGAGTTGCAGTGATGCAAGGTCAAAGGAGCGGTCTTTTCACAAAGTTACAAACTACTTGTGCACCATATATGCTTGGAATTCACTACATGGCCCACAAAATGAATTTAGCATTTAAAATTGTAAGCAAGTTTCCAACAACTTATCAAAAGTTGAAAATCTAGTTCACGAGATCCACGCATACTTCTGCCGAAGTCCCAAACATTTCCTTGAATTTCAACATTTTGCTAAGGGAATAACACCTGGAAACAAGCTTCTCAAGGATGTTGATACCAGATGGATCTCCTTGCATGGACCAGCGCAACGAGTTCTTTCAAAATATCAATCCTTGATTGGGTTGATGTACGAGCATCACAACATAGCAAACAACCCTCCTGAACTCTTACATAGGTTAAGTGATATAGAGACACTCTTGACTTTAGCTAGTCTTCTCCCCATGCTGGATGAGATGAACAATCTTGTGAAGAAAGCCCAAGATAGAACTATGTATATTTATGAATATTCTAATCTACGTAAACTTACATGCTTGGCCCTCGATCATCTATATCTAGATCTAACACAAGAAGGCACAAATTATTTGATGTGGTGGAAAATTACTAATTTGAATAATCTTTTTAATTATTTACAGTTTAATGCTAGCAGGAACTTATGTATTTATGTACGTGGATATGAGATACCAATGTACCATTGTAAGACAACCAAGCACTCTAGAAAAGAAGTACCTATTAACGACGAATATTTTAACAACATTGTTAAATCTGTTAGTGATAATTTGAAGGAAATTGCAAAATCTCTTTCCTCAGAGATTCGTGAAATATTCCCTCGACATTAAATACTTTAAGCCATGGGTATTGTGTACCCTCAATTTTGGGTAAACCGAGATAACCCAAAATATTTTCATGATCAAGTAAAAATCATGATCGAATAGTTTTCAAAAAAGGTAACATACAATGAGCAAGCAATAGAAGGAATTTTAAATGAAAATAAGCTAAGAAAGCAATGTCATATTTTTTCAATAGCTTTGAGATACCAATTTGATTCCATGGGCAAGGAGAAGGCCTTTGAACTGAGATCAATAAAAAAGGTTTGGATAAGCTTAGGTCAGAGTGAAATATTGCGTGGTTCGATGTCAGAATATTTCAAACTTGCTGATTTATGTCAAACAATGATATTGGGGTCGGTGGAAGATGAGAGAGTTTTTAGTACATTGGGGTTTTTGAAATCAATGTTAAGAAACAAACTGGACAAGAATTTGGAAAATTTCTTGAGGATGAAAGGAACTGCGTATAATGCCAAAAAAATCGTTTTGAAAGGGAACTCGCAATCTGGAGGTCCACATGTGAAAGAAGAGGGGTCAGGTTGTGCAACACAGGCTCTCCAATTCTAGGAGCTGTCGGTACTGGTGGTGGTACTAGTGGTAGTGGCAGTGGGCCTGGTATAGATCAAGATGATAGTGATATTGAAATTGACACAAATCAAACAATGAATGTTGATTTTGAGACATAGGCCGAACAAAGTGTAGAGCAATCTCTGAATCAAGATGACTCTTTTAATTTATCTCAAGATGAGCATTGGTTTGAGAACCCTGACTCTGTTTGGGAAATGGAAGAGAATTAGCAGGTTTTAGGTATTTTTACTGCACTTCTTGAATCAGTTTCCATTGTTCCAAAGTCCAAACTGTAGTTGATGATATTTTATATTCTATTAAATGAAAATTGTGAATCATTGCACTTCAAGTTCATGATATCTTATAATATTATTTTATATTGCACTTAAGCACTGCATGAATCATATTCCAAATAGTAGTTGGTGATTTTTTATATTGTATTCAAATAAATTGTGAATCATTGCACTTCAAGTTCAGGATATTTTATTTAATATTTTATATTGCACTCCAAGTCTCCATGATATTTTATATTATATTGCACTTCATGAATCATATCAGGATTTATAGTCAAAACATAACATAAGCTAACAGACTAAAAATTCAACATCCATATCTTAGAAATGAACAAAATAACCCTTGATCATTTTATTAAAACTAATGATATGTTTATACAATGGAGAGACATGAGTTCAAAATCTGTAATTTCCATTAAGATGCTAGTAGCGTCCTGAAACATCAAACTCAAATGATTTTAAAACCTACTATAGAATGACACAAAATCTAAAACATCATTTTCACTAAAACAATAGGCCCTTTACAATTTGCTCTACAACTTTACTTAGACTTGAGCTAAAGTTATCCAACTTGCTAACCCGTATTTCTGGCCTTGAAATCCTTCTTATAGAGAATGAAGGAGAAAACAAGCATTAGGCCAAAAATACACATGTCACCAGTCACTTGGACCCCCTATGATATTTCAAAAATTTGTTACAACAACTGAGTCCCATGAGAATCTTCTTATTTTTCCCATCCGCTAGAAAATGGCTGATGCACTGGCTAGCTGCCAAACCTCAAAAAACTTGCGCCAAAAGTGGCCCAAAACTATCATCAAGACACAACTAAAATTTGTTATAATTTTGTGGTAAAATAGAACAAAGGAAAACTAATTAATGTCAATCGAATTGAGCCACAAAATGTCTCAACCGCCATTAAAGATCACTTGCATGCCGTGCTAAAGGCTCCAAGTTTCCAATCGCATTTGATGCGAATTCAAATCCCAACCGTCGATCCTTCACTTTCGTCGGAGCATCAAACAACTGCCTTGAAAAAGGTTGAAGTAATCTCCATCTCAGCATGAAGGGCCCACCACACTATGGATCACCAAAGGAATACACGTGGCGCTCACCCGTGATATTGCAATCAATAAACACCTCGCATCTTTCGATCACGTGATGTCAGGCAACCGTTGATCTCTATCATCGACAATCGTGTTCATTCATAATAGTCACCGTTGTTGAACATAACCGTTGAGCAACTTTTTCATCAAGATTATAACACCTCCATTGATTTTGAGCACGTGCATCTCGCAACTGCTTTAGTAACCTGCCATATAATGTATATCTTTAGGTTGGGTCTTTTCTGATGTTACCTTTTTGAAGGTGGTTTCAAAACAACTTATGTCCCATTGAATCATTTAGGCCAGGCCCCTTTTAATAAAAGTGCTAAATATTTTTCCTGACGTTTTATTTCTCAAGTTTGGGTCGGACCGTGCCCTGTGTTTTAGAACAACTTTGAGCCATCGTTTTTCGTTGTCCTAGGTGGTGTCCCCTTCCCCTCTTTTATTTTAAGTAATTGTATTATTTTGCAGGGGTTATTTTTATTGACCGTCGATCTCCCTACGATTGATCTTGACCGTTCCCCGCGATCTCGTGATGACATCAGTGCTAATTGCTTGGTGATTGTGATATCATGAGAGGGTGCCACATGTCTCAGGTTATCGATGCTAAAAAGGAGTAAATAAAGTGCTTAATATTTGTATTAGACTTTAGTACGTTATAGAGTGGGTTACTAAACCAGATGTGAGATGAACGTGCTCGAGATCGACGACGATATTTTAACCTTGTTGAAAAGTTGCATGACATATAGGTTTTGGTGCTGCTCACTGTTGTGAATGATCATGATCACCGATAAAGGGAATCAACGGTTGCCCACCATCGTGTGATCCTAAAGTGAAGGGTGTTTAGTGATTCTGATATCACAGGCAGACGCCACGTGTATTCCTTTGGCACTGTGTATTATGGTGGGCCCTCGATAATGACATGGCGATGTTGTTAGCCTTTTGAAGATGACCGTCTGATAATTGATGATCTGACAGAAACAAGAGATCGATGGCGAGGATTTAAATTTGCATCAAATATGATTGAAACAGTTGGTGCGGCATGCAAGTGATCTTTAATGGCGGATGAGATGTCTACTGGCCATTTTTCATCGGCTTTAAGTAGTTAATTCCATTCTATCTTCACCACAAAGGTATTCAAATGTTTTTCGAAGTAGTCTAGGACTCCAAAGCTAGAGATTGAGTTTTTCAAGCAATTACAGGGAGGTTTGGTTTTTGTGCAAGGCACAAAATCTTGTGAGTTACCTTCTATGCCATGGTTTATGTTTGAATATGTTTTTTGTGGAGGGTTGTATTGTGTTGGTCAGGGGTCTTGTTGATTAAGACTATAAGGTTACTAGTTCTTTTGAATTGTGGGAAATTGCAAAGTATTGGTGTAATTTCATTTTGGGTAGCCCTAGTTTGTTCAAGAATTTGATTTTAGGAGAAAACTTGGTTGTTCGAAATGGTGCCATCAAAGAAGCATTCTGGCCATATTGATTATTTGCAAAGGAATTTATATGACGATTTCCTAGATCAATTCCCACTATCAATGAACGACAAGAATAGGGGTTTGGTTTTAATGAATGGGAAAGCCTTAGGCGAGGGACTAAGGTGGAAAACCTATAATATTGCAGTTGCTAGGGTCCAAATGATAGGCCTAGAAATGTTTAGGAGATGATATGGGTAGCGAAATGTGCCTCATCCTTTCTATAATGGATGGAGGTACGATATGGGGAAACTAGTTGTACCAAATGTATTTCCTGATATTGACCTACGAGCAGTGGTAGCATGATATGATCCTGTTACAAGGATTATCAAGGATAATGATTGTGCGGTTCTACTGAATATAAATGCAGATGAGATTTGACAGGTTTTTGATTTGAGTGAATATTGCCCATTCTTAGTTCGAGTAGATTTTGATGAAATGTAGCAGGAATATGCCAAGTCACAACCTTTTTTCAGATAAAAATTGCTTCCTCCTCATTTAGCCAAGGTAGACAGTTCAACGATTCACATCTTCCCAACCGATCAGGAGCCTTTCAGGCTGAGTTGTTTTGCTGATCACTTCTTGGAAAAATTTTATTCACTTTGCTAGATTTTAGGTTTCAGCCCTAATACCATGATGCCCATTGCTTATATGTTTATGGGGGCTTAGATTTAGCATCCCAATTTTTTTGTAGTGTATGACTATGCATCTTTTCTTGTTGAAAAGATACATGAGGGTTTGTTGAAGTTGCATATGGGGGACACTATTACTCCTTTCTTTTGGTACTCCCTATTAATGCATATGTTCCTGTACAAGAATGTTGACTTCTTCTCAAAGATAATTGATTTGAGGCAAGAAGTGAATGGAGAAAGATTACCAGTACAGGTTTGGAGTGCAAATTTTTCTTACAACAGGGGAGGTGCTAGCTTCGTGTAGTTTGATAACTATTTTGCTTCCAGACTTAGAGCTAGATTGGTGGTAAATGTTCCAAGGGTCCCTGAGGATTTGCATGATTTCCTCCGACCCAAAGTGAGGAAGCCTGATTTGAAGGTGTGCCACAATCGGGGTGACATCATCTTCTACCCCGTAAGCACTATCCTAAGGGTTTATGGTTTCTAGGGAGCTCCTCACATTCTCCCATATAATGTATCATCAAGGATGGGATTTTCTGAGTTCATGTGCCAACTAGGTTGCATTCATGAGGATAATTTGACAGGGAAAGGAAAAGGGACTTTATTCCCTAATTATACTATTGTTTTAGATTTTGTATTTTCCAAGGGAGGGTGGGTCCACTTTGGAATATTTTTTGATGATTATCATTTGAAGAGTGGATCTAAGAGGCAGCATGACCCTGAGGGATTATTTTCCCTATTCAGACAATGAATTAAAGGTGGCAAGTTTGCACATGTTTTCAATTTTCCTGAGGATCTAATCAGAAATGAGTTTGATTTGAGCAGACAGGAATTGAATAAAGAGAAATGGATTGCCTATGAGACTAGCTATGGTGCATAAAATGGATCCAAAATATGATCCACTGATGGAGTTCACTCCATTTCACAAAAGAATAGATTTATGAATGAATAACTTCAAAGATATCATGAGCACATTGAAAACCAAGAAAGTCAATTTGGAAGTGGACTTGGGAATTTAGAGACCGGAGATGAGGCCTGAAGAAACAAGGCCAACTTATCAGCCACCAGAGGAAAAACCTCTATATAAGAGGAAGAGAGATGATAGCAGTGATGAGGAGGCAAGAGATAAAAGGGGAAAACAAATAATGCAACCATTATCACAACCAGGTCAAGGGATGAGGAAAATTGGAGGTATAAGGATTGTGGACCTAGATTCACCAACAAGAAATGATCCTGTAGAGTTACTATCAAAGCCAAGCTTAAAGAGGCAAAGGGTTGAGGAAACACAAGAGGCTTTGATGGATGAAATAATTATAACTAATCAAGACATGTAGGTTGGTATCCCTTCTCCTCCTAGATCAACACAATTGGTGTTAACTAATATGGATATAGAGGGGCAATGTGTATAGGATGCCAGGATGGAGGTCTGCAAGGCATTCTTGGATGATGATGCCTTCGTGAAGACTGCTATATTCTTGTAGTTAATTTGGAGAATGAAATTAGAGGAATATTAGGATAAATGCAAGAGAAGGAGAGAGTCAAGACCTGATAGGTCTGAACAGGAGAATGATGATGAAGTTAAGGCCAAACGAATAGAGGAATTCAAGAGAATTACTCCTGAGGAAGGACGGAGACTTGTGACTCAAGCTGGTGTCTTACTTCTACCTAAATGGGACATAGCTGATGCTATAGCATTCAATGCTATCCTACAGTCCAAGCATCCTTGCCAAAATAGTGAGGAAGAGGTTAAGGCAGCTCTGCAAGACTCTATTTTTAGTGACAAATATGAAACATTGGCCATATGGGCATTAGCATCCCAGGGTAGAAAACCAAATGTGGCTGATATTGGCCCAAGTCTAAGGGGAGGGCTCATCATCAAGAGAGCTTCTGAAAAATCAACAACAGAAGCCACAAGCTTGACATTGAATGTGGCCAAATAGGCCCAAAAGACAGCTAAAAGAGAGGAAGCTGAAAAGAAGATTCTGATGGAGAAATACAACGTAATAATTGGGGAATATAGTAGAATACAACAGAGGAATGTTGAGCTGCAGTCTGAAGTTGATAGAATGAAATATGGGTAGGTAGGAGAATACTCCAGTGCCCCTGGTATCAGAGCACTACCCACTACTTCAAAATCAATTCCCCTTAATATCACAATCATTTCTACTCCTGGGTTCCCCATTCGGACACCTGCTCTTAGCCTTGCACTAGATCCAGTTGAAGAGGAAGTTGAGTATTCTTTGGATCCTACCAAGAAGCAAATGTTGAATAAAATCATAGAATTGCAGGCTACCCTAAAGGCAAGTGAGGATGATGCAATTGCTAAACACAATGAGGTGGTTGACACCATTTTGAGGCATCTAAATGAGAAGGTTGATTGTAGGTTTCCATCTGTACATTCTTTGTATTCTTTGTTCTTGGGTGGAATTAAAAATATTAACAAAGATCGGGAAGTAGTTTTTCTTTGGTTGATAAGTGGATCCCTCGGGCCACTAATTTAGATGTTATGTTTAAGGCTTCCAGGTTTGATGCAGACAACAGGCCTCAATCATTGAATCCTACTCAAACTTTTGTGAAATCATTGAAGGGATTCCACGCCCTACCTGATGATTTGAGTAGAAAAATTAGAGAACTAGTAAAGAGTTTTGATGAATGGAATAATACTTTTTTGCTAGATATAATAGATGCACAAGGAAATATCTTGCCATTGCAGCAGTGGCAAGATAGGGAAAAAGAGGTTATTGATGCACAAATCAAATTGATTTGTGATGACTTAGACTATGACTTGCTAGTGAGCAATATGGATAAAATAATTAATACCAACATATTCTTAGAGTCTTTTGAGAGAGAGGCTAACCAGGTTGCGATGAATTACACACCTTACGATACTAAGGTGATCGAGGTGGTGAATTTTAACTGGCCAACGAATGAGGAATACCATGAATGGGTGGACAAGTACTTAACTGAAGAGGAGTAAAACAATGTCTATTACCGACAACTAACAACTCAGTGATTATAGTATAAACTGATTATGGTTTTTCTTCCATGATGGCTTTTGGTGCAGGTTTTGAGATATAGCTAATGCAACGACTATTATGTAATGAGTGGAATCAATGAAAAGATGCTCTGGGACTTGGTGGTTTTAATCATATTTTTGAATTGGCACATAACGGTCCAAATGACCAATGACGTGTAATTTTTGGCTCGATGCTTATTTTTCCTTTGTTTTCTATAAGAAGGATTTCAAGGCCAGAAATAGGGTTTGGCAAGTCAGATATTTTGAGGTCGAGTCTAGGTATAGTTGCAAAACAGATTGTAAGAACCAATTATTTCAATATTAATACAATTTAGGTTTGGGTTTCTTCGGTAATGGGGTTTTAGGTCTATGAAGATTTGATGTTTCACAATAGTACTAGAATTTGAGTTATGATGTTATATTTCAAGCTCATGTCTCTCCTTTGTATAAACATATCATAATTTTGAATAGTATAATCAAGGATTATGGTGTTCATCTCACTGCTCTGGTGTGTATGTTTTCCATTTTGGCTTTAATTCAAGGAATTAATTAAAATGCTTGGATAGAATTATGGTCCATGGATGGATATGTTTGTAAAGAGTTTTAGTAAGAAGTATTGGGCTAGGATATGGATTGACACTATTGTAATGCAATGTTTCTAGGGATCTTATATGCTATGTATTTGAATCTATTGTTAAATTTTAAATGTTTGTGAATTTGATTTCCCAATGGTATATGGCACTGATTTAAATTGTATGAATTTGTACTTAGAGCTTTCTATCAAATTGCAAATAAAATGACTATCATAAGTTAAGAAATAACATTGTAATCATCCCATGGTCCAAGTAGTTGACATTATTGGTGAAAGGCCAACTCATTTCAATATTATCCTATTCTATTGAGCTATTTGATGGGATTATCTGTTAATTGTTAATGATTGTATATTAGGAGACAAACTTGGTTTACATTAAAAAACACCAACAAAACCCACCCAAAAAAGGTAACAGCCGAATAGATTTTCACCCCAGGTATTACATACGACATTAGGATTTTCATGAAAACCAAAATAAAAACCCCAACCTTAGGTTCTTTCCCAAACAATATGACACCTTGACAGACCAGGACAAGGTCAAGACAAAGAGGAATTCAGAGAGCAAATTTAGAAGTTCCATCAAGTTTATCAGTAGTTCAAATGATAAAATAAATAATATAGATAATTGAACATGATCACATTACTAAAGTCTGAATTTGAGCTTTTTAATTGAATTTCACATGAAGGAGTACATATTGGCATTGACAATGCAAAATCTTGCCAATGTCCAAAGACAAGTCTGCACAGAGCTAAGTTGGAACTTGGAAACTCATATTATCAAAAGTTGAAAATAAAAAATCAAGTCACTGTATCACCTTTTCTAGCAACGTCCACTCTTCAGGAGGTGGAATTGCCATTTGTTCTAACTGATGTTGTTTGACTTGAAGTTTTGTTAACATTTCATGATTGTAATTAGAAGTGGAACCTGTCTTGAATTCTTCAGTCAATTTTGCATTCAAGGTTATTAGTGTTTTGATTGAATCCAAATAGTTCACATCTAGGTTATGAGGAAACTGGTCCAAATCAATCTTTATTGCACCTTCCATCTTCTTTTTGAAACCATCCTTTCCAATGAATCGCTCATTTGTGTCAAAAGCCTCTGGAAAACCAAGCTTTGTGAAGTTCCTTACCTTTTCATCCACCACCTTCATCTTGTCTACAACCAAATGCAAATATTCCTTTGTTCCACACATTCTTGAACACTTCTCAATGATAGATGACAACTTCATTGAGGTTTCAATCCGATTATTAATCCCTTTTGATTTCAAATCATTTTCACTGGCTTTGTAGACTATTTGTAGAACTTGATTTGCAGATTTCTCTAATTCCAGCACCTTTTTGTTGTCCACTAAATATTTGATGAGCTTCTTATAATGTTTTCTAATAGCATCAATCAGTTGAAACATGTCACACAAATGATCAAACCTCTACATTATTTCATCCCAGGTCTTTTGTTTCATATGCCTCAGTGTATCTCTACAAAATGTAGAAAGCTTATTTTGAGAAGTCTTAATTTCTTCTTTTTCTTCCATCAGCTCTGTCTCCAATCTTTCATTCATTTTTCTCTATTCCTCCAATTTTTGTTCCCACTGTGCATTTCCATTCGCAATGTTTAGTCTTAATTTTTTTGAAGTGGATTTTTCCTCATCATATTTCTTGTTGCTCTCATCTAGCCTTTGCTTCAGGTCATTCACTTCTCTCTCATTTGATTTATCCTCTTTGCTTGTAGATCTAGAGGTAGATTTTATTGTTCTTTTTTCTAATTCATTGCTCTTTTTGTCTACTGCTTTCCTCTTTGCTTTCTCACTTGCTAGCTCTACCTATAACTTTTCTATTTGGGTCTACAACCTTTTCTTATCTCTATCTTTCTTTAGCAATGATGTGTACACCAATTCATTTTTCTTCTTTGTTACATTAATTTTGTCAATATTTTTCAGGCCAGAAAAATCCAATTGAAAATTGGTTCCCTAGTATTCAGATGGATCCATCTGATTTGTTGGTTTGTTTTGAACTGTGGGAACAACAGTTATGTACTCCATGATTTATTTATTTTTGTCAAATGTGGGTAATACCATGGTTGTTGCATTATCTGATGTTATAGCAGATGCACTCTCTGTTAGTTGCTTCTTTTCTTTTTTATTCAAGTCTGATTTCTTTTTAAACTCTTCAATGTAATCATAACCCAGGGAGGCAGGAACAACAGAATGCTTGAATGGTGAAGGAATAGGAGTACTTGTAGTTGATGATGATGTCACACCCACACTAACTGGAATTGGGGGAGTGCCTGTAAATAACTCCTTTGTGGTACTGGTGGATCCACTGATACTGTGACTTGGACTTGTCAAAATCCTTTGCCTCTTTTGATTGCCTTGATCACCTAGTGTTTATGTGGTATCTCTTTTTTGTTTTCCTCTTAGTATTGTGGTTAATTTATCATTGTAGCACATGCTGACCACTACTAGTACTACTACCCATACCATCTCCACCAATGGCACTTCCAATTGCACTAAGTTTTCCACCAAGGGCATGTCCTAGTTGTGATTGTATCTGACCATGAGGATGATGACTAGAAGCTCTAAAAATTGAGTTTGTCTTGTATCCCCTTAGTCTACTTGTTCACCTCCAAGCCCAAGGCCAGATTTATCAACTTTTTTTCTATGCTTAACACTTGGTATTGTCCAAGGGCCTTGTCCTTTGGACCCCAAAGGACCACCTTTATAACCAATTTTTTCAATTATGGCTACTCCTTAAGTATATGTTGAAGCATATTCTTCTTTTGCAGCCTCACTTAAACCAGGTTTGTAATTGGCATGGCTTTGTTCTTCTTCTTCCTTATCAATATCATCATCAGATTCATCATGTTCACCAGGATGCTCTATATTCCAAAATTTGCTAAACTCTCCATCTTCTTCATTAGCATCATACTTTACAAGAGCTCTTAGATCACCTAGGTCCTTCCTCATACACCAAAAGGAAGTAATTTTTTATCGTGACCAATTTTGATCTATAATTTCCTTCTCTAGAGAACTTGGAATCTTTACTCTACTAGATGGTTTATCACTTTTTTCATAAAAATTGTTGTATATCCTGATTGTCTTTTGGTGCAATGCCATTCTTAGCAGCACTTTTCTCCATTGCTATTTTGACCTCATCCCAAGAATCCTTGTTTCTCAAGCTTTCAAGCAAGGGTTTACCTTGACGTTGAATTCTATTTGCAACATTCCTATTGGCCACAATCATTGATTGAATGATGTCACATGGATCATACTGCCAGTGTCAGATAGAATCAAATGCAAAAAAAATCAAAAGATAATGTGCCACACTAAATGCTTTTCTCTCGAATGTGAACCCTCCACATGAAAAAGGTAAAGAAGGAAATAAGGTCTTCTTTTGCTGACTGAGAAAGTGTAGTTCATCAGCACTTTGCACCTGCCTTACATATTCCAATACAAAAATCCTTTCTGTCACATGTATTGGAAGTTTGTATGGGTGTACTCCCGATCCATAAAATCTTAGCACAGTATATTCTTCCATTAAGTACCAATCAACCAATTGTATTTCTTTTCCTAGTTGCATGCAGTTTCTACATGACATAGGCAATCGAGGCATTGGATTATTTGTAATTACTTGATGCAATGGAGCCAAAAAGTAGTCTACAAAATGACTATAGTTCCTTCGAGAATCATGCATCCTTATCTCAGTGGTCCATTCATATACTAGAGCCATTTTATTTTCCTCTACATTACTGTAGGGCTGAATCTGAAGCTTGTTGGTCTGAAACATTCCTCAAAATTTAAATAGAAAAAGATAGCACAAGTAGGTTGTGAACCTAAATGTCTTCATGGAACCTGCTTTAATCATTAAAAATTGTTTATGCATGGATTGTACAATGTGCTAAGTATAATTATATTTGACATATTCATCAACATAATGGATATTATATACCATTTCACGGAGGGTTGCACCCACTTCCAAATTGCTATCTAGACCGAGGAAAAATGCTAGCATGGAAATAGTATCCTGCACCCATGGTTTAAAAAAATCCAAATTATAAGGAGGCTTATGATCACCTTTCAATTCGTTTCTATCCTTAACTATTTGATTTAAGAAATCATTTTTCAGCCTTTCTTCCACTGCTTCATAATCACTAGCAAGCTTTTCTAGGTCAATGTGATGGTTTCCAAATTCTTCGGTTGTAAACCCCAACACTTTTCCAAGTTCTTCTGCATTAATGGATAACAATTCTTCTTGGTTATCTTTATTAACAATTTCTCTTTTCTTATCATCATAATTTTTGGCATAGACCATGATAAATTCTGGGGAAGGGAAAATTTCATGTAACATCATGCGCCCTAATCCAGTTACCCATGATGCATTGATACTATCAACTTTTTTTTTCTTTGCAGCCTTATTCTGAGATGAAAATCTAAGTTCTAAGGTATGCCTACCATATATTTTAGGATCATAAATATCATGGTACGCATCAGTGAAACCTGGAGTTTTAAGCAATTTTGCATAATGTATTTTTTTATCGGACATTGCTCTAGTGGTATTGGTGGTAGACATGCTGGTACAAATGTGAAGTTATGAAATTTGAATTCCCTAATAAGTAATACCTATTAGTCCTCCTTAATTTTAATGAATTCTTGAGTCTCTAAAGTCTAAAACCAAACTTCAAATTTTGACAAAATAAGATTTTAAGAAATGTCAAATGATGAAACGTAGCCGCAAGAATTCTTTCACTTACCTAGATTATGAGTCCCAACGCTTGAAAACTCGAATGGCGTTGTTGGAAGTGGAACTATGGAATCCAAATTCAGAACAGGTGGTGCAGTGCAATGGCCAATGAGCAATCTGAAGATTGAAGACTTTAAAAATCACTGTACAATTTCAAAGTGCAAGTGTTTTAAATGCTTTTTGTCTCGTAATTGGAATGTTAAAGTGAATGACACGTCTTAGGAGTTAGGTCTACAAGACTACAAGTTGAAAATTCTTAACCATTGATCTTTATAAATCTAACGGTTATAGGGTGATTCCATAGGTTTAAGTTGGGAAGCCCATCGCTTTGTGCATTTCATTACGAAATACAACTACAACCATACATCAAATGTTCATCCAACAGTTGAAATTTGAGTATTTTATGATATTAACTTTAAAGTTTAAAAATAAACATTAATCACTTGACAGTTGACACTTAGCAGTACAAAGTGCTTTAAATGCTTTGTTTCTCGAAATTGGAAAATTAAAGTGAATGACACATCTTACGTCTACAAGTTGCAAATTTTTCACCATTGATCTTTCTAAATCTAATGGTTATAGGGTGATTCCAGAGGTTTAAGTTGGGAAGCCCATCGCTTTGTGCATGTCATTACAGAATGCAACTACAACCATACATCAAATGTTCATCCAATGGTTGAAACTTTATTAATTTATGATATTAACTTTAAAAATAAGCATTAATCACTTTACAATTGATCTGGAATTTGATGGTCTATTAAATATTTGACTATTTTTTCAATTTTAGACCATATATTATAGCTACAAAATTTATTAGACCATATAGTTTGGCTTGCTATATTTTTATTAAATCGTAAAAAATTATTATATAGTATTTTAATTTATAATATATATCATTTTATAATTTTTATTATAAAAAGAAAATAGAATATAACTTTTTTGAATATTTTTAATATAAATTTAGAAACTTTTGACTTTTTTATAATATTACTAGCTATCATTTTTTATATTAATATATGTGATTTATAACATTATTATAAATATATATATTAATTTAGAATCTTTTCAAAATAAAACATAATTATTTTTTATTTTTAGAATATATTTAACAAGATTTATTTTAAATACGATTTTAGAAACTTTTGTTAATTGTTAATTATAATATTAGATTTTTATATTTATCACTAATAATTATCATTGTTTTCTAATTTTTCAAGATATTCCATTTATAAAAGATTTTATATAAAAATTCGTAAATTAAACAATTTTTTTGATAGGCATTTAAATGACCAAACTGTCATAAAATTTTCATATTGATTATTTTCTAGTTTAATAATCTTAACCGTTGATCTTTCTAAATCTAATGGTTATAAGGTAATTCCAGAGGTTTAAATTGGGAAGGCCATCACTCTGTTCATTTCATTATGTAATGTAACTACAACCATACATCAAATGTTTATCCAATGGTTGAACTTGAAACTTGAGTAATTTACTAATTTATGATATTAACTTAAAAAAATTAACATGACACGCATGTTTTAAAGTCAATACCATAGGCATCGGCCTAACAATTGCATAAAGTATATTACTTAATTTCTCAAAATAAAAAAAACTTATTTGAATATATTAAATTTTTAATAGACACTAAAGTTTCGAACTCAGAAAACAACTCTTTACTCTTAAATGTAAATGAGTAACAAAGATTCAAGGAATCAAGAATAACACAACACAACCATTTATTTTATTGTAATTGAATTTCAATGTCACATTATTACATATCTTTTTACAGATGAGTAGCACTATAGCTCTTGTTTTGTATAAATAACATATGTCAGTGTGTCACTTTAGTACTTTACATAGACAAAATTTAATAATTTATTCCAAGTTGTTGCTCATTACAATGGATTAGAAATTGATTCAAATTTCCAAGCTTTGCTGCTGAGAACTTACTACACATCTACTGGCTCTAAAAATAAATGTGGCTCTTAAAATAAATTCATGATTCCAAGATTCTACTAGTGGATTTTCCAACCATGCTGGGGAAAGGGGGTTCCAATCAGTCCTGGGGAAATGGGAGCTGTGAAGATACAAAATGTACTTATCCCCTTTGAGAACCAGAGTCATACAAAAGATGTAATGCAAATGTCTCTTTGAAAATAAATGCATGGGACTTGCCTGGCCAACCATGTTGGGGAAATGGGAGCTATTAAAATATAGGAGGGGAAGCAAATATACTCCCATCTTTTACCTCCAACCTTGATGCATTGGGATAGCACTTATCTCCATCGGAGCTCCTCATCCTGGTTCAAAACCAGTCTAAAAATTCAGGTTAACCAAATCAACTTCTTTCCAATTCCACCCATTCTGAACTTGAAGGAAATTCATCTTTTATTGATTACTGTGTAACTACATAATTGTAGGTAGGATAATTTATAGTATCCCCAATACTGCATCATCTTCTTCGTGAATCCTTATTAACCCTAGAAAATAAAAACCCTTATGACACTATCTACTAATCACTGAATCAATATCCCTATTTATGGGCCACCAGTGCCACTACCAGCCTGTATAATGAGAATTTCTAATTTGATTGACGTCTTGTTACGTGCCAACTTGAACTCTATGTCAAGCTGACAAGCTATGAAAATCACACAAAGTTCAAATGATATGAAATCATTACAAATCTTGTTTCATTAAAGCTATGAGTTGTCCAAGAAATTTCTTCGGATGTTCATATCACAATGGCATTAATCACTGCCATTGCCACTGCCAACCACAATTTCTTTAAAAAGATTGAGAATTTCAATTAAATTAAATGTACAACATCAAGGCATTGAAAAGACTGAATGAGTGATGAGCGATGGGCCTTTATTTTGCCACATGTCAGCATCTAATGGTTATAGTGTTATTTCGGAGGTTTCAATTCACAAGTCTAATGCTTTAGAGATTTACTTCTGGAATGCAACTCTTTTGTCTTGTTGGTGTACATATTTGTCACTTTAATTGCCGCCACTGCCTGCACTAGCAGTATGACAACCACACTTTCTTCACAAAGAATGATAATTTCAATTAAATGAAATGTACAATGTTGAGGCATTGAAAAGAAAAAGTGAGTGATGAGCGATGAGCCTTGATATCGCCAGATGTCCGCATCTAACGGTTATAGTGTAATTTCAGAGGTTTCAAATCACAAGTCTAATGCTTCAGAGATTTAGTTCCAGAATGCAACTACAGTCGTCCATCGAACATTCAACAAATGACCCCTATGATTTTTTGTTGGTATATCTATTTATTTTTCCAATAGATTTTTTTACTATTTTGAGATTCTTTTTAATTCGCCAATGAAAATAAATTTTTTTCTTTGAAAAAATGTTTTAATCGCCAATGGAAAAACAATTATGGGTTGAAAAATGGTTTTATTCGCCAATGAAAATATTTTATTCTATTAAAAAAATTTGCAATGCGCCAATATTTTCCACGAACTTCTAGGGATTATAAAAGATTCGCCAATTGGGATTTTTTTTTCCCCCGTAAAATGAAAAAATTTGCCAATAGAAATAATATTTTTCAGCAGGAAGTATACTGGATTCATTAGGATTTTACACTTGCACCGAGGCGGGGGGGTTTCTTAAATTTATCCCTGCCAAGAACTTAGAGCTTGTTTCAAGCCTTATAGACACTTCCTTAACCTACAGAATTAAGTGTTATTGATGTGAACTTTGAAATCCATATAGTTGATTCATATAGATTTATTCATTAATTTACTATTCAAAATGCATTCTTAACATCCATTTGGTGTAAAGGCCACTTGAAATGTGTTACCAATGTTATAATAGTCCTGACAATACTAATATTTTTTACTAGAGTAAATGTTTATGTGTAATCAATTCCCTCTTTCTATGAATACCCTTTGGCCACTATTCTTTTGTTGTGCTTTTCAAATTCCCATCTAACTTGAACTTAGAATTATACATCCACTTTTTATTGACCACATTCTTTCCCTTGGATAGGTCCACCAATTCTCATGTTTTATTCTTTATCAAAGAGTCATATTCATTTTTCATAGATTGTTCCCATTTATGTTTTCCCTTAGCATCATCATATGTTTGAGAATCATTAGTCTTCAATTAGAGCATAATTCATTTTTTGTGTTTTGAAAAATTTCTTAAAGACTCTTGGTCTTTGGAGGAGGGCTACATTCTTCAATTGTACTAGATGTTTCCTAAGAACTTTCATTATTTTCAAAGGAACCAAAATATGCATCATTAGCTATGTTGACTTGTGGAATATGAGAGGATTGTATTATATCCTCAAACCCTTCATTAAATTTGGCATCCCTACTTGTAAACACATCCCCCACGCTAAGATCATACATGTATCCTTCCTTTTATCATCATAGCCCACAAATATGCACTTAGCACTCTTCTTATCCAATTTAGTTTCTCTAATCTCATCTAGTATGTGGGAAATGCTTCACATCCAAATACTCTAAAATACTAAACATTTTGTTTCTTTCCATTCCATGCTTCTTCAAGAGTGGTTTTATCCAAGAAAGTTGTAGGAGATCTATTCAAGAAATTAGATGCAATTTATTAATAGTCTTGACCCAAAGAAAAAAAGGCGGATCCTTGGATTGTAGCATGCACCGTGCCATTTCTACTAAGGTCCCATTCTTTCTTTAAGCAACACCATTTTAGTGAGGAGTATATATGTT
Organism: Sequoiadendron giganteum; assembly: GCA_007115665.2. Lineage (NCBI taxonomy): Eukaryota > Viridiplantae > Streptophyta > Pinopsida > Cupressales > Cupressaceae > Sequoiadendron > Sequoiadendron giganteum. The sequence goes on along the minus strand of CM021100.1, from coordinate 475,719,785 downwards.
AGTCATTTCTATTTAGATCCCATGATATTATGAAAATGAATTGAACTTTTTGTTTACATATTATCCACTATTATCCATTCTTATTTTCATGATCATATTCCCTCTTTTATTTTCCATAAATACTTTGAATGTATGTCAAATTTTATAAACACTTCACTTTTTGCTTAATAAAGTAGATACAATATTTCCTTGAAAAATCATCTATAAATTTTAAGATGTACCTAGCTCCTCCATTTGATGGGGGATTCATAGGCCCACATAAATTACTATGGACAAGTTGAAGAGATTTACTTTCCCTCCATGTAGACCCTTCAAAATTGTCTCTATGTTTTTTTCCAGCCATGCATCTCGTACACACATTTTTGTTTACCCTTATCCAAGGAATTCCATCAACAATATTCATCTTTGAAAGAATATCCATACTTTGATAATTTAAGTGACCAAATATCCGATCCAATAACCCACTTGTAGAGAAACACATAGTAATATAATATTTTTTATCAATATATGCTAAAAATTCATAGATGCCATCATTCTCAACTACCATAGCCACAATTTTAAATTCATCCTTGATGTTTTTTATTAGACACTTATCTAAATAGAAATCCACCTTATAACCATGTCGAGTTATTTTTCTCATTGAGAGTATTTTATTTTGTTAACTTAGTTACAAGATTCACATCTGTTACTTCCAAATTCTTACCATTATTTCATTTCATTTCATTGAACATATTCCCTCAATTACATGTGAACTCTCATCCCCAAGAAATATCCTTGCACCTTTTTTTACTTCTAAAGAAATAAAGAAGGTTTTATTGTAAGACATATATGTTAGTTTTCTCCTTAGTCAATATACCATATTCCTCGATTATCTTAGGAGGCTATCATTATATTATGATCACCCTCTTAAAAAAAATTGATTATCTTATTTGATAAAAAATTCTTTGTCCCGCTACATGTAATGCCCCACAACATAACCCTAAAGGAATTTGCAATAATCTATGAAAACAGACAATTTTATTTATTTATTTGAAAGTATGTAATATAGCATGAAAGTTCACTATCTATCACCAACATCCTCTAAGGCTACGAAACTAAGGTTACACTTGATTTCCAAACATAAAACATAAATACATCCATAGCATGATTAACTGCTTAAGAAATAAATGCTCATGCATTTCAAACATTGAAATTACATCACAAGATAAGATATACATCAAGATTCCAATATAAAATTCACTCATCAAATAAAGTTTACATCACTCATTCCCAGAATGTGGTAGTTCATAAAAATGTGTTCCATTATACATGAAACCTCCTCAAATACAACTGAGGGGTAATAAAATACAAAATTCATATGTAACTATAACAAGCCTGAAATAAAAAAGATGGAATTTCACAAGCTCTCCACTGGAATTCTTGCCATCAAGATCAAAAGATAAAGGGGACCCAATAGTGTAGGGTGCATGTTCCTCCTAACCAAGTGGTACCCAAAGGACAACCCCAATGTCAGGAGATAGTAACAAGGATCCAAGACCAAAACTACTACCACTAGACATAGGCTAACACATAATTGACTCAAATAAATACAAGTACAAGAATCACACTATTACAAAGGTTACATTGAATCCGGAGTTATAAAAAATCAAGCATGTTAAAAAAACCATTCATACAAACCAACATACCAATCGTTGTCATAGTAGGAGTGTCATCACATAGCTCGACATGGGTTACCCAATGAGGATTTTCCTAGTCCCCAACCCCGATCTTGGGATATCTTGGTAGCCTCAACTGATCTTCGGCCTCCATACTCACTCATGTGGAATCAAATACGTTTCAAAAAGACAAGGTATATGACCTTCACCATTCTAGGCCTTCCCACTCATCCCAAGCCCAAACAAGCACTTGAGTCCATGAGTGAGGCTAACTTATCTTATTTAGTATGAAACAATAACCAATCCCCTAAATACTTTAATTATGTTTTCACTTGATTAACTACCTCTGAAGGTTACCCAATTTACCTCTTTAGGGCTCTAGCCTCTAATGGAAGCCACTCTTCTACTTGAAAACTCACTAATCGTACTAACACCCTAAGGTAAAATAGTGCAAAAAACCAAATAAAATAACCCAATCCAAATATTGGAGGCAACACATAACAAAATCCACTCCAAACATTAGAGGCAACAAATAAAAAAATCCACTCTGAAAAAAGGAGGCAACAAATAAAAAATCCATTCCAAACAAAGGAGGAAACAAATAACATAATAAACTTCCACTCAAAACCTAGGAGGAAAAAAATTCCCATTCGTGGAAACCGGTAACTCACTGAAAACAACAAACACACTACCCAAGGGAATTAAAACGGGTTGACATTACAATATGACAACCCCCAAATCTAAAAATTCTTTTGGAAGACTTACAAATTATTTACTAACACTTTAGTTCAATCTTTCCCAATACATTTTTGCCACACTTATAAACTTAAAATTTATGTGAACCTTTATAATGAGTTTCGCCCGTCGAAGGGAGTATTATTGTCGTATTGTAATGTCAACCCATTTTTATTCCCTTGGGTAGTACATTTGTTGTTTTTAGTGAGTTATCAGTTTCCACGAACGAGGATGTTTTTCCTCCTAGGTTTGGAGTGGAAGTTTATTGTGTTATTTGTTGCCTCCTTTGTTTGGAGTGGATTTGTTATGTATTGCCTCCTTTGTTTGGAATGGATTTTGTTATTTATTGCCTCCAATGTTTGGAGTGGATTTTGTTATGTGTTGCCTCCAATTTTTGGAGTGGGTTATTTTATTTGGTTTTGTGCACTATGTTACCTTAGGGTGTTGGTATGATCCACGAGTTGTCAAGTAGAAGAGTCACTTCCGTTAGGAGATAGATCCCTAAAGAGGTAAACTGGGTAACCTTCAAAGGTAGTTAATCAGGTGAAAACATAATTAAAGTATTTAGGGGATTGGATAGTGTTCCATACTAAATAAGATAAGCTAGCCTCACTCATGGACTCAAGTTCTCATTTGGGCTTGGGATGAGTGGGAAGGCCTGGAATAACGAAATTCATCTACCTTTTCTTTTCGAAAGATATTTGATTCCACATGAGTGAGTATGGGGGCCAGAGATTGGTTGAGGCTACCAGGATATCCCAAGATGGGGTTCGAGTCCTAGTAAGATCCTCATTGGGTAACCCATTTTGAGCTATGTGATGACAATCTTACTACAACAATGATTACTATGTTGATTTGTATGTATGGTTTTGTTAACATACTTGATTTGTTATAACTCTGGAAGCAATGTAAGCTTTGCAATAGTGTGGTTCTTGTACTTGTGTTTATTTGAGTCAATTATGTGTCAACCTATGTATAGTGGTAGTAGGTTTGGTCTTGGATCCTTGTTACCATCTCCTAGTAGGGGGAGTGGGCCTTGGGGTACCACTTGGTTGGGAGGAATGTGCACCCTACACTATTGGGCCCCCTTTATCTTCTGATCTTGATGGTGAGATTTCCAATGGAGAGATCATGAAATTCTGGATTTTTTATTTCATGCTTGTTATTGTTATAGATAACTTTTTTATTTTATTACCCCTCAGTTGTATTTGAGGAGGTTTCATGTATTATGTAACACATTTGTATGAACTACCTCATTTTGGGAATGGGTGATGTAAAATTCATTTGATGAGTTAATGTTATAATGGAATATTGATGTATATCTTATCAAGTGATGTAATTTCTATGTTTGGAATGAATGAGCATTTATTTCTTAAGTAGTTAATCATGATATGGATGTATTTATGTTTAATGTATGGGAATCAAGCATAATCCTGGTTTCGTAGCCTTAGAGGATATTGGCGATAGATAGTGAACTTTCATGTTATATTGTACTTTTAAATAGATAAATAAAATTGTTCTTTTTCATAGATTATTGCAACTTAATTTAGGGTTACGTGGTAGGGCATTACACTACATGTGATTTCCTAGGACATTGATCACTTTTATACCCTTCTCAATAATTATAACATGTGAACTATTTTTCTCTTTTAGAATGATCTTTTTTATTATTCCATTCATTTTATACCTTTTGAGAACCATGCATCTATTGATTATCTCTTGTTTGATTCCATTGGATTTGATTATTTCTATGTTGATTCTCTTGATTTTATTTTTCATATGATTTATTTTGATTGAAGTTATTATATTTTCCTCTATCCAGAAATACTTGTGAACTCTTGCTAAAATCACTTGTGAAATTTTTAAGTATATCCGTTGAATTCAACAAAGATCTATACACTTTTTTTAGTGTGATATCCTCAAACTTTCTAGTTAGATATAATATGCATATGAAGTTATGATACTCATTTGGAAGACTTTAAATTAAAAATTATATAATTTAAGAGTATCCATATTCAACCTTCATCATTGCAAATTGATTTCTTAATTTTTTAAATATTTCAATATGATCATGTATGCTATCTCCTCCCTTAATTTTCAAATGAGTTTGTTGTCTTTTGATGTCTATCACTTTTAATTTTTTTGTTCTTTCATAGATTATTAGCAGATTTCCCCATACTATATTTTTTGTTTTTCAAATCTTTAACATGATACCTTATCCCTGGATTATTTTGACATAAATAGTACCCCATGCATTCATATATCCACTTTATTCCATTTTTCACGCTTACTTTTATTTGTAGGTTTGTATTCTATTGTAAGCTCCCATAAACGTTTTTGAATTGTTTACTCTTTCTTATACTATGTTGAGTATGTATACTACAGTATGAATAGGTTCTCTCCAGTAGACATCCGATATATTTTCTTCCTTCATCATTGTCCTTGTTGCTTCCTAAACTATCATATTATTTCTCTCCACTACTCCATTCTATTAAGGAGTTTTAGGAGTTAAAAAATGCCTCTTTATTTTATGATCTTCACATAAATTGTTAAGCATATTGGAGGTCAATTCTCCACCTTTGTTAGACCATAAGCACTTTATTTTCATATCCATTTCATTCTTGACCATAAATTTAAATTCTTTAAACTTGTTTAGAGCTTCTGATTTTTCTTTAAGAAAAGTTACCCAAGTCATTCTAGAGTAATCATCAATCAACACCATGAAATATCTATCAACTTGAAAGCTTCTTATTTTTGTAGGTCCACATATTTATTAATGCACCAACTCCAAAGGTATTGCAATAGAATATTCTTTGATGTTGAACCTCTTCCTTGTTTTTTTCCCAACTTGACATTCCCTATAAACTGCATTGATAGGGTTTGTAACTATTGGCAGATCTCTCATAGATTAAGTAGATTTGATCCTCTCTAGACTATCAAAATTGGTGTCACACATTGTTCTATGCTATAGAAAACTTTCATTTATTTAAGTCATAAAGCACTTACAATCATAACCTTTTAGCTAATAAACTTTCCCATATTTCCTTACTCATGTAGCAACCAAAGTTCTAGAGCTTTCTTTTCTAATTTCACAACCACCATCTTGAAATACAAGATTATATCCTTTTCTACACATCTATCCTACACTTAGAAGATTACGCTAGAGACCCTTGACATAAAGAACATCTTTTGTATTATGATTTCCATCAAAACTAATTAAACCTTTTCCACATATCTTAGCATATGTCTCATCACCAAACTTAACAAGGCCACCTTCAAACTTCTCAAGTATTTAAAACTTACTCTTATCACCTGACATATGATTTGAGTATCCATGGTCAATTATTCAATTATTTTTATCCTCTCTAGCATGAAAATAAGTCACTATAATTTCTTTGATATTGTGACCTATTTTTGGAGCAATTTCATTTATATATATTTCTAATTTAGTGGAATTATTTCAAACATTTAGAGCCATGAACAAGCATTCATCATTTTCATCATCTGAGTAGTTAGATTCATCATTAGATATGCTAGCATCTTCTTTAAAATAATAAATTATCTTGATAAATTTACTTTTATCATCCTTATATTTATCATTTGAAAGTTTGGTTGGACACCTTGAAGCATAACAACCTATATTTCAACAATTGAAACATTTGAAAGGTAACTTACCTCTATATTTTCCATCCCATTTTTAATTTTCTAAATTTTTTTGCTTATATCTCATCAAGATCATACAAATATGATCCATCACCCTTATCTATTTTTATAGCTTTAAAATTAGTCTCTTTTCATGAATTATTTTGACCAAGCTCTCTGAATTCAAAATTAGTTGAAGCACCAAACAACTAATCTCTAGAATAATGATTGAAATCTTGAACTTCCTCAAAAGATTTTTTTATGAATATAAGGTTTAGGAATGGTTCTTAATACCTTTTTTACCACCTCATCTTCTTCTAGGTTTCCATATAAAGGCTATTGATAAAATTGACAACTCTTCATCCACTCTATGCATGTAACTTGCAATATCTTCATCCTTTGAAATCTTTAGGGTTTCAAAATTATTCTTCAAATTTTACATCTTTTCTTCCTTGATCTTACCATCTCCTTCATACACACTTTCCATCTTCTTCTAGGTTTTCTTAGCATGTTTTTACCTCATAACCTTCACAATATTTGAATAAAAAAGACCACTCAAAAGAGAATTGCTTTCTTTTTCATCATCTTCATATTCCTTGATCTCATCATTAGTTGTCCGACCATTAGTGTGCATGATATATCCATCTTCAATTAAATTTCAAATTCAAAAACATAGGGAAACAAGGAAACCTTCCATCCTAGTTTTCCATAATGCATAATTCCTCCCATCAAACAAGGGGGCCTCCTTCCTATGTTCCATCTAGATCTACCTCGAGTGGTTAAGCTTCCTCCAAGTAACCTTTCTCTAATACCAATTGTTAGGTACACAAGACAACTGAGAGGGTGGGTGAATAATTTGTATATGTTAGACATTCAATCCATCAATATATTTTCGAAACCTTATCAACCATTAAACCCTTACTAAGAATTAACAAAATGTAAACATGAAAAATAGTAATGCAAACACATAAAACACATAGGAACAATACATTTTTAGAGAAAACCGAAGAATGGAAAAGCCATGATGAAGATTATATCACAATATAAAGTAATAAAAATGGGTGAAATCACACTACTGTTGAAACAATGGAAATAAGCATTCCACCTTTTGGGAGGTGGGACACAAACTAAGTGTTTAGGGACCTAGACCTATTTCCCTCAAGTTCCATTCAAGGAATCCCTAGAGATCTCTCTCCCACGATGGGATGAAATATGGAGATCTGATAAAGGTTTTCATAGGGTGTGCTTAGAGACTAAAAATGGGCTCACTACCAAGATAGGGATTAGAAATACAAGAAATGAATGTAACATGCAAATATGAGAAACCTCACTAAATGATGTAGGAAATGAAACTGAAATACATAATGATAAATTGAGAATGAAAAAAGGTGCACTTGGAAGAAGGAAATGAGGTCAAAACAAGCTCCAAAACCTTGATTTTTTTTTTTTTTAATTCCCACTGGGACTCATACACTAGTCTTGGCGATTTAGTCCTAGACTAGGGATTATGTACCAAAACTAGAATCTGACAGTGTATGATTTGAGAAAACTAAAGTATGGAGATAATTAGGTGTACTAGGAATCATAAGTCACAAGTGATGTATCAATTCCACTCATATTTTTTAGAGGGTTAAGGTCTGATTCTACTCTCTTATCTCTGCTCTTCCTTTCACACTTTATTTTTGAATCCAAAACCATGATTTGGAACCTGTAGGTGACTATTACTAAAGATGACAACCATTTGATGACTTGATGGCTTTCTTAAAACTTGAAACCTAATATTAAAAGGATATCCAAGCTCCAAAACACCTAGATCTGCAATCACACATGTAGAAAGAGAAAACTTGTTGATTGCTAGACAATGGCAGTTTTGCTTGGTCAAACCCCTGTTAGATCATTAAACCAAATGATGAGATAATGAAATAGGGGCATGAAACATGAAACATGAATAATGATAGCTTGAATGATGTCTTGTAGATCAACAATCGAAAATGAAGTGGTCATGAAGGATGTAGATATCGATCTTGAAATAAGTGTAGGACAATGCCTAATCTTGGATCTAGAATACATCACAACACTAGCTCAATAACATGCTTGATGATTGATAACATTGATATGATGATGGATCTAGGATTTTTGGAACAATTTATAAAGAATTCTACCTCTGAATGATTTATAAATTATCTTGTAAACACTCTTGATGCTCTTGTAAAGTCTCTTGAAAGTCTTAGGAGAAAATGAGTGAAAGAAACTTGTATTTATACTTGTTTATGCCAAATTTTCTGAAATTACAACACTACAAGCCAACATAAGATGTAGGAGGAGAAAATCCCACCAAGAATTTGAATTAAATTTGATTTTGGGCCACATGGGACTCATATGCTAGAAGTGGCATATGAATCCCATTAGACTTAACTATGGGACACATCTTTTACAAATTATTTTAATGATGCAAAATCAGGATCGGGGCCCTATAACCTAGGTGGTGTATGATTCCCATATCAATAAATTAAAAAACCTAAAAAATACCTAAATTATGATTGGATGTTGGTTTATGTTAGGATTATCCTTGGAAAGATGCATTAATTAAGGCTTGTGAATGAAAAACAAGGCCAACTAAGGTATAAAGAAGCCTAATTTAATAATGAAGACCTAGATTATTGTGAAAGTGTGGTACAACAATTTACAATGCCCTAAATAATACATAATTAAGTTCATTTAGTTTACAAGGGCCCAAAACTTAATGTGAAGGTGTAAAAAAATACACTTTACAACATTAAATTAGGTGTACTTAGCTTAAAAGGACCCTAAATCCAATATGAATGTGGAAAAAAACATTATAACACTAGATTAAGGTGACAATAAGTTCATTTTAACATTAATAATTCCCAAATCAAGTAAAAAAAAGGGATACTTTTTCGGTTTCCAAATTTAGCCCCCACTTTAGTTAGAGGAGGAACTTGCGTCAAACTCACACTAAAGTACACATTCAGAGGGGTCAAAGTGTACCAATGCGGATGGTCTAGGATGAAAAAGATCAAGTGAGTGGTCAAGACCCTAGGATACAGGATCCTACGTCAAATCGACATAAGCACAAAGGAAACACAAAAGCACAAAGATACACAAACATGCAATGCTAGTGAATAAAAGAAAGAAAAACAAAAACAAGGAAAAAATAAAAAGAGTTGGATAAAGCCTCAACTATTTGTCCAACACGATGTGGATCAGATCTAATTTGTTTGTCCAAATATTGACACTCAATTTGAGGCAATGAAACATTGGGTGAGTATCCAAAGGGCGGCTTAGTGATAATATCATGCCTTTGTATCAACTTCTCACCATATAATGAAAAAGTCATGCCCCATGTTTAGGTTTCTCATCATACATTAACCATACTTATGTTATACCTCCCCATAAATTTGACAAGGTGCCACATTATAATTAACTTCAAGATTCATACTCATGAACAAACATGATGGCACTATAGGAAAGAAAAGTGTGTTATGTAAGGTGGCCAAATAATAGATACTATAAATGTGAAATAGTGTAAGGTGCATTCAAAGGGATTTTTCTTAGTTCATGTAAGGTCTCTTCTTAGGGAATATTGTGCCTAATATCTCCAAGAGAGCACAAGTGAAAGAAATATCATTCTCTCAGAGGGAGTCAAACCCAATGACACCACCAAGAAAGGGACACATCACAAGAAAAAATAAAATCACACACTGAAACATGATTATCGATGTATGCCCCCTGTTTAAAGTAGTTTCTAACACCATTTTTGTGAGAATTTTATTTAAAGTAGAAGAAAACATGAGAGCTTACTCAAAAATTCCAATACCAAGTCATATTTCCAAATGATGCTATGTCATGAAAAGGGAAGGGGTTGCCCCCAAAATGTATAACTCAGTATGTCACATGTGAGCCAACTTAAGGCATGTCATCGAAATCCCAAGATTTTTCTTATATGTACATGGAATGTGATCAAATAGCCAAAAGAGATAACAACAAGTGGCATACAAGGACAAGGCTACTTAACCCCTTGCCTCCACTTAGTGTAGAACAAGGATGAGTTGAGATGATTGATGAGAAACATGCTATAGTGAAAATTAGTATCAATTAGGGGAAATAGGTGCCTTGAAATAAGGAAGACTACCACACTCCTTAAGATTTTGAATTGTATCACTTAAAGACTTACATTCATTAGTAGAATGACCATAAAATCTTGTAGTATAATTTCTTTCATGTTCTTGGAGGGAGAGATATCAAATGATCATGGAGGATTCTCAACAAGATACACTCTTGATCAAAGGTAGATGTTGCTTTATTTTATGAAAAATATCTCTTGCTTAGTACAAGATTTCATAGTTACACAACTCTTTATATTTTGAGATTTTGTACTCTTTCTTATAGGGGGGTCTAAAATCTATCAAATTTGAATCGTTAGTGTTTTGTGTGATGATATTAATATTAAGTGAGGATTTCTTTATATATTTCATTTCCTTCAAAGGATAATAATCAAGAACACTAGTTTCTATTAGTTTAGGATAGACTTATGTTAAAGTTGGCTTAGAAGGATGTTTTGTAATAGTGTTGATATTAACTGAAGACTTGTTTGTATCTTTTAAGGATCAATAACCAATACCACTAGTATTTTCTTGTGTGTGAGGCTATATAGGGTTATGGATACCTTGTTATCTAACACTACATACTTTTCCACTATACCCAAGTTTCTTCATAAGTTCCTACCATTTTCCATAAATCTTTTTCATTTCTTCCAGATTCATTGGTTGTTCTTAGTCAAGTTCATCAAAGTTTTTTGTGTAATATGTTTCATTTTATAAATTGGTTGAGGTGGAGAGATTACTACTTTTTCTTTTCCCTTTCCAAAGTATTTGTTTATGATATTGTATTCTCCCATGAATGTTGGTTCAAATTATAATGAACCCTACTCATCCTCTAATAGATTTTTGACTTCCTCAATGTGTTTTTATTTATCTTTATGTTGCATGGGTTCCACTTGTGTAGTTAGTGTTAATATTGCCAAAGGATTTTATTTCCCTTTCTTAATGTTTAAACAAAAATTTGGGTTAGGGTCAAATTTGAGTGTGTACACTTTGTTGTTGTAGACATACTTTATTACATGATATAGAGTTGAAGGCACCCCATTCATTGCATGAATACACAATCTTCCTAAAAGGAGATTATATGAAATATCATGAGGCATAACATGGATTGGTGTTTCTATTGTGGCCTTTCCAACTGTAATAGGAAAAGTGATGACACCAAGTGATTTTTTTCCTACATTTTCAAATCCGTTAATAGATAAAGAGGCAGGTTGCATTTTTAATTTATCCACACCAAGATTATCCGAAAGGGATACACTACACACATTAAGATCAGAGCCATTATCAACGAGGGTTATTTTTATTCTTGACCTATTATGGATAGTTATTATCATGAGAGGATCATTTTATTTTTGCATTTCCAAAGGAGGGAGCTCACTTTTATGGAAAAAAATGCTAGCATTCATTCCTTGAATCAAAGCTTCTATGTCATTCAGTTGCACATTAGAAGGGATATGATTTTTTTGTAAATAATTTTAATCATACTATGATAATGAGGGGAGGCTTCAATAATGTCCCACAATGATATCTTAGTAGGAGTGTTCTTAAGTTGTTCAACAAGATCATACTCCTTTTTACTTTGTGCAAGAAAATGAGGAGGACCTAGTAAGATAGGATTAGGCAATGAGAGGGATTTTTTCTAGTGTTATATGTCTGACAAATGGTATTATAACTTGTCTCTTGTGAAACATTATTCTTAGGTGGGCAAATGATAAGTTCAAGTTTGTTTTGAGTTTATAGTTTGTGTGAAGGGAGATAAAGAATTAAAGGATTCTTAGGATATCCCATAGGGTATATAGGAGTTTCATTAATCAAGGGGGATCTAACAGACACTTGCGCATTCATAACCTCAACAATTTTGGTTTGATGTATTTCTAATAAAGGGAAATCTAGTGTCATCTTTTCACCATCATCTGAGGAGGCCACATTACTATTGTTTGAAAGAGATGTGTTAATGTTATCATTTTCTTGTGCCATGATATCCTCCCTAGGAGGATATTTTTTAGGAGAACTACAAACTATATGTTCATTCCATTCAAAGGTTGGTTCTTCTAAAACAACTTCATTGCAAGTAAGGGAGTTATCAATGGTTGGATTGTATTGTATTGTTTTTCAATGATGGAATTTTGTTGTTCAATAATATTTTCCTTGAGGGAAGAGAGACAACTAATATTTTTATGACTTTCATCGATTGTATTTTCTAGCATCAAAGTATCTTCTTTAGCAATAATAAACATACTAGGAGAAGAAAAAATGTGATCATCATGATTGTTCATGATTTCATTCTTGTTTTCTAGGGTCTCATTCTCTTGTGCCATAACTTCTACTCCAGTAGGAGATATTTTAGAAGAGTAGAAAACCATATGTTCATCACATTCCATGGTTAGGTTTCGTAAAGTAGCTTCATCACAAATAGGGGAGGCATTAAGAGAAGGAGAACTATAATTCTAATTCTTACCAAATAGATCTTTCCAAATGGTAGGAGAATTTGGGAAAGGGGGAACAAGATCCTCATGACTCTTAATAAGTGCATCTTCAAACACCAAATTATTTTCTTGGCATTGAGGAATGATATTAGGAGAGGAAAAATATGATTATTATAGTTATCTATGATTTCCTCCTCTTTCACTAAAACATTGTCACAAGCAAGGGATGAAAGGAGACTAGGTAAGGTTATTTTTAGAAATGTGTCTATGATATCATTTTAATGTGTCATTATATCTTTCCAATGGGGAGGAGAAGAGGGAAATCAATACTCTCAATGATTTTATCTTCTTTCACAAAGATACATTCCTCACTAATAGGAGAGGTATTGGGAGAAGAAAAATTATGATTGTTATTGTCTACACTCGTACCCTCTTGTGTGATGGAATTCCTAAAAATCCAATAGATACTAGGAGGGTATCCCACATGCTTATCAAAGGTTTTACTTTTATTTCCTAGATTATTCCTATGAGGGGAAAATATAATTATACAATCCATTTGAAATTTTAGAAAAACTAAATGCTTGAAAAGAAAACATGCTAACATGAGAAAGTAATCTATCTAAATTATGCAATTTTTTGGAAATGTAAAAAAGTGTCCTATAGATTTGAAATTTTTAATACTAAAATGATTTCTGAGATTCTTTAAAGTGGACTTCACTACATGGATGATTTGACCTAGATACATAAAATATATGTGCCTAAAAATTTCTAGAATTATACTATATGTTACTAGCAAGCTTAGGAAGCATAGTGTATACACTCAAATTTGGTTTAGAGAAATTAATTAAATACATGTTATTTATTTAATAAATCTTAACTCGTCTACTTATAAATAAATTGAAAATTTTATTTATATAGTTCATTTTCTCTAATTCTTCTTACCCTAAATCATTTTCTTCATGTCTTAATTCAATAAACAAATTCAATTAGTTTGTTTTATTTATCTAACTCCCTCTTATTAAATTTGAATTTAGGCACATTTATACTAACTTCTCATCTTCCATCTCATCATGTTTCTCATGAAATTAAATATTCTTAATATTTAATTGGCATTTATCCTCAACAAATTATAACCAATTTGGGGCACTTGGCTTTCACCTTCATTTGATTCTTCTTCAAACTTGGTAGTTTGTTCTTCTAAAGGGATAACACTCCCATTTTCTCTCTAACCTATTCACCTTCAACCATTCATTCTCCTAATCAAATCCAAACCGTTCATTTTTTCCACCTAGGCCAATGCCTTGGAAAATCTATAAATAGAGCATCATTTACAGAATTTCAAAGAGAGAGAGCTGAGCATAATTAAACTCTGTAGAATTTTAGAGAGCATTATCATCTTAGCATCTTAGCATTAGCATTTTAGCTTTAGAATTGTAGTATATAGTATACTTATCATGGCATTACCATTAGCTACATCTTAATCACAGTAGTTTAATTGCATCAATTTCATTATCAATATCATAACAACATCTTAATCTTTAAATAATCATCTACAAAATTTTAGCAATCATGTAATGTAGGAAGATTTCTTGCATTTCCATCATCTCATTCTGTAGGTTGTCATTTGGAAATTCATGTGCACAAACAATCTGAGAGAAAAATGACTTGAAGAATCCTTGGAGATAGACGACAATGAGATTCCATTGGAGAGTTTGTTTGTTTCAATTCGATTTTATTATTATTTGAATTCTCTAATAGAATGTTTCATTGGTGTGTTGTATTACTTTCTTATGTACTCACATTATTTATACGCACATAAATTGGTGCCCACTATGGGGCCTAGCCCCATTTTTACCATTTTTTGGCAAGTTTTTATCTGTAGATTTGATCATGAATTTCAATTTAGCGCACCCAAAGCTTGTTTTGGCGCATCTATTTTATATTTTGGTGCATCCATGCTTTGTTATAGCACATATGTGGCATATTTTAGAGCAACTTCCTCTTCTTTTAGTGCATCTGTAGGATTTGGTTTCCCTTTTGTGTTTTTCCAGAATAGAGCATAGAGTCTATTTAATAGCACATCTAGTGAATATTTTAGCACATACACACTTATTTGCTAAAATTTAAATTTTTGGAAACTGAGTTATGTTTTTCTATTTTACAAGTACCTTATACATTGTCAAAGACATTAACTGAGACTACTTATGGTTTTCACAAGGGCTGGAGTTGTTTTCCTCTAATTAAATTAGGCATCTAGTTTAATTACAAGGTTAATATACACCATGTATGTTGTGGTTTTAAAGTGATAGGTCTATGCTCTCCCCTTTACTGGGTGACCAAAATTCTAGACTCACTCTTTCATTTTAGTGCAATAGCACCTTTAGATAGCCTGTCATAGTGGGAAAAATTACTCACCCTACGAGAACGACCTGAGTGGGAACAACTAAAGCCAAGCATTCCAAACCACTATAATCAAACGTGATAGTGAGGAAACTCATATTAAATGGTAGTGTGCATTGATAACCATCCCTAAAGCCTTTGTTCTAAAGGTTGGGAGGTCTCTTGAGGGAGTTTATCATTTTTTCCACTGAATGGAAGCCCTTACTAAAAAAATTAAGTGTAGTAGCCTGCCGAGTCAATTCCCAAACATTATAATATTCATAGTGTAAGGGGAGGGAAGAATCTACCCCCAAGATATTCGCCATATAAATGCAATTTTTTTTGGGCAAAAGTGAAGGAATTGAATTTTGGTTAAGACTCAGAAAAAGAAAAAACACGGGTGCCCTCCAGGGGGTGGCACAGTTGTGTGAGATGATGTAGTTCTAAGATATGGGTTTGTGATGTTATAATGACCCTTGAGATTAGAAGAGTGATTGATTTGTTTGCTATTGTTCAATCCCAATATAAATCGAAAGGATTAGAAAAGATCCTAGAACATACACTTGGTGTTTAGATCATAGGATGAAAAAAACTATTTTACTACTTGCTTCTGTGTTTAAAATTACTATTCAAAAGATCATCCCTCCATTAAAACACTCAATTCACTGATTTGAAACAAGAAAAACCAAAAAAACTTTAAAAATAGTGACCATTTCTAGTTTAGAGGATAAACCTTATGTTTTGGCACATTTAACTCATATTTCAGTGCATCTAAAATCTATTTTAGAGAATTCACCTCATCTTTCAACACATATAAACCATATTCTAGCACATTTGGCTCATCTTTCAGTGCAAAATTTTCTTGTTTTGGTGCATATAGGAACTATTTTAGTGCATTTGTGCCATCTTTTAGCATATTTGGGACCTATTTTAGTGCATCCATCTGATTCATAAACAAAGAGTTTATTTGAGTGCCTATCAAATAACATGAATCACATTTAGGGACTTTTTAAAGTGCATAGATCATTCCTTATCCAAACATCCATTTAAACTTGAAGAAACTGGCTTTTGCAAGTGAAACCCCTTTAACTAAACTTGGATCAAACAACTTAAAGTGTCAAATCATCAATCTCATCTCTAATTGTTAGCTGAGTTTCATCATTGGGATTTTTCATCCTTCATCATGAAAAAAATGTTGTACATCAGATTTACCAACTTAGTCTCATCAAGGGTAAGTGCACCAATCTATGACACAATTTAGGTGCCAAATTGAAGAAATGATTAAAAAAACCCAAAACAAGGCCTTTGGCACACACCAAATGAATAAAAAAGACATTTTGCATGCACCAAATGTCTAGAAACACATTTGGTGCATGCCAAATGTGTTTCTAAACATAAAAGAAAAAATTGAGTTTAGAACCCTTATTTTGTCTTCAACCCGTGGCTTGAGGAGGAGGATTTTAGGACTGCAACTCGCGCTCACCAAATCTCTTCCATTATTTGCATCCTCAGCTTACCATTTTCCATGAGGATGTCGCCAACACGTCAGAGAGGTCGAAGATTGCAAAGAGGTGTGTATTTCTTTTCTATTTATTTCGAATTTGATTTGGAATGCAACTTTAAATAGATTTTTATAATAAAAATTTGTTCTAATTCTCAGGGTATGAATCTCCACCTCAAAACATTGAGAAAGAATAATCACTCCCTCATGAAGAGCCTCCTATACAAGAACAACTTGAAACCCCTCCATCAATTCATAGGCATCCTTAAGGAACACAAGAAAATATTCAAAATCAAATTGAAAACAATAAAAGAGACTTTGAACAATTAATTGCAAGATTAATCAAGCATACTGAAACCCACCCTTATAGGAGAGGGATTGTTGAATCATTGAATTTAATTTTAACTCATGTAGGAGAAATGAGCAAGCAAATGAATTTTTGGTCAACTAAGAGAGATGAGATGAGGCAATTTTATGCTAATGGTTGGTCATATGCAGATGTCAAAAAACTAAAAATTAGCAAAGCCGAGTTGTGTGCCCTATTTAAAGACCAAAAAACAAATGAACGTTTGTCCCATGCATGCAGGAGGTTCCCCATCCATTAGTACCACCATGATTTAATTAAAAAAAAAAATTAGGAGCTGTGGTGGATGGTATTTGTCCAACCTCCATGCAATAACCATGAGATGCTACAATAATTTTTGAGTAAACTCTATTGCGAGTTTGTCCTTAATAGAATGCCAAACTATTTTGATATCTTAGACTTTCAGGGTAGAGGTGGGGGCTCGACACACAATAGACCTGTTGCACGACGTAATCCATAGTTGGCACTAAGAGCCTTGGGAAGACCCATGGTGGAGCATGTCGGTGTTCCTTCCATTGTTAAGGACAA
Source organism: Sequoiadendron giganteum (assembly GCA_007115665.2). NCBI lineage: Eukaryota > Viridiplantae > Streptophyta > Pinopsida > Cupressales > Cupressaceae > Sequoiadendron > Sequoiadendron giganteum. The sequence goes on along the minus strand of CM021100.1, from coordinate 475,702,431 downwards.
TATAGAGGTGGACATGATGAAGTCGATTGGCTCACTCACCTAGACCATTTTATAGTGTGCGATTCCTCTAGTAGAGCCTGGTGTGGAGGAGACAGGTAGGCCTTAAGCTCCACCCCACCATTGTGGCACTTGTGGTTTTATTTTCACGTATGATTATTAGGGTCTTCGTGATGTAGCTACATAGCCTACGTCAGTTGCAGAGGCGATGGATTTCAAAAAATGATATTCTGAATGATACATTCGGCATTAACACTAACTGAATTAGTAGAATTTTGATATGATAAAATTTCAGGGTCGCACTGTTCATGAGGGATGCTCTATTCCTATAGACCCTTATACATTATCAACAATGAGTCCATAGGTATGCAACTAGTATTAAAGATATTATTATTGCATTTGAAGTTGAATGTTAAATTTGAATATTTGTCTCATCACATGCTTCAGATTTCAAACAGTTTCCTAGTGCACCTTCTTCCTCCACACCTCACAATTCATATCCTCAAACAATGTACACTAAGGTAGCCTCTATTCATTAATGGTGTTGTAAATCTATGTTAGCTATTTTTCATAATTTTGCGTATATACAAGTCTAAAAAATTGAGGAGAAACACAAACATTGCATTGAAGTATTCCTTGATCATGTCACATTATGTTATCCTATATCAACATGATACCTGAGATATTGTTTCATTTGCATATTTTGATAAGAGATAGCCCTACTGATGATGGTGGCATGATGGACCATGGAGTTTCTGCAACAATAACTAGTTTTGATCCATTGAGTGAGGTATGGAATAGATTAGTCGATTTGAAATTATATTTTCTCTTTTATGGTCTATTATAGAAAATTTTCACGATAATTTTATGTAGTTTAATTTCTATCTTCATGGTTGCTACAGGTGATTGTCACTCTAGATCGTGGAAGTGGTGATGTTGTAAATGTGCATGATGACTATATGTATGCAGTAAGTGATTATATATTTTGTTATATGCCATTCCACAATTCAATTTCTATGTTTTAACATATTTACTTTTAATTGTATTAGTTGAAGGTCCAAAGTGAAGAGAGGAGGAGTAGCGTGCGTGTTCGAAAGACAAGAGAAGCAACAGTCACTCCATCTAGCTGAATTTCGAAGGCAGCATGAGATCTATTTCCTTCCCCTAGAGGGAAATGACTATGTATTAGTGTTGTTTGTTATATGCCTATGTGGAATTTTGGAACATATGTTTTGTACTATTGATATATAAACATGATATTTTACATCCATATGGCTCCTTTGTACTAAGCCTATATGGTTTTTTTGGATATATTTATATACTTTTATCAATATATATCATTGTATAGCCTTTCAGATTTTTGATTAAAGAAACTCTTATTTTGCTATTGCCATTCTTTTAAGATGTTATCATGTGTATTGTGTAAGTTTTATTCTTGAATTTTTTAGGCATGGATTTTGTTTACATCTAATTCTTAATTAATTACTTTTGAATGCTCAATAAGCCCTGGATCTAAAGCATATTGTATAAATAAGCTCCATTCATGGTGGTTTGTATCCTTTGGAATGCTTCAATTACCTATGCCTCACCGATGTAGAGGCAAGGAGGCTCAAACCTAATAAGTATTCCTTCAAGGGGCTCCTAACAAGATTAATACAACCTATTTTGAGCAATCTACACAACCTCAAAGCCCCATCAAACCAAACTCTTTATTCAACACCTTACCCAAAAATCCACCCTTGTAGCACTTTGATGTAGAGCCAAGGTGGAGAAGACTCACAACAATGGAAATGTCAATTATCAATCAAGAACTCTTGTTCATAATGATTTAGCCTAATAGGCATCAACCCACCCTCAAGGGTCTCAACTCCTCATCCATGCAAATGAACAACAAGAATCCACCAAAACCCTACAAATACCATCAACATTCATAAAATGAAAATTAATCAATTGAGAACAATCCCTAAGTTAGATTCATCAAGGTTTCCAAAATTCACATTTGTGACTGATTATTCTTGTAGTACTCAAAACTCAGTTTTAGCCAGATTTCTCCCAATCTTTCCAAAACACTAGAAAATTACAAAATGGATTGAGATACCATTTTTAGGGCTACACAATGTACTAGAGAATCAACAGTCACTCTTTTGGACCGACATAGACTTTCAACACACCTACTTTAATTTTGGCTTCATAATTAGCTCTTTTTTCCAAAGGGACCACCCTTCCAGCTTTAGGTATCTACCCAAATGCCTTGGATAGTCTTAGGTCATGATGCGAAACCTCAAATTTTGTCCTTAGTTTGAGTCTACAGAGCCTCTAACTCACTATCCCAACAAACCCTCCTAAACCTTCACAAAATCAAGGGTTTTAAAGAAACATACAACTCCAGACCTCTCTCAACACTTCCAAAGCACCAAACACCTCAAAAAAATTCTTCACAGACTCATTAGACCCTAATATAACCCTTACAGTCATTAATTCTTAAAAACCTCTCTTTGGTTCCTCACTTCCATGTTGGAAAACCCTTGTTTAGTCTTAGAACAATCACAAAAATGCCACATAATTATGACTGCTTATTACAAAATGAGTTGACACACTTATTATAACATTTTTTCAATCCATCCACTAAGATACAGTAGCAAACAATAGGTGGATTGATTGTTACATCACAAATTTCCCCTCAAACCCTTGATTCAGCAACACTGGGACAATCATTGTTTCTGTTGGTTCTCTCTACAAACAAAGAGTTAAGACATGAAATACAAAATAAATGAATTAGAAAAATATAGACACATCCTTTGAAATTCTTAGACCATGAAGAACCTATATGTGCTCGTAGAACACTCAAAAAGATCAAGAAAACTATATTTTTCCAAAAAATTGCTCAAAATTGTGGTGTTTATTATGTAAAATTGTTACAAATATTCTTCCACTCTCTCATTCGAGCCTTGGTAAGGATTTTTAAATAATTTTTCAACAACCATCTTCTCCCCAATGCCCATAACCAACCTTGGGATTATTTGATCCCTTAATTATATTTGTTTGTGTTAAAGTTGCTTTGTCAGCATTTTACAACTTATATGATTTCTAATTGACTTCTAAGACACAAAACACCCTTTATTTGCATTATGCTTGATCTATCAAAGCTTATTAGACAAAATAAACCTAAAGAAACTAACATTTCCCTACTGATGTATTCAAATAAAATAAAATTGATGATGCGGTGTAGGTGCTCCTGCACAAAACTCAAAACCCAGTCCAAGCCTAATTTCTCCCAACCTTTCCAAGACACATGACCATTTAAAGGTGGATTAAGATACCCTTTTTAGGGCTACATAACATATGCCAAAACCAATAGTAACTCTTTTGGACCAACATGAACTTTCAATACACCTCCCTCACTCTAGGCTTCACAATTAGGCCTAATTTCCAAAGGAACCCCCTCACAAACTCACCTCCAAACCAAGGAAACTTGAAATAGTCTTAGGGATGCTCACCAAACTTAGGATAGCATAGACAAGGTAGTGATCTATTTGAAAAAATGCCTCAAATAAGTGCGGTCTCATGGTGATTGAATGCAATGACAATAATCACCATGAGACAACATTTCTTTTAGGCATTTTTTCAAACAATTCATTGGCTTGTCTATGCTACCACATTTTTCATACATGTCTACCAAAGCATCTTCTCAAATATTTCATTGCCTTTCTATTGTGGCTAAAATCCTAAAACAAGTGATTTTGAACAAGCTATGGATGCTTTGAAAAAATATATCAAAAGCATAATAGTAAGCAATATCATAGACAAGCCAATGAACTAATTTAAAAAATGCATCAAAAAAATTGCTTTGAAATGATAAATTTAGTTATTTTTTGATGCAGAGCCAAGGTGGAGAAGACTCACAACAATGGAAATGTCAATTCTTAGGGTATGTGCAGGATCATGATGGGCCAAAAAGTAGTGATATGTAAGTGATATAATGGCCCATGTGGCTGACAACTTTTTTTTAACCCAAAATTGATAAAATGAAAAGGGTTTTTAAAGGAGATTATAAAATTTCCACCAATATAAATTACTCTTTACTTTTAATTTAATAAACAATTATTATTCATTTTCTATTTGAATTATGACTAAAGTCCTGATTGATAGGCTGATTGAAAAAAATCTATAGCTTTCAAATGGTATCACATTTTTTAAATATAAAACATGTGTCACATTATATGCTTCACATACTATAGGATTAAAAAAAAAAGGAATTGAATTTCAGGAAGTTTTGACCAAGTTAAGGTGGTTAGACATACGAGTTTTGGTATTTTTTAAAGTTGTAATAAAAAAATAATAATTAATTATTTACTTGGAAAAAAATTATAAAAAAATATGCATCACATCGAGACATGAGTCCTCTACTTACATCTAAAATATTATAAAAAAATATTATCATTTTATTGTGGTTAGGGTGGTTAGACAGACACCTAATTCTTATTTTTTCCCTGAAATTTGACTTCTACTACATTGAAATTTCAAATTTTCACCAAATAGATTTTTCTTTTTTTTAAAAATAAACCTATTAGTTTAGAAACTAAATTCAATTTTTTACATATTCTATTATTACATATTTTTGAAATAATATAGATAACTGATTCATTTTTTTACGTCAAGTTGCCTAACTCTGATTTTTTGAGTTTTCATTGCCACTTAAGGGCCTGTTTTTCCATGATGATCCTGCACATACCCCTCAGTTAAAGAAATCTTCTCCATAATGATTCAACCTAATAGGCATCAACTCCCCCTCAAGGTCTTCAAAACTTTAATCTTGCAAAATAACAACAAATCTCCACCAAGGCCCTACAAAGACTTTCAACATTCATACAATGGCAATTTGACAACAATCTCCAAGTTACATTCATTGAAATCTCCAAAACTCATAATTTTACCCATTTAACAATAAGTTGTCCTTGTACCCCTATCATTAGTCCCAACACACTGCCAACATGCTTCTTCACTATTTTATCAGTTTTATCTATCTCTGTAGTTACAAACCTTGCTTTCTTTACTCTCACATCTACAAGAACGGGACATTCTATGGTTCCCACCATAAGACTTTCACACAAACTTGGTGTCATTACATCCTTTGCTACTACATTGGTCCTTATATCCACTGCCCCTATATTACCAGACCTATAATGGTTCCCAAAACCAGAATTTTTGATTTCCCTCACTACACTTAAAGGGTCCTTGTTCCCACACATGATTACTTTGGATTTCCCTTTCACATCCTCTAGAAGTGGAGTCAAAACAAACGTATGGGTATCTTTCCTTATGGTATACTTATTTTATTTCCCATCATGCATGGCACGGCTATCATACTACCATGGTCTTCCAAGGAGTATGTGATAGTAGTGCATTGGAAGAATGTTACAACTAACACTATCCCTATACTCACCAATCTTGAAATCTACAATAGTTTGCTCATTTACTAATAAAGATTGACCATAATTTAACCAAGATACTTTGTAAGGTAAGCCATTAGGGATTCTTTTCAAATTTAGTTTTTCACTATTTCACAAGAAACCATGTTTTTAGTTGAACCTGAATCCACTACCATTCTACATACTTTACCTTGTACCTTGCAATTGATTATGAAGAGTGATTTCCTTTCTGGGAATTCTTTAGAGATTGGTGCCTTGAGCAATGTTCTCCTAATCATCAAACTCTCTCCAACTTCAGATGTAAGGTTCACCATAGGTGAGGTCACACTTTCTTCATCCTCATGCACTAGTTGATTCCTCCTCTCTCCACCATAGGAACTTGAGCCTTTCTTTTTAGGGCACTTGAAGGCTGGATGCCCATGCTGGTTACAAGTGTAGCATCTTCTTGAGAATTGGTACGAGAATATTCCTCCACTAAATCTGCCCCTTGAAACTCTCCATCCACCTCTAGAATCGTATTGATCTTGGCCCTTCTTGTCATCTCCTTGAGTCTCATTGTTTGCCTTGAAATTAAGATTTAATCCTCTTCCTCTAGAAGTGTTGTCTCTTCCTCTTGCTGCTTTGTCTTGCCTTCTCGTCATTTTCTCCTCCACCCTGATTGCCATTTGATAATAGTCCTCTTTAGTTCTAGGATTAGCCAAAACCAATTCATCATGTATGTTTAACCTTAAACTACCAATATATCTAGAAATCTTTTCATCTTCATTCTCATGATGACTAGATTTTAAACTCAATTTATAAAACTCCTCAGTATAAGAATTAATATCCATCTCCCTTTTTCTTAAATTTTGCAATTTAATATCATTTTATAAAACTCCTCAACACCATCATTTCTTCAAGGGATTTCAATCCCAAACAAAATCAGGAGAAGATCAAATTAAACAAACAACTTGTTTACTAATTTTTTCATCAATTTCTCTTCAAATTCACTTGATTTCTTCAGTTCTATAAAACTCCAAGACAACATGTTAGTTTCCCAAATCACCAAAATCATATTCTAGACCATTATCAACATCTAATGACTGATCTTTAAAAAAAAATCCTGATCAAAGGCATTGAACCAACCAATACTTTAATATTCACCAGAACCTCCTTGATACAACTCACACTCCCCAAGGCTAATAGACATGCATTCTTACCTTAAAACTATTATCAGACTTACAAAAGCCTCATAATCATCATGCTTCTAATAGAAACAAACCAATAACATATTCACATAACTCTGAGTTATCAAATTTACTGATTTTCATAGTCATAACACCATTCTTCATCAAGATTCCACCCTAGTCTAAACATCAAATCAACAACCTTAACCTTTAACATTTTCCTAAATCATTGAAATACCTTGAAAAAATTATTTAAGCAGTTACATCACAAATACCACTAGCCTCTGTTTTAACACTCATTTCATCAATTTCCTTGTAGGTTAGCAAAGCCCTAAATCGGGTGATACAACTCTACCATATTTTCATCAACACAATCTTGATATAGTTTTGGAGACCCATTATAGATTATTTAGACATATCACAAAAAACATTCCACTTGTTTTAAGAGAAACATCAGAAAACTGGTCTGATATGCTGCTCCCTCCATAAATTAGGCCAAATTTGCAAGGAAATGACCAACAAATCATCTCCAAATCACTAACCAACCTTAAAAACTCTTTTTTCATACCTCCAAACCCAAAATTCCATCATTTTCAAGAGTTATTAGATCCACTAAAAAATTTAAATATCAAAACCCTTGAATATAGGCTTTGCAAGCAAAATAATGAGGCTTTTTTGGAATATCACCTTCCACATCTTCTACCAACATTCCATATATTCCAACACCTTTAAATACACCTAAAAACATCATCTATACCCTTCTCAAGCCATGGAAAACTCTATTTCTTCATTATGCATGACTGTAGCATCAAATTTTGTGTGGAAACCTTCAATTTTTGTGTGTAACAACAAATTCATCCGAGCATTCTTTCATTCCCTTGTACCAATATAATTTTCCTACATTGGTGGAGTAGTGATGAAATGCTCTATTAGACTCTCAAAACTACTGTAAAAAGAACTCTACCCGAGACACAGGAAATTGTCTTTTCTACTTTTATTTCTTGAGAACTGATCTCCAAATTCTTTGAAAAGGAATTTAACTTCTTCCTAATGTATATCACACCAAAAATTTGTCTCTTTGAATTCTTGACTATCAATACACAGATGGAAATAAAAGAGAGAGTGTTGCTAACAGAAAAACAAGAGTTTTTATTCAAAATCTGGTTACAAGAATACCAGCCCCCTTTTTGCACGCCTTACAATGCCTTTTATAACTTTTTCTTCTTAGTAACTTCCTTTTCTAGCTTCTCATTGGTGCAAATACCCTTTTAACTCTTAATCTTCCTTGATTTATGCTCTCTCTTGCTGCATAATTACATCATGATTACTTTTTAACAACATTGTATTATTTGCATTTTTTATATTTTCATCTCCTACTGACTTATTTTATGACTTTATTACATTCAAATTAGCCATTACAAGGCCTTGACACATCATTTTGGTTTGAACATACACATTGGATAAATTATCCTTTTGAAGACATTACATGATCTGGGTGCACCTGCACCATGCTTTCATTCTTCTTTAACATTTTATATCTGATCCTTTTTATAACAAGAGATAAAAAAACATAAAAAATTGTATAACAAGAGATAAAAACTATCTTTTTTGAAATTGAAAGGCATTTCCATAGCATAGAGATATAGAGAGAAAATAAAAAAAAGAGTTTAACAAATAACTAGATGCTGATAGATGACAAAATTTTAATTACAATATAGATTTTTACAAAGTCAACCTAAGCACTTATGCAATTACTTCACATTGCATAACTAATAACTAGGAGCAACTGGCAATTGCTTTAGCTTGTCATGGAATTCCATGAGACCACATTTCTTTGAGGCATTTTTTTAAATATTTCATTCCCTTATATATGCTACGAAATTTTTCATATATGTCTACCAAATCATTTTATCAAATAGTTCATTGCCTTCTTGTTATGGCTAAAATTCTAAAACAGATGCTTTTGAACAAGCTATGGATGATTGGAAAAAATCTATCAAAGCATAATAGTAAGCAGTAGAATAGAAAATCCATTGAAATTTTTGAAAAAATTCCTCAAAGAAAAGTGGTCTCATGGTGATGGAATGCCATGACATGCCATAGACAAGGCAGTGAATTTTTTGAAAATATTCCTCATATAAATTTGGTCTCATGGTGATGGAATGCCATGATGAATGCCTATGGTGATGGAATGTCATGGCATTCCTTCACCATGAGAACACATTTCTTTGAGGCATCTTTTCATATAGTTCACTGCCTTATCTATGGTATGACAATTTTCATACATATCTACTAGAGCATTTCATCAAACAGTTCACTGCCTTGCTAGTATAGCTAAAAGCCTAAAATAGGTGCTTGGAAAAAGTCTATCAAAGCATAATAGTAAGAAACAAGCTATGGTCTCATTGATTCTTTTAACATGAAAATCAACATGATTGTATTCGCATTTTTTATCGATTTTTTAGTTTTTTCCGATTAGATGATAATTTTCTAAGTGTCGCAGTGTCAGATTAATAGCATGTTGAGGCTCACAACCATTTTGCACTTTGGACCCTTAAGGAATCGATCCGGTTGAGTGTGGCTCAAAGTGATTCCGCATGTTTGGGTGCGAAAGAGGACCATGCCTAGCGTAAATGTACCCACCCGGACACATTGAAATAGTTCATTTGGTCACACGAGTTGTAGAATGAAAGTTGCACAACTTTGCAACTTTAACTACTTGCATTTGACAACTTTTTCCCTGAGTGCAAATTTTCCAACATAGGAAAATGCCTCTGAGATAGCAAAAACTGAGAGAGGTCATTGTAGAGGGGCCCAACATGATCCCATAGGATCAGATGATAAGTTTCTAAGCATCGTGGTGTCTGAGTAATAGTGTACTAAAGTTCACACCCATTTTGCACTTTGGACCCTTAAAGGATCAATCTGGTTGAATGTAGCTTAGAGTGATTCCATGTGTTTGGGTGTGAAAGAGGACCATTTCTAGCATAAAAGTACCCATCTAGATGCATTGGAATAGTTTGTTTGGTCACACGAGCTGCAAATCAAAATTTGCACCTCTTTGCAACTTTCAACTACTTGCATTTGACAAATTTTTCCCCAAGTGAAAATTCGCCACCACAGGAAAATGCCTCCGAGATAGCAAAAAATAAGAGAGGTTATTGTAGAGGGGGCTAGTGTGATCCCATAGGTTTAGAGGATAATTTTCTAAGCATCGCGGTGTTTGAGTAATATAATGTTGAAGTTTGAAGCCATTTTGCACTTTGGACCCTTAAGGGATCGATTCGGTTGAACGTAGCTTAGAGCGATTCCACATGTTTGGGTGTGAAAGAGGACCATGCCTAGCATAAACGTACCCACCCGGATGTGTTGGAATAGTTTTTTTGGTCACATGGGCTACAAAATGAAAGTTGCACCACTTTTTAACTTTCAACTACTTGCATTTGACAACTTTTTCCTCGAGTGAAAATGCCCCTCGAGATAGCAAAAACTGAGAGAGGTTATTGTAGAGGGGCCCAACTTTATCCTATAAGATGAGATGATAAGTTTCTAAGAATTGTGGTGTCCGATTAATAGCATGTTGAAATTTGCAACCTTTTTTCACTTGGGACCCTTAAGGGATCAATTTGGTTGAATGTATCTTAGAGTGATTCTGCGTGTTTGGGTGTGAAAGAGGACCATGCCTAGCATAAACGTACCCACCCAAACATGTTGGAATAGTTCATTTGGTCACATGAGCTGTAGAATGAAAGTTGCACCACTTTGCAACTTTCAACTACTTGCATTTGACAACTTTTTCCCTGAGTGAAAATTCGGTAGTATAGGAAAATGCCTCCAAGATAGCGAAAATTGAGAGAGGTTATTGTAGAGGGGCCCAATTTTATCTCATAGGTTTAGACAAAGATTTCATAATCACCACAGTTTATGAGTCGATTGAACCATAGTAGTTTTTTTGTTGAATGTCATATCCTAAGGTATGTTAGAGATGACCTAGGTTGCATCGATTTCTATGAGGCATATGCTGCCCCTACCTTTTCAACCCTAAGAAATATAATTTTAGGGGTACTCTCAATGTTAGGAGTAATGTATAATGAACCATACCCAAGCCATTGATATTTTTGTCATTTCTCTAGAAAAACGGGTTATCCTATTCCTTGTTGATGTAGACTAAGGCTATCATGTCATGTGAATCCCCCATGTTCTTAATGACTTGGAAATACTTACCACATTGATCTATTGGTAGGGTTTCTTTCTCTTTCTCATATTGGTACAAAAATTTGGAGATGTTTTCCTCTATAACCTCTTTGTTTATCTCTCCTCAGTTGGAGAAAACCATGGGTTCAAATTTGATGATAGAAGAGGATTTTTTCTGTGTTATGGTTTTCCATATGTCTTAGGAGAAGATGGGAGTTTTCCTACATAAAAATACCCTTTAAGACCATATTCTCCACAACCCTTGTCTTATATTGTATTTGGACCTTGATATTTGGAAAGGATTTATCCGAGGTGGATGATGAGGCTAAAGTTGATGGATCAATATAGGATGATGAATGTGAGGCAATATCATTGTTAGGCACTTGGAGTAGTTTTTGATATTTTTCTTCAAACTTATGATAATAATGGAAAGGCCAAGGGTGAAGGGAACACAATCAAATGAGAGGGGGGATGAATTGGTAGATCCAAACAACCTTTTAGGGTCAAAAAAATCTTTTCTTTTAAAATTTGTAAGAGGTTAGTCTCTAATGCCTTGAATGAGTTAGATTCACATGCATGAGTAAGTTGTTTTGTTATGATCAAATTTAATTAAGACTAAGTTGAGATGTTAGGGTTTTGTTACCTTTTACGTCTCTTCTACCAATTTTTTGAGCTTTCATGGCAGTCATATGTGCTACAAGCTTTCAAATGGAAGACTACAAACAAGTTAATGTCATTTCTCACACTTCTACATTTAATTTCCATCATCAAGAGGGCATGTATACATTGACAGAGCAAATCAATAACAAAGATAAGAGGATACGATATAGAGCTTAGAGTTGATAAAATTTCACATGCCTTGTTTTCTTTCACTGATTTGGGAATGTCAAGTAAGAAAGTTGAGGATTTCAACTTTAAGAATTTTAGGTCACTATGAAGAATTTTGTGTGACAAAACTTGAGATTGCAAATATACCAGACAAGTGAAGGAAGAAGATTGAAGGAGTTAAAAACAATGATGAGGTTTTTTATTCTTATAGAAATATTATCTAGCAAACCCTTATTTCCTTTATTACAATAGAGCAACATGTAATAAGCTCATTCAAGCATTTATTCTCAATAAAGGCTGGAGAAAGAGTGTTAAGGCTAGTTTAAACATAGAGCTAGAACTTGCATGAAAGGTTGTTGCAAATGACTTAGCTGAGGTAGGTTTTTTTTTGGGGGAGCTTAAGAATCAACCATTATTCTAGATAAAAGACATCATGATCCAAAAAATGGATTATCCAGGAAAAAGTTTCCACTAATAAATATTGCACAACATTGAGGACTGTGATGACAGTAAAATAGAATAAAGTATCATAGTGTCTAATAGGTAAAGATCAAAAGATAATATAAGGGAAAGGACAATGTCTAATAGGTAGAGATCAAAAGGGACTATGCCAATAAACTCAAAGGAGTAGATTTGATACTGAGAAGGAGTGAAGTGATGGCATATGACAATTAATTGGAAAAAGATAGCAGAAACATATCAAATCATCAAGAGATAACACAGATTGAAGAAACACTACATGTTCAAATAGAGGGACCATTCGGGATTTCAATGAAGATCACTGCTAACAGTTGGTTAGGGTATTTGAAAGTCAGCCAGAAGGTTTTGTTAATGAGGTTAGATAGTCTTTAGATGAATATAATATTTTATTTTGTGGCTTTTGGGATAGATAATCTGGTGTTTCTTGGTAGTCTTATGCACTTTCAAGGAATAAAATTAGAGCCAAGGATTAATTAACCATGGTCATCATTTAGCAAGGAGGGTGCAATAGTAAATAATGTAGTTTCTATAAGTGGTAATGCAAATGATGCCCTTTTTGGATATCCTTTCTTTGAGGCCGGTCACTTTCTTTGGATGGTGCCCTTTTGGATATCCTTTCTATAAGTGGTAATGCAGATGATGCCCTTTTTGGATATATTGTACTTGAGAAAGGAGAAAAGGAGTTGCTGCCCAATTTCGTTTTTCCATTCCACCTCAGCTGGCCCAACTATTTGCATTCCAAAATGGTTCAAAACATGTATATCCCCTTCTCCCTACAAAACACATGGGTAGTAGCCTCTCTGTGGTAGTGTAGTATCATAGCAATTCGGTCCAATAAAAACTTGAAAAATTCTCTCAATCTTATACATAGTGTCACATAAAAATAGTTAAAAGAGCAATAACTAAATAATGTGAGTTATACAGCTAAGGAGACCTACTATCACCTTCATGCATGCTAGATAAGGAGGTCGATTCAAGTTCCTACAATGGTGATGTGCCCCTTTGCTACTTTATCATCTCTCGATGACCCTACATATAAATTTCAAATATATCACTGAGAGGCTTAACATAAAACGTGTAGCATATAAGAATATGATAAATCTAGGAGATGGAAAAGAAAGAGAAGATTGAAAACTAGAAAATACACCAACAACTGATGTTTCTCATACCACTGAACACTTGCACCAGAAACCGATGTTATTTTCTTATATACTTTGAAAAACTTCAATATTACCTACAGTCACAATCAGAAAAGGATCAATGATAGTTGTAAATGCATATGAAATCAAACCATAATGGTGAAAAAGACTTATTGCAAGGTGTTGGTCCAAAAGAGTGATCAATAACATGGCTTTAAAAATTCAATGTGCATACTTACAAATCAATCTAGGGAAACAAATAGGTCTGCTCTACTCTTTATTGTGTCAAGTATTTCCTTGTGGTCAGACTCACGCACTTTCCACAAGTTCTTGTTCATAGGTCTACCCTTATATTTGATCAAATGAACATTGGTTGTGATGCCAAGGTTCGAATAGTGAAGAATTTTCTAATGCATGTCGAAGTCCTCAAACAACCAAACTGCAACATTCTTAACTAGATACCTTCAAAGCCATGTTCTAGTAACAACCACCGAACCTATAGGATATTCTATGTTTTCTCCATCTATAACTAGGGACTCCAATTTAATTTTGTCCTCGATACAATGACATAGGTAATAATTTGTACCCTCTTCATTGTCTTCATCTGTAATCACCGCATAAACATGTCCTGCATTGATATGTTCATCTTGTTAGATTTATTACTTGAGCAACATAATGAAACTTGTAAGTAAGATATATTACCTAGTTCTTGTAGGTCTGATACATGATCAAAGTCAATGGATGATTGCATATCCATGATTTGTAGAGCCGTTGAAAGTTGATAAGTGTCAATTGGGGTTAGAATTCTTATAGACCATTCATCAACCCACTTTTTTGACTCGCAATCATTCCATGATTGAAGTGTACATGCATAAAAAAATCATGACATCTTCCTTGTATGGATATTCCATGTACCTGCATTGGAGATTCTAAAAGAGTGTAGCTCACTCGATCCTATTAGTGTACAAAAATTCTCATATTTTGCAATGTTAGTATCATCTACTAAATGAAAAAATCTACAAACTAAAGAATTACCTTCATTACCTGGATCCATTGAACCACTGCACCCCTAGACAATTGATCTCGCATTTGTCAACTTTACACTGTTTGTGTACTTTAACTCTTCTCGTGCTAGGGATCTTTTGATACAAGCACCTGATCCATCATGCCCCCCTTTCCATGCCTGGCCTCTGAGAAGTTCCACATATGCTGAACACCAATAATCCTATGTATCCTGCTCAACCAGTAAAACACTATGAAATTCTTGAATTGTGATGTACAATTATCTGACCATATCATATGTTGAATAAATGATATGCCCCTACTAGCTAGATCAACATAAAACATATGAAAGCAACCTTGAATAAACTTTGTAGAATGTGTGTGATTGTCACTGATGTAAAAGTGATACTCCCTCAATACTTTCCTATTTTCCTCTATAATATCATTTGCATGAACGAACGCTATATGAAAAATAATAGAAACTTGCATGGAGTTGTAGTACTGTGATTGCACCTTGTTTGGTGGTTGTAGTGTGTATTTCTCAACAAAGTCGACAACTGAAATGATATGACAAAGTGGAAATGTGTCCTTACATAACTTGAATTGTGAGTCTAACCATTGATCTCTATGTGTATGCCTCGCATAATCATAGACCACCTGATCATGAAAAATTCCCATAAAATGATACACTGGAATCTTATCACTAACCAATTCACACTTCTTTGCTTCTTTCCCATCTTTTAGACTATATGCCACTGTCTTATATTTTCCAAATTCAACAATTTTGTCTCCAATTGTGTGTGTACTAGCCATGTGTTGGAAAATTGGAAAATGTTGCATGCCATCACAATGATCACATGTGCCATTCAAACATAATTTTTTGTAAAAAAATTGACCATCCTCTCTTTCACATAAAATGGAAGACAAAAATTTCCTTGACGATCTAGGTGGAGGCATTATGTTACATTCCTGTAAAAATTTATCAGTATGCATATCTACACATATACATTGATAAACATCATAATGGTTAGAAAACTCAATAGGAACCATACAACAAAAAGTAGTGCGTGTGTGATTTATTTTGACATAAAAAGACTTTAGCATTTCAAAATACCTTTGACATATTTTAATTTCAAGAAACTTCTGTACAAAATCAGCGAAAATTTGGGTTTGAGTGGTATCCAAATAATGCATTGGATGTGACTCATGGTTTTTACTACCAATTATCCTTCTTACAACATCTCTTTGATTAGGAGAGGTTCTTGTGTTATTCTTCAAATAATTCAAAATTAAAGATCTCAAGCCTTGAGAAATTCTTGTGTCTTTTCATGGCACTCTACCTGAAAATGTCCATAACTCATTGCTATTTGGTTTCTCCACTCTTTCATGCCTTCCTTTGGCTCTCATTAGAGATGATATACTTATTTTCAAAGACTTACTTGCCTTTTTATGTTTCACCCTATTCCTTGTTTGACTGCTTAATAGTGTTGTTGTCATCACATGTCATGTGGCACAACTATCCTTCGTGCGTGAGGTGGAACCCACGCTCTCATATGCATTCATCAAGTTCTTTACAATGGAATTTTCACTTGATTCATTCAAAAATCTTAGCCCAAGAGCCTTCATGGTGGGCCTAAATTTGAGTTGCCTCATCATTTCAACAAATAGTTGGCATCTTCCACCCTCACTTAGCTTCGCAAAAAAAAACTCCATATCCTTTCTACATATCTTTGACATGTACATATTGGAATCTTATTAGGCATCCATTTAAAAAAATTGGAATCAATATCAATAAAAAATGTAGGTTTTCTATGCAAAACTCTAGGAGGAGTTCTCAAATGTAAATTTGTGATAATATTGGGAATGTCAACAACCTTGTAGGATCAAGCATAGATCGTGTACCTTGACTTGGAGGTGCAATTGATGAAAAACCTTGAGATTGACATGTAAATGATGTTGTACCTCCAACTTGAGATGTCGTTTGTGGATCTCCTTCAAATAGATATGTGTTTTTTGATGTACTTTCAAAACGCAATGTTTTTTATGGTGTGTCTTCAATTGGAGATGTGATTTCCGATGTACTTGGAAAACCACATGTTGTTGTCAATGTGTCTTCAACTGGAGATGTGCATTGAGCTTCACCTATGGCTGATGATGTGCCCCCAAATTTTGTATCCATTCCTATCCTTCCATGAACTTTCCTCATTCGTGCCCTTTGTTTTTCCTATTTGACATCTCTCTTAGATTGTACAGGAATTTGTGGTTGTATGGGCTGCAATTCCTTTGCTTCACGAGTTACATTTTTTAATTCTCTTCTCCTTGCATTTTTAGGTGTACTTTGTTTTGGTGTTAGAGGCTTTGGTCATTTCCTTGGCATGACCTTGAATGATACATGTCCACAAACACACATAAAACAAAAGTAAGTAATGTATTTTACAAAATATTGATATCGCTGATTGCATTACATTAAATATGAAACACACCAAAGCATTTATGAAAGAAGGCAGTGAGATGTTTGGAATTATCAAACATGTGTATGCTACACAATATTTTTCATACATGATGGAGTTATATTTCTATAGGGTTAGATATTAGAGTAGGGATTTTGAGTGTGTTTGAAGATTTGGAAAAGTACCTAGAGGCTAATGCAGTACATGTAGGGATGCACAATAAACTTGTTCAAAGATTTAGAGGAAGGCTCTTAATAGACTTACACAAACTCAGGGATGATTAAGATACCCATTTACAAGTTATAAAACATAGGTAAACCCCAACATCAACTCCTTTGGACCAACATTGACTTCCAATAGACCCACCTTGGAAAAAGGCTATTCAATTGGCCTAATTTACAAAGAGAGTACCTTTTAAACACTATATTTTCACTCAAAATCCTCAAACAGAATTATTTTATGTGTCAAGACCTCCAATTTCCTAATTTATTTCTAGGTCCAAGAACTCTAGACCCCTAATACACCAAACCCTCAATTTCAAGAAAAATACTTGGGGTTTTAATGAAAATCTTATCTCTCAGACTTGCCAGACCCATACAAAGCACCAAACACACTTACTAGACCCTGCACATGGTGAATAATATATTACATGGATAGTCCTTCCCACATTTTTTCAAAACACCACTTGAAGTCCTAATTTTCACCATGAAAAGACCCTGCTACAATCCTAAAACATTATCCAAAACACCCAACCTTGACCCCACAACATTCTAAGTAGGCTAGGCATGTATTTTAAAAGTTAGAGGACCCATTCCACAAGTTACAATAGGTAGAAATAGTGTAATGGGTCGAATTACATAATGAAACCCCTCAATCCAAGAACACTATGAAAGTAGGTAGAAACAATAAAAAAATATAAATTTCGCTATACAAAAAGTTAGAACCTCTAAATAGATTAAAATGAAAGATAATTTATTAATCTACAGCATCCAGCTGGCTTCATATCATCTTAGAGTTCGTAGAGGTCGTACAACAACAAGAAATGTGAGAGAAACCAATAAATTTCTAGAATTTAATAATGTTATTCTTGATAAACAAATGGGGTACAAATCAACCAACAAACTCTCCTTCAAGGCATTGAAGGTTATTAAACATATTTTTATTTCATTCCAACTCCCTCAAACTTTGCAACTTTTGCATCTTTTAGCAACTTTTATGACCACATTTAACCAAATTGCAAGGTATGACACGACTGAACTTCCTTAGCTCCAAATACATTATAAAATGGTCTAATTGACCTTACTGAACACAATATACTCAACATTAACTAAAATCCTAGCATTTGACCATGCTTGAACTAAAGATGAAATTTTTGAAAAAATTGAGCTGAAAAGGTGTTCCTGCACCAGAGGCCTGGAACGTTGATTTTGAAGTTGTGTCTTTTGACTAGCATTATTGAACTTGAACTTTATAAAGGTTATGATGAACAATTCACAAATTAGAGTTTCTAGTAATATTTATTTTATTTCATTCTATTAGGAGTGATTGTTGTATGAATACAATATTTCGAGCAATAGACAAGTACATATGGTGGGTTTTGTTAAAATCTTCCAGAGGTTTAGAATTGTAGTATTCTTAAAAAGCATAGCTTGTTATTTATGGATGATATTTTTTTTGTTTTAGATGTGAACTAGTCATTTCAGGATTGAATTAAGGTTTTTGAGATTGAATATTTTTTGAAACTCATCTAATTATTATTATTGAAGGTTTTGTCTCCCTACTTTGCATCACAAACCTAGGGTATAAATTGTTGCCAACTAAACGAAAACTAGAGACTCTTGTGTTTATTTTTCTCAAAACCAAATTTTTTATTGTCAACAAAGTCATGAAGAATATGGATTCAAAGAAGGGTTTGTGATGCTATATCTTATAATTATTCACTATTTCTCTGGCAATGAGGTAACTTAGAAAGAAAATAAGAATTCTCAACTATGTCAACTCACTTGAATTTATCTAAGCACATGTGATGAAGCTGATTTTTTTATGGAACAAAAAAATTAATGGACACTTGCATTAACATTGATGAAAGAAATTAGGTTTTCCAAATTAGTGGAAAAAATAATGAAATATGGTGAATTCCACTAGCCATGCTAGAAATGGACTACTATAAGCAATGCACATAGAAATCATCAGTAAATTTATATTAAGTAAATAACATTTTTTAAATTTTTTTGTTCTTCAAGCTCATAAAAAATGAATATTTTTACGCAAATCTCATCTAATTCAATGTTGAATTCTAAGTCAAATTGTTATGATTAATAAAATCATTAAGGAAATTTAGTTTATATTGTCAAAAACAAACAAATATACTAAATACAAACATTTCAATTTACCAAAATGAATATATTACCTTAGATAATGTAAAATAATGTAGAAACTTCAAAATGTCTTCTTCCACATTGTCTACCATGCAAATTGGTGGTAAAAAGGTGATGGATCAAGCATAGATTGGTACAATATGAAGTCAACTGCATAAAAAAAGGCATTTTCAACTCGGATAAAGCGCTAAACCAGAAAAATACAGGAGAATGTAGGCCTGAATCATGATGTCAAGCCTTATTTTTACCGTTTCAAGGTAAAACCCATTTGGCGCTCACCCAATTTGGAGAGCGCCAGATATGTTCCTCTGAAATAGAGATACTTGAGACACTAGACCGTGTCTCCCTGATGCTAAATATTCCCATTCATAGAGCCATCGACAAGACCATCAGTATCAGCAACACCCTGTGAAGTTAGACCGATAGAATACCAAGTCTCTCCAATGTCACAAGATAACCAATTGTCATATTGGCAAGATTCACACTGAATGCAAAACCATCGGCCAGACATGTTCAGTCGCTAAGACTTCACTCTAGCTAAGACTTCACACCGATGTTCATCATGTGCATCACTATCAGTAAGACCATCGCTATCGGGAAGAGCTCTTATCGAATAAAAATCCATTGGAAAGACCACAACCACTGGCAGGAGATCATACCAAATACAAATCTGTCAACGAGACTAATAGTATCGATGAGAGATCTCACCATCGCTTAGACTCTTATCGAGCCTTCATGTCACCTTGATGATATTAGTCGCCGAGAGTCTCCTCAATGCCAAAGATGCCCATTCATAGATCCATCAACAAGACCAACAATATCAGCAACACCCTGTGAAGTTAGACCAATAGAATACCAAGTCTCTCCAATGTCACAAGAAAATCAATTGTCATATCGACAAGAGTGACACCGAACACAAAACCATCACCCAGACATGTTCTATCACTAAGACTTCACACCGACATTCAAGTCTATTTGTGAGACCAACTACCATCAACATGAGATCATACTAAGTTCATACCTGTTGGTGAAAGTATCAGCAAGAGCTCTCACCGAATACATACCCATTCGGCGAGATCATAACCACCACTTAGACTCTTATCGAGACTACATCTCACCCCAATAGCACTACTCACTAAGAGTCTCCCTAAAGTTCACAAGGAATCAACTCATCAACAAGAGTCACATGGAACACAAAACCATCACCAAGACATGTTCTATCACTAAGAGTTCACACAAGCTAAGACTTCACACCGACGTTCAAGTTTGTCGACAAGACCAACTACCATCAGTAGGAGATCGTACCAAGTTCATACCTATTGGTGAAAGAAACAATATCGGCAAGAGGTCTCATCGAATACATACCCAGTCAGTGAGATCATAACCACTGCTTAGACTCTTATCAAGCCTACATGTCACCCCAATAGCACTAGTCATTGAGAGTCTCCCCAAAGATCACAAGGAATCAAATCATCAGCAAGAGGTCTGCCTAGGTGGAGTGAGATGGAAAAATTCACAGTGATAGCCTATGTCTCTCTGATGACTTCCATCGGCAAGCCATTTGCATAGTCATGGTGATTAGACTTCTTAAGGAGTTTAAAACACTACTGCTAGTCAGCAAGACAGTCTGAGGGTCTCATCGACTTTGTTCTTTTAGAATTTTCATGCTAGTAATTTTAAGGCACATTTTTCAACATACCCTCTACCCTTAACCATGCCTCCCTCTATCTCTCTCCCACTCCCTCCCTCTCTCTCTCAATTATCTCCCTGCTAACCCCTCTCCCTCTATCAAGTAGATGGTAGAGGGGAGAGACAAAGGAAGTGACTAAGAGAGAGATACTTGTGAGAGGGAGAGGGTTGAGAGAGAGAGAAATGGAGGGAGTGGGAGAGAGATAGAGAGAGGGAGGGTAGAAGGTTTAAGGGTCTAGGGTTTAGGGTTAAGGATAGAGGGGAGAGAGAAAGACAGACCTGACAGAGGGAGAGGGGGTAGGAGGGATAGAGTGGGAGAGAGATAGAGGGTAGAGCATAGATTGAAGAGACATAGGAGTGAGTGAGTGAGAGAGAGACAATTGAGAGAGGGGGAGGGTGTCAGAGGGAGATTTTTTGAGAGAGAGAGAGGGTAGAGGGTTTAAGGGTTAAGGGTTTAGGGTTTAGGGTTAAGGGTAGAGGGGGGAGAGATAGAGGGAGTGACTAAGAAAGAGATACTTGAGAGAGGGAGATGGGGTAGGAGGGATAGACTTGAGAGAGAGAGGGTAGAGGGTTTAAGGGTTAAGGGTAAGGGGGGAGAGATAGAGGGATTTAGTGAGAGAGAGAGGGAGGGAGTTAGAGAGAGATAGAGGGTATAGGGTTAAGGGTAGACGGTAGAGGGTTAAAGGTAGAGGGGAGAGAGATAGGAGTGAGTGAGAGACCTGAGAAATGGAGAGGGGATATGAGGGAGATACTTCAGAGAGAGATAGGGAGGGAGGGAGGGAGGGAGTGAGAGATAAAGGGTAGAGGGTTTAAGGGTTTATATTTTAAGGGTTATAGGTTTAGGATTAAGGGTAAAGGGGAGAGAGATAGATGGAGTTAGTGAGAGAGAGAGAGACTTGAGAGAGGGAGAGGGGATAAGAGGGAGATTCTTGACAGAGAGAGGGAGTGAGTGGGAGAGAGATAGAGGGTAGAGGGTTTAAGGGTTTAAGAGTTAAGGGTAGAGGGGTAGGGGTAGAGCGGAGAGATATAGGAGTGAGTGAGTGAGGGAGAGAGAGATTTGAGATAGGCAGAGGTGGTAGGAGGGAGAGATGTGAAATAGAGAGAGAGAAAGAGAGAGAGGCAACAGGAGAGAGGTAGAGGGTATAGGGTTTATGGTAGAGGGTAGAAGGTTTTAAGGGTTAAGGATAGATGGGAGAGGGATAGAGAGACTTGAGAGAGGGAGAGATGGTAGGACAAAGAGAGATAGAGAGAGAGAGATGAGGGAATGATGTATATGTAGGTAGAGAGGGAAGGACAAAGGGGAAGGGAGGGAGAAGTTAGAGAGAGAATAAGGAAGGTGGATAGATTGAGTGAGGGAAGGATGAAGAGAGGGAGAGAGAATGAGGTATAGAGGGATAGGTAGGTAGAGAGAAGTAGAGAGGTAAGGAGAGTTGGAGGGAGAGGTAGTTATGGAGAGAGAGATAGGTAGGTAGAGAGAGTAAAGGGAGATATAGAGAAGTGGAGAGGGAAGGAGAGATAGATGGAGAGGTAGGGATCGAGGGAGAGATAAGGATTTAGAGAGAGGTGATAGAGTGAAATAGAGAGAGAGAGAGGTAGGTAAGGAGAAAGAGGGGAGAGGGAGGGAGGGAGGGATTGGCAGGTATAGTGAGTAGAGATAGATATAAAGAGATAAAAGGAGAGGGATGAGAGAGATAGAGGTAGTGAGTGAGTGTGTGAGAGACCTAAGAGAGAGAGAGGGGGTAGGAGGGAGAGTCTTGAGAGAGACGGGGATGAGGGGTAGTCTATATATCTCCCCTCCCTCTCTCTCTCTAAAGTATCTCCCTCCTACCTACTCTCCCTCTCTCAATTCTCTCTCTGAGTCACTGCCTCTATCTCTATCCCCTATACCCTTAACCCTAAACCCTTAAACATTGAACCCTCTACCCTCTACCCTTAACCATCACACCATGTTTCTCTCTCCCAAGTCTCTCTCTCCTACCACCTCTCCCTCTCTTAGGTATCTCTCACTCACTCATTCACTCCCTCTATCTTTCTCCCCTCTACCCTTAACCCTTAATCCTTTATCCTTAACCCTTAAAACCTAAACCATTAAACCATTTTACCCTCTACCCTTAACCCTAAACCCTCTACCCTATACCCTTAACCCTCCCTCTCTCTATCTCTCTCCAACTCCCTCCATTCATATTTCTCTCTCAACCCTCTCCCTCCTACCCCCTCTCCCCCTATCCCTCTCTTAGGTCTCTTTCTTAGTCACTCCCTCTATCTCTCTCTCCTCTACCCTTAAGCCTAAACCCTAAACCCTTAAACCTTAAACCCTCAAACCCTTAACCATGCATCCCTCTATCTCTCTCCCACTCCCTCCCCCTCTCTCTCAATTATCTCCCTCCTAACCCTTCTCCCTCTTTCAGGTGGAGGGTAGAGGGGAGATACAAAGGAAGTGACTAAAAGAGAGATACTTGAGAGAGGGAGAGGGGATAGGAGGGAGAGGGTTGAGAGAGAGAGAGATGGAGGGAGTTGGAGAGAGATAGAGGGAGGGAGGGTAGAAGGTTTAAGGGTTTAGGGTTAAGGTTAGATGGGAGAGAGAGATATAGAGAGAGGTGATAGAGAGAGAATTAGAGAGAGAAATAAGGTGGAGATATTTATCCCTCAACCCCTATACCCTCTTAATCCCTCAACCCTCAACCCTTAAACCCTAATCCCTCAACCCCTATACCCTCTTAATCCCTCAACCCTTAAATCCTAATTCCTCAACCCCGATACCCTCTTAATCCCTCAACCCCTCAACCCTTAAACCATAATCCCTCAACCCCTCTACAATCTTAATCCCTCAATCCTTAAACCTAATCCCTCAACCCTCAACCCTCAACCCTTAAACCCTAATCCCTTAACCCCTATACCCTCTTAATCCATCAACCTTCAACCCTCAACCCTTAAACCCTAATCCCTCAACCCCCATACCCTCATAATCCATCAACCCTCAACCCTCAACCCTTAAACCCTAATCCCTTAACCCCTATACCCTCTTAATCCATCAACCTTCAACCCTCAACCCTTAAACCCCAATCCCTCAACCCCCATACCCTCTTAATCCCTCAATCCTCAACCCTCAACCCTTAAACCCTAATCTCTCAACCCCTATACCCTCTTAATACCTCAAGCCTAAGAACTCAAACCTTAAACCCTAATCCCTCAATCCTATACCCTCTTAATCCCTCAACCCTCAACCCTTAAACATTAATCCCTCAACCCCTATACCCTCTTAATCCTTGGGCCCTCAACCCTCAACCCTTAAACCATAATCCCTCAACCCTTATACCCTCTTAATCCCTCAACCCTCAACCCTCAACCCTTAAAATCTAATCCTTGAACTCCTATACCCTCTTAATCCCTCAACCCTCAACCCTTAAATCCTAATCCCTCAACCTTGATACCCTCTTAATCCCTCAACCCCTCTGTTGGTTCTCAAAAATGTAGGTTTTGAACCACGAGAGGTTTCCAAGCTCTCACAATGCTATTGGCCAACTAACAAGTCCAACCAATATAGTTGAACCTTCTACTATTAAGGCTCTACTAAACTTGGATGGGTGCACCTATATGAATGACGCATATTTAAGCTATGTTTCCTACTTGATCAATCTATCCACAATGGCAATTTGACAATGGAGAGATGTGATCCTAATTTGGTATAAATTGTAGATGCAATATCAAGGTAAAAATTTATATGTTTAGTTAAAAGATGTAAATAAAATGGATGAAACCTAAAAGGATAAATAAGACTAGTGCCTTGTTGGGTAAAACAGATTCAAGTGAAAGCCTTAGATGAATGAATTTTATTTGGTAGAGACTCTAATTATTTGGCTTATGATATTAGTTTATCACTTGTATAAACATGCAAGAATGTAATTACCAAGCTCTTCTTAGTGATCCAAATGATACTTCCTGATTACTGTGAATGACTTGAAGGATTTAATCTTTACTTGAAAGAAAAACCAATCATACCACACAAATACAAAAAATGTGTATTGATAAACTGAGAATATACTTGATATGCCAATTTAAACAACAAAGAAATATCCACCTTGGAGACAACTTGAAAATATTTTCAATGAATTTATCAAATAATTGATACCAGAAGGGTGCCACAAGATCAAAGTTCTTTCATTGATTCCTCAAAACTTCATACATGCATCATAGTCCTTTCAAACATTTTGAAAGTATTGTATTTCCTACTATCTACTGTCTATCCTCTATCTACCTCCAAACTCATTTGCGGCTGAATTTTGCAAATATTTATACATTATACACCAAAGGTCATGATCCCTCGTATGCTTGTTTGTTGCAATTCTTCATATCTATTTTGATTAACTACCTCCGGTAAATCAAAATTCTTTAATCTTCATTGTCCTTGAAATTCAATTTGAAATTAATGACTATCATTTTTCTCGATGGCTATTAGTATAATTCTACTCCATCGGGGGGCTTCAAAATTCTCTTCCAATATCAATAGTCTTGCCAATATGAACCATCGAAAAGATTTTCAATTTTCCTATCGACTTTGATTCTCTTGCCGATGAAACCTTGCTTTGTACATTCACTTCTAGTTTATCGATATGACTCTTAGTGTCGTTAAGACACTTTTATCCTTAGTCTGACAATGGGACTCATACCGAGGAAAGCCTTCAGACTGTCTTGTTTTGACCATTTCGGGGTATCGAGGAGACTTAATTCCATATTTCGCCGAAGTTGATTTCTTTCCCCGATGTTTATTAGACACTCACTATAATCTCCTGTAGTTTTCCTGACAGCTTTGTAGACACATAAAAATGTCCTTGTAATCATTTTTAAATCATCTCATATTTCATTCAATTATCCATATATTATAACCATTTATTCATAAGCATTTATAGGCATCTATAAGCATTATTCATAAAATCATTTGATCATTTATCATTTACCATCTAAGAATAAATCACTAAAATATCATTAAATCATTTAATAATCTTTCCATTTATCCATTCATCTCATATTCATATTTTATGCATTTCGATTCAAATATTATACTCATAAAACCCATGTCCATAATCACTTCATTAAAACCATTTTCATGATAATTTATCCACCATAAAATATTAATACATTAGTGCATGTACACATTTCATGCATTTGCATATTCATTAAAAATATCACAAATACTCATTAAATCATTCATTTACCACCTACATGCATTTATCCATTTCAAATATTTTATCTTACCCATCTCATGCATGTGGGATATTTTCCTCCAAGCCAATCTCTTATCCCACATTCCTTCTACAACTTGCATTCACCCTAAAGATTCCTATTTAAATAGGACTCTCTTCTCATTTTGACCCCTACACGAATCTGGCACATACACATATCTTCACAGCTTTGCTTAATCCATTCACTAATAGCCTCTTGATGCATCTATGCTTGCAAAAATCTGAGAGCAAAAGTGCATATCAAGACTTTGGTGATAGGATGCCAATGGAGATTGGTTTTTGTTTGAAAGCATTTTGATTATCTTATGGTAGTTTAGAATAGTTTCATTTCTACCTTTTGCTTTTAAATATGAAACTGCTTTATTGTTGAGGTCCAGAAATGATGGTTCTTCTCCATAGAACCATTCATTTTTGAGAGCTTACAAATGGTAAACCCGACATGAAGCAGCTTTCTGTTTCTTTTATCATGCAAATAATCAATTTCATATATCAGCATCTCTTTTGCCTATAAGATCAATAAAGATGAATATCATTTCTGCATAAATCCATTTGACAGGGGGATGAAGACGGTTTTGCATGGTGAATATTGTTAAGCAATTCTGCATGCTTATTGCTTATTATCTAAATCATCACTGTTTCACATCTATAAATGTTTTTAATACAGTTATGCTCTGAAAGGTCATTCACGACTTCTTGGATTAGATTTCTTCATTGCATTCCTGTGAGGCATTCTAGCACATATTTCATTTACCAAGCATATTTCTCCACCATTTTATGATTATAAGAATGTGCTATTCTGGCCTCATGCACAATAAGATCATTTCTGTTGTTGGCCTTTTTGCAAGATGATGTTGATTAATTTTACTAGTGACTTATCTTAGGTTGATTCTACCATCATTGCATACCCAAAGATCACTATTTTGCATTTTCTTTGAAAATTTCTTAAGCTGAAAATTTATTCTCTGTGTATCATGCAGTTGCGCCACCTACCTGCCCCTGCATTTGCTTAAAATTTTCTTAAGCCTTTTCAACAAATGCAGTTTGTGTGTGAACCACAAGCAGTTGCATCTTTTTTTTTGAGATGATTATAACCTATCCCAAAGCTTTCATCTTGGCGCAGGTGAAGAGAAGGCTGTCATCATTTGTTTGAAAGTTGCTAACGCCTTTTTCAACACATCCATCTTGTGCACATTCAGCAATCACTTTTAAAATTTTTAGTAAATAGTTCACCTGCTTTGGCTACGCCTCTGTCAAAACAGTCCACATGCTTTGTCAAACCTTCTGTGTTTTGCATTCATGAATGCCTGAGTATTATATAAGCTTCTACATTTTCATTCATTCATGCAGGCTGTAGCTTTCATTTGAAAAAATTATCGAGAATCTTGCAGATGTGCAGTAGTGACAGGCTCTAAATGTTAACACAGTAGTTACATGCATTACTTTATAATATTTTTGACTACTTTTGTCAGTGATCTGCAAATGGTATCACATTTTTCTTGCTATTATAAGGGAGGCGTAGCTATTATGAGAAGAACGGTCACCATACACCATGCCATGCGTTCACACAAACATATAGCTAATCTTACTTTAGTTTTTAAACTTCACGTATAGTTTAGTTTTTACTTTTTATTTTAGTTTAATTTACTTTTTAAATTTTTAACTTAGTTTAGTTTTAAATTTTTTATTTTACTTACTTTTCAGCCTAGATTAAATTTAGTTTGTTTTTCATTTAGTTAAGAGGTTAGTTTTAGATTTTAAGATGTATTTTTATTTTTATTTTTTTAGTCTCTAGAATTAATTTAGACTTAAATTTATTTGTAGATTTAAATTAGATTTAAATTTGATTAGATTAGAATTTAGATTTTAATTAGATCATTTTGGCTTTCATTAGTTTTGGATTTTGATTAAATTAGATTTAATTAGATTAGTTTTTAATTAGATTTAGTTAGATTAGTTTTTAATTTTAGATTTTTTTTTTTAGATTAAATTAATTTTAGATTTAATTTTAACTTTAGTATAAATTTTTAGATTTTAATCTAGGAATTTTTATTTTGGTTATGTTTTTGATTTGTCTTAGTGAGGGCTAATTTAATCCTTTTGTGGCTTGTGTAGGACCTTTTGTCGAAGATTGAAAATCAAAACATACGCTTGTCGAAGAAAGGAGGCATGAAACTACTAATGAAATTGTGATGCAGGACGTTCATCGAAGACATGATTTTGAAACCAATTATCTTTTAGATTAGAAAACACTTCAATTGGTGCTTTAAAAATCAACAATTGTCTTTTATCACATCAGTTTAACTAGGGGTTCAATGAAAATTGTTTGTTGTGCTTGAAGGTGGTAGGTGATTATGCTCTCACCTTGTGCAGACTAGGTGATTAGAAAGCCAGACCCATCTATTTTATGTGTCACCTCAATTCAATAATCGAAGTATCCTCTCCCCTTGCGCACTTGTGTGATCCTAGGTGCAAGAGAAACAGTTATTGACTCTAGAACTTGGGCCTACCTTGGTGGGAAAAAGTACTCACCCCAAGGCGACTCAGACCGACAACGGAGCTTTTTTGCCAAGCTACCCTCGACCGGTATATAAATGTGAATCCTAAGGGAAAGCCTAGGATTACAAGTGCGGATATGTCATACAGACCAAGTAGTACTCCCCAAAACCCTGTTGAGCGTAACCTCTTCAGGCTGGAGTGCCTCCTAAACGGAGCTTAATCTTGTGCCCCATGTATGGCCACTCGAACGGGGGTCCCGAACTAAAAACCTTTGTGTAGTTGCCAAAATCCTTCTATTTGCTAGCGCAGCACCGGTCGGTGTGAAGGCATCCACATCTTCGTAGTTTTTAGTAGAGGTGATCAATCTGCCATGGGAGTTTCATGGGGGTTGGAAGCTTGGTTGGCCTGAGAAGTGAGTGCACTATAAGGGGGAGCCCGTGCAGCCAAGCTTCTGGATTCACCTGCTAAGAATATGCGGTTGGGGAAACCCACATGGAATCTAGCAGATATTGTCCTTTCCAACCTTAGGATTTGTGCGTGTATTGTTAAACTCAAACACTTTGTTTGCTATGTCTTGCATGTGTGTTCCAAAATAGACCTCAAACAAACATCACACCTAGCAACTTGCAACATCTCAAACTTTGCAAATCTCAAAGGGTCCAACAACACAAACATACAATGTGAACCTATCACTTGGATTTCTTGGGGTCCTCATCCTTCAGTTTTGATCTT
Source organism: Sequoiadendron giganteum (assembly GCA_007115665.2). Lineage (NCBI taxonomy): Eukaryota > Viridiplantae > Streptophyta > Pinopsida > Cupressales > Cupressaceae > Sequoiadendron > Sequoiadendron giganteum. The sequence goes on along the minus strand of CM021100.1, from coordinate 475,673,211 downwards.
TCAATCCTTGCATTCCATCTAGACTTTGCATTCCATTTGGACTTTGCACTCCACCTAGTTCGTGCATGTTCAACCCCTTTCATATCAAGATCATCTCACCTACCCTTTGCATGTTCCAAGAATTTAGTCCTTTGCATATTCATCATCAATCAAACAAAACCCTTAGCTTGCACTTAGGCTACTCTTCCTAGGTCTTGAAATCAAACCATTGGCTATCAATCACCCGCATCACTTGAGGTTCATCATCCTTGAGTTAGGGAACATACCATTATCCTTGAGTAGGGAAATCCTTTTGGAGTCCATCATCTCCTACATACCCTCTCTTGATCATTGGTCCTTGTGTCTATCCATCATAACACAAGTAAAGCCTTTACATCATAACCAACTTTGGACCTAGAGTTTCCTTTGAGCTCTTGCATTCTTAGCTTTTCATACCATATCATTTTCACATCTCATCTTAGAATCATATCCTTTTCATTGCATCCTAGTCTTAGGTCTCATACATTACCTTGGATTGAAAATCAAAACAATCAACTATGACCCCTAGAACAAGAGCAAAAATGTTTCACGAAGAAGGGAACCCTTGGGGAAGAGACTTTGATGGCAAAGATAACATTAGTGTTGCAACTAGAGAAACAAATGAAACTGATGATGAAGAAATAACCAAATCCGATATAGAAGAAGCACTTAAGGATCATAGATTCACTAAACTTCTTACGGAGGTAGTCAAACATAACCCACAACAATACTTCAAAGCCCTTGTTGATGAAGGAATCAAAATGCCTCCTGATTTTGATATGTCACTGCTCATGATGAATGACCAACCAAAATCTACTGGATCTAAACATCCCAAAACAAACAACGATGGTAGAATCAAAGATCATAGACCCTTTTATCTACAACCAGGTTACAAGCGATCTTCAAAGATCTCAAAACCCACACCAACAAATGATCCTATTTTGGATGAGCTTAGAACATTGAGACAAGAATTGGACACCCTCAAGAACTGCAAATCATTATCTCATAAGTTCTCCATTGAAGATATATGTCCTTATCCCTTTGATCCAAGCATACCAATGCCACCTTTTCCTAACCATTGGGACATACCAAAACTTGACAAATATAATGGCAAAGGGGATCCTAAACATCACTTAAGACAATTTTGTGCAACTACCATGGAATTCGCAGTTGATGAAACATACATTATGAGATTATTCCCTCGTAGTCTAGGAGGAGAAGCTATGGAATGGTTTTCACAATTACCCCTGACCATCAAATCCTTTCAGGAATTGGCTGATAAATTTGTCTCCAATTATAGTTTCAATTGTGACTTTAAAGTGACCATGACAAAACTTTTCAACACCAAACAAAACCCAGGTGAATCTTTTGTGTCATTTTTGCAAAGATGGAGACATTTGACAAAACGATTACCTTATGTCATTCCTGATCAAGAATTGGTTGACCTCTTTTGTCAAAATTTGAACAAAGAAATTGGAAGGGAACTTCGCCTCAAATGCTTGGATTCCTTTGACGATGCCATAGAAATGGGATTTTGAATCAAACAAACTCTCATTGATGATGGAACCATAAAACTTAATAATGATGGAGATCAAAAATCAAATTCAAACAACAAGACACCTTTTTGGGTAAAGAACAAGAATGTTGTCAATGACAGAGTTGTTGATGCAAAAGCAACTAAAACATCTTCGCCTGTTTATAACCTAAAAGGTTCATCTTCAGATTAAGGAAAATAAAAACAAAGAAGTTTCCCTAAACGAAATTCTACACCATTGGGACAATCACTTGAATCCACATTAAAAGAACTTCTTGAAATCAATATTATAATGCTACCTGAAATAAAGGAATATAATCCACAAGTCAAACCCCCATGGTGGAATGAGAATCACTTTTGCGACTATCATAGACATAAAGGAAATAAGACTAATAGTTGCAATAAACTTCGACATCTAATACAGGACCTTATTGATGATGGTAAGATAGTGGTTGATGGACACACTCCTTCCGATAACTCTGATAGCGAGGTGTTTAAGAACCCTTTCCCTAAGCATGACAAGGATAAAGGAAAGGCCCTTGAATCTGGTGATGCTGTAAACTATACTACTACTAAGTATGACTATACCATACATAACATCAGTGAGGTTGATAATCATGTTAACACTTTCATTATAAAAGGTGTTTCGCAAAGGCACAATCACCCTTAGAGGTCCTAATTCAAAAAACACTCCACCAACTTCACAGTATAACCTCATAGAGCATTTAGGAAAAACACCCGCACAAATTTCCATACTTGAGTTGCTATGCCTATCTCCTGAGCATAAAGCTATCCTAGATAAAGCGATTGCTACTGCTACAGTGCCTACAAACCTACATGTAGACCAATTCCAAGCTGTGGTGGGACATATCACCTCGCCTTACACTATCACTTTTACTGAAAGTGAGGATTCATCCTCTCGACAACTGCATAATGCAGCTTTACACATTGACGTCCTTATCAATAATGCCAAGATCAACCGAGTTCTAATAGACGGAGGAGCTGGTCTTAATATTTGTACCCAAGAATTGATCACAAAATTAGGGTTTTCTGAAAATGCAGTTGATCCAAGGAACAAGATTACCATAAAGGCATATGATGAAGAGGAACACTCTTCTAAAGGATCAATTACTCTACCAATCAGAGTCGGCCCTATGGTAAAGGATGTGGTTTGCCAAGTCCTTGATCTCCAACTGACCTATAATATCCTCCTTGGAAGACCTTGGACTCATGCAATGCAAGCAATACCTTCTACCCACCACCAATGCACTAAATTCCCACACAATGGTGTTGAAATCACATTAAAAGGAGATCCCAACCCTTTCATGTACTGCCATAATCTAAGTCCTAAAACTGAAATCACAATCCCAAGCAATCGAGAGTCATTTCCTTCCCAAGCATATGTTGATCCTGAGTCCCTAAAAGCATCCTCCTCAAAATCCATGGAAGTTAAGACCAAATTACAAGTAAAAGAACAAGGGGTGGGAGAATATACTTTGAATCATGCCCTTTGCATTGGAAAGTTACCTTTATCTCCCCATACCTATGGCAAACCACAAATGACTAAGACCACATCAGATGTAGAGTCTACAGTGACTTGTCAATTAACCAATCTCAAAAAATAGGGAGTCCTCTCTAATGAAGTAGAAGAAGCCGATCTCTTGAAATGGCTATACAAAGATGAGGATATAGGAAAGGAACAAACTGAAATAAAGATACCTGTTGGACAATATTGTAAAGGTTTTGATCTTATGAAACAAATGGGATATGATGGTAAAAGTCCTCTTGGCTTACAAAAATAGGGTATCTCGGAACCAATACAACCTACTCATATGCAAAAAGTCCCTGCTTTAGGATATGATGCACAGAAAGATAAGACCTTAAGTACCACATGTACTTCAAGTAAGGAAGTAGAGTCCTCTAATGCTACACAGACAAATGAGGAAAGTACCATCGATGAATTCATTGAAATTTATGACTATGATAGTATCCCTACCCTTGAACTTGATCATAACATTTGTACCCTTGAATCCATTCAAAATCTTGATTCAAAACATGACCCTTTACCCTTGGTTCACCCCGAACTCATTGATTTAGACCAGAAGGGACCGCCACAACTGGATGCATTTCAAAATGATGAGGCAATCATAAACTTTCTGGGAGCCCAGGAATATACACCTTTTGAGGATCATAATACAGGTTTCACCATAGAACTCAATAGTGCGGCTTACTTTGGGGAGGGTGCCAAGCCTTTCAGTCGCAAAATTATTGAAAATATAAATAGATCTTCTAGTGAAAACCACCCAGTGGCGCTATTAGACTTGAAAAAAGTAAAAATAAAGGACGTATCCAAGGGTGAAAACCTCTCTGAGGCACCCGAGGATGGAAGGCTTGACACACTTCCCTTAGCAGTATATCATGAAAAGTCATCTATGCTAGTGGAGAAGACAATACCAGCTAACTTGGGCACAGAAGAAAAATCGAAGATAATTCACCTAGCAGAATCATTAACACCTGAAGAGAGAATAGAGCATATACAGTTTTATAAGGAAAGACAAGTCAACTTTGCATGGTCTTATGCACATATGCCAGGACTTGATCCAGATCTAGTCATGCATCACTTGTCTTTGCCACCGGGGGAAAAACCTGTTAAACAAAAGTTGAGAAAAGTGCACCCGCATATTACTCTATTAGTAAAAGCCGAATTACAAAAGTTGCTAGATGTGGGATTTATAAGACCTATTGACTATGCTAATTGGATTTCAAATTTGGTACTAGTTTCAAAACCTGATGGGGGCATCTGAATTTGCACGGATTTTAGAGATTTAAACAAAGGTTGTCCTAAGGATGACTTCCCCCTTCCAAACATTGACATGATAGTGGATTTGACGGCAGGACATTAAATGTTATCCCTCATGGATGGTTTCTCAGGCTATAATCAGATTAAAATAGCTCCTAAAGATCAAATTAAGACAGCATTCACTTGTCCTTGGGGAATCTTCTGTTGGAATGTCATGTCTCCAGGAAATGTCTCCATAGTTTGGCTATCAGTAGGACTTGCATAGTCGGTGTGACTTAAAATTGTTTCTCCCTGAGTAACCTTCTCTCATCGACAGTCACCCTTTAGTCTTTATCATATCGCTATAGCTCTCACCGAAACATCTTGTTGTGAAGACATTCACAAATTGGGCAGACAATCCACATCTTACTCTTGAAATGTGTGTCTCACCGAGATGTTTCCTTCATAAGTTCTGATCATTGAGATAGTGATTTTCCAGCCGATGGAACCATACTCGGTGTGACCTTCCTATCTCTCCCCGCTAAAGCCTGTCTTACCGATATATTTCTTTCATTGGCGAGACCACAAAAATTTTCTCGCCGACCACATCCTTTCCTCCCGCATCGGCAAGACCAGTGAATGTCTCGGGCTGTCTTTGGGACCTTACCCAGATGATGCCTTGTCTGGCCTATGGACCTCCTTGCACTCTGAGCAATGAAACATATGTAGCCTCGATATACCCTTACACCATCATGTTGATGAATGTTATCTTGTCGATAAGATTTATTTTCTTTATGAAAACTATGAATTGACATGTAGCCTTGAACGAAGTCTTATTGGTATAACAACCTTGATCTCTTTTCGATAGGCTGAAAAATGAGTTAGTACAAGATATGGATCAGTAAGACCTGCATTATTTCATGTCGATATGTTTCATATATTCAAATTCTCAAGGCTGGGTGAGTTATATGGGACCATGTGATAAAATTTAACCTAGACATGGGTATAATTTTATACTTGTAGTATGGATTCTTTGGGGATTTATGAGCATGAATGGCCAAAATTTTATAGTTCTAACAGTACAGAGGGAGAGATAGGTGAGATAGAGGGAGAGGAGGGAGGGAGGTATATTTAAGGGGAGAGGTGAGATAGAGAGAAATAAAGTAAAGAGGGGAGGGGGAGAGAGTGAGGTGATAGAGATAAGTAGAGGTGTAATGAGGAAGGTAGATAGATTGAGAAAGGGAAAAAGAGAGGGAGAGAAAAAGAGGTATATAGGGGTAAGCTAGACAAAGAGATGTAGAGCGAATTTTTGTGGAAGAGAGAGATAAGGGAGGGATAGGTAAAGATGGATAGTTGAGTTAGATAGAAGGAGAGAGATATAGGTATAGAGAGGGAAAAGAGAGATAGAAAGAGGGGGAGGGAGGGAGAGAGAGAGAGAGTAGAGAGGAAGGAGAGAGATAGAAATAGGTGATAGAGAGAGAATTAGAGACGGAAAGAAGGTAGAGATATTGAGAGAGAGGAGGCAAGGAGGGAGAGAGAAATAGGTATAAAGAGACAACTAGGTAGAGAGAAGTAGGGATGAAGAGAGAGGTGAGATAAAAATAGTGAGAGTTCTAGGTGGAGAGGTGTGTGATGGAGATGAAAAGTAGAGAGATAAAGAGGAATGTGGAGATATTGAGAGGGAAGGAGGGGAAGAGAGAAATATGTATAGAGGGATAGGCTAGATAGCAAGAAGTAGAGAGAAAAGGTGGGTGAAAGGAAGAGAGAGGGAGAGAGAGAGGGCAAGAAAGAGAGGTGAGATAGAGAAAAGTATAAAGGGAAGGAGAGAGAAGGGGAGATAGAAAAAATTAGAGAGGGAGGGAGGAAAGGAGAGAGAAGTGAGATAGAGAGAACTAGAGAGGTAAGGAGAGAGAATGCAAGATAGATAATAGAGAGGGGAGGAGAGAGCGAGGGAAGCAAAGAGAGGTATAGGTAGTTATAGAGAGAGGTGATATAGAGAGTAGAGAGAGATATATAGAGATAAAAGGAGAGGGATGGGAGATAGAAAAATGTAGAGAGGGAAGGAGGGAGGGAGATAGATATTGGAGAGGGAAGGAGAGAGATATGGACATGTAGAGACATAGTTCTTGAGCTCAAAGAAGATATTGTTAGATAAAGATATGGAGATAGTGAGAAAGAGAGAGAGGTCTAGAGAATAAGAGATGAAAATGAGTGAGATAGAGAGAGAAAGACGAAATTTGACTTCCTGAGTACTAAAATTTGACCTCTTGATTACTGAAATTTGACTAAGTCTAAATTTTTTAAGATCTTCCAAAAACTAGAGTTTGCATTATAACTCTTAGAGATCTGACACCCTTAAACCCTTAAACCCTAATCCCTCAACCCCCATACCCTCTTAATCCCTCAATCCTTATACCCTCTTAATCCCTCAACCCCTCAACCCTTAAACCCTAATCCCTCAACCCCTATACCCTCTTAATCCCTCAACCCTCAAGCCTTAACCACTAAACCCTAATCCATCAACCCTCAACTCTTAAACCCTAATAGCTCAACCCCTATACCCTCTTAATCCCTCAACACTTAAACCCTAATAGCTCAACCCCTATACCCTCTTAATCCCTCAACTCTCAACCCTCAATCCTTAAATCCTAATCCCTTGACCCCTATACCCTCTCAATCTGTCAACCCTCAACCCTTAACCCTTAAACCCTAATCCATAGAGACGAAGAGAGAGAGTGGGAGAGAGGGAGGGAGAGGGGGTGGGAGGGGGAATCCTAAGAGAGAGGGAGATGGAGAGAGGGTGGCATGGAGACAAAGTGGGAGAGAGGGGGTGGGAAGGAGATACCTAAGAGATTAGGAGAGAGAGGGAGTGAGAGATAGAGGGATGAAAGAGATACAAGGAGTGAGAGAGAGAGAATTGAGAGATAGAGAGGGGGTGGAAGAGAGAGGGAGTACTCAGGGGAGAGGGATTAATCAAGATAGAGGGATTCAAGAGAGATGGAGGGGGTGGGGGGAAATACATGAGATAGAGGGAGAGAGAGAGTGGGAGGGAGATATCTGAGAGAGGGAGAGAGAGAGGGAGAAAGATAGAGGGAGTGAGAGAGAGAGGGAGAAAGATAGAGGGAGTGAGAAAGAGAGGATGTGGGAGAGAGATAGAGGGAGTGAGTGAGAGAGACAATGAGAGGCCTAAAAGAGGGAGGGGGAGAGATTGGGAGAGAGATATAGGTCATGAGAGAGAGAGGGACTTGAGAGATAGAGGTGTTGGGAGGGAGATACTTGAGAGAGATGGAGATGTATATGGAGATAGATAGAGTGAGTGAGATAGGGATGGAGTGACTATGAGAGGGAGAGGGGGTAGGAGGGGGATACTCAAGACAAAGAGAGAGAGGGAGAGGGGGGAGGACGAAGATA
>CM021100.1:475467516-475665369 GCA_007115665.2 Sequoiadendron giganteum | reverse complement strand
GAGATAAGTAGAGAGGTAAGGAGAGTTCGAGGGAGAGGTAGAGATGGAGAGAGAGAGAGAGAGAGTTAGGTAGAGAGAGCAAAGGGAGATATAGAGAAGTGGAGAGGGAAGAAGAGACAGATGGAGAGGTAGGTATCGAGGGAGAGATAAGGATTTAGAGAGAGGTAGGTAAGGAGAGGGAGGGAGAGATAAAGGGAAGTAGAGAATTGAGGAGAGAGGGAAGAAGAGGTAGGGAGACAGAGATAGGTGAGATAGAGAGAGGAGGGACGGAGGGACATTTAAGGAGAGAGAGGTGAGATAGAGAGAGGAGGGACGGAGGGATATTTAAGGAGAGAGAGGTGAGATAGAGAGAAGTAGATACGAATAGAGGAAGTGTGGATATATTGAGAGAGGGAAAGAGAGAGGGAGAGAAAAGAGGTATATAGGTAGGTATTAGATAGAGAGATGAGTGAATTTTTGGTTGAAGAGAGAGGAGGGAGGATAGTAAATATGGATAGTTGGAGATAGGATAGGAGAGAGATATAGGTGAGAGAAGGCAAAGAGAGACATAAAGAGGGGAGGGGGAGAGGAGAGATAGAAAAGAGGGTGAGGGAGAGATAGAGAGAGTAGAGAGGGAGGAGAGAGATAGAGGTGATAGAGAGAGAATTAGAGAGGGAAAGAAGGTGGAGATATTGAGAGAGAGGAGGCAAGGAGGGAGAGAGAGAAATAGGTATAGAGGGACAACTAGGTAGAGATAAGTAGATATGAAAGGAGAGATATAGGGAGAAGTAGGGATGGAGAGAGAGGTGAGACAAAAATAGAGAGAAGTCTAGTTAGATAGAGGGAGGATGAGCTAAAGAGAATTATAGAGGGAAGGAGAGAGGGAGGAAGAGGTAGGGATGGAGAGAGAGAGAGGTGAGATAGATAAGAGAGAGGAGGGAGGGATAGGTAGGGAGAGAGGGGTGAGATAGACAAAAAGAGAGTAGAGAGGGAATGGTAAAGAGAGAAGTGAGATAGGTGATAGAGATGTGTGACAGAGCTTACAAGTAAATAGATAAGGAGGTAGGTGGAGAGACTGAGAGGGAAGGAGGGGGGAGAGAGAAATATTTATAGAGGGATATGTTAGATAGCAAGAACTAGAGAGCAAAGGTGGGTGAAAGGAAGAGAGAGGGAGAGAGAGATGGGAGAAAGAGAGGTGAGATAGAGAGAAGTAAAAAGGGAAGGAGAGAGAACTAGAGAGGGAAGGAGAGAGAGAATGGCAAGATAGAGAGTAGAGAGGGGAAGAGAGAGTGAGGGAAGAAAAGAGAGAGAGAAAGAGAGGAGAGGTAGGGAGGGAGGGATAGGTAGGTATAGAGAGTAGAGAGAGATATATAGAGATAAAATGAGAGGGATGAGAGAGAAAAATGTGGAGAGGGAAGGAGGGAGGGATATAGATATTGGAGAGGGAAGGAGAGAGAGATGGACATGTAGAGACATAGTTCTTGAGCTGAAGGAAGATATTGTTAGATAAAGGTATGGAGGTAGTGAGATAGAGAGGTGTAGAGAATAAGAGATGAAAATGAGTGAGATAGAGAGAGAAAGATAAAATTTGACCTCCTGAGTACTAAAATTTGACCTCTTGATTATTGAAATTTGACATGTTGATTATTGAAATTTGACTAAGTCTGAAATTTTTAAGATCTTCCAAAAACTATAATTTGCATTATAACTCTTAGAGATCTGAAACCACTCTCAAACATCCAACCTATATATACATGAAATATAACTTATAGTATAAGAAAGTAAATTTTGATATAAAAATGTCAACTTATACTTAAATGTTTATTTCATGTATATAGTTTCCCTGATAGAGAAAGCAAAAATCTAGTTCTGTGCAAAGCATCACATTTGACACACGCCAAATGACTCATTACATTTGGTGCATGCCAAATGAATCATCACATTTGGCGCTCACCAAATGGCCTACTTCAGACGTGTTAATTAATAGGATTTACCAAATTTTCACATATTTTTGTCTGTGCTTGCTATCTCATTTTCACATCTTTCACTGCAAGTTTATAAAAAACCCATGATAGTGTTAACCTCTCTCTCAGGTATCTAAATATATATAAAAAAATTCATGTTGATTTAGTTAAGGTTTTGATCCATGGATTCTATTGTAAATGCCTTCATTTTTGGTAAAAAACCAACATGTGCTAGGTTTAGGATAGATTTTTACATGTTCATCGGAACATGAAACAAATACGTTATTTGAAACTAGACTCCATTCTACACATGATGAGAAAAGAAAATTCAATTTTTGATTAGTTTGCAAAAAAAATTGGGGGGAGCAAGCTCAAAGTTTAGCTTTTTAGGATGTGTCCACTTTGAAAATTCATAAAATATTATATATTCAATAAGAAAATTATCCAAAAGAAGGAGGATAAACTACATGGTGTTAGCTAATTTCTCATTTTTTGGGATTTTTGAAATTCTAAAAAAAAATTTAACCAAAAAGGGGGGAGCCCTCAGGTGCTATGCTATTGTTTTTGATAAAAATAGGACCATTTCCCCCCCCCCCCTCCCCCCCACCTCTTTGAGACCCTTAATATTCATTAATTTAAAAAAAAATAGTAGCTTAGAAACTAGACTCGGAGCACTTCAACTTTTATTCTTGCTGCATCTTGAAATTTTGAGTGTAACTATCTTCATTGTCTCGTGCAAATCAGATTTTGCTGATTTCAGAAAATAAAAAGTGGCATCTTAAGAGCCAAAATTGTGTCATAGATTGGTGCACTTACCCTCAATAGGATCTATCATCCTATTTTATTGAGGTATCTCATTGGCACTCTCAATTTAACAAAGGTCAGAGTATAGAAAAACTTTATCATTTGCATGTCCATTTTAACAAGAGCCCAGAAACAAAAACTCAAGGAAAAAGAAGCAGAAACCCAAGCCATCATGGAAAAAGCTGAAGAAAACCCTTTTCACAAACTTCACCAACCTGACATAGATTAGATAACCAATGTGGAAATTCAACAAGCTCCACAAGACCCTAAATTTCACAAGTTCAAGGAAAAGATTCTAGAAAAAGATGGAGAGAAATATTTTTTGATGTTGGCAAACCAAGGTGTAAAACTACCCAATGATTTTGATATAAAACAATTGAAAGAAGCTCCCAAGAAAAAAAAAGTTGATTGATGAAACAAAAATACAATGAATGCTTTAACTCAACAAATGCAAAATCTTAAAAATAAAATCCAAGACATGCAAAGAGGAACTGTAAAAAGATATTTGTTGCAAGACATTTGTCCCTATCACTTTGACATAAGGGTGAACATGATAGCTTTTCCACAAAATTGTGAATTTCCAAGATATGAAAAATAAAATGGAAAAACTAATCCTCAAGATCATGTAAGAGAATTTTTCACCATGATCTTGGAATTTGCACATGAATAGACCTATCTAATGAGATTATTTCTGCGAAGTTTGGGTGGTCAATGCATGGAATGATTTTCAAAACTCCCACCAGGTATTAGATCATTTGAAGAGCCAGTAAATAAGTTTATCACCCAATATTCCTACAACATTGAACATGAAATAACCATGAAGGATTATTGTAACACAAAACAAAAAAATGGTGAATCATTCCTCAAAATTTTACAAAGATGGAGAAGATTATTTTCCAAATATGTTTGTCCTATATTTGAAAAAGAAAATATGAAAATCCTCATTGACAACCTCAATAGTGAGCTGAGTTATAGACTTCAATTGCAATGTCCACCCATTTTTGAAAAGATGATTGAAAATGGACTTAAAGTTGAGGAATCCTTGGTTAAAATAGGAGTATTAAAAATCTATAATGAAGGACCAAATACTAAAAAAACTTCTAATCATCATAACAACAATGAAAAATATAAATTTTGGACAATAAATAAAAATGTTGGTAATGATGGTGTAGTTGATACACATAACACAAAACCAGTCTTCAATCTATCACGTATTACACCCAATACTAATCAAAACAATAATAAAAAATTCACTGAATCTAAACCAACTACACCACCATATCGAACACCAACAAATCATAAAAAATTCACAGCTTTGGGACAATCACTTGAATTAGGATTAAAAGAGCTTCTTGATAGAAAAATTATAACATTATCAGAGGCACAAGATTGGGAATCAAGAGTCAAACCATCATGGTGGAATGATGCATATTATTGTGATTTTCATAGAAACAAGGGTCATAAAAAAATTATTGTATGAAATTAAAACATTTGGTGCAAGACTTGATAGATAGACGTGAAATATCAATACAACCTCAAATAAATGTTGATCATGAAGCATTTAAAAATTCTTTACCCAACTATGAAAAAGCAGAATCCTCTTCTACAAACAAAGGGAAAAATATGGATTACATCTATGATACTACCATCTATCACATTTTTCATTTGATAATCAAATCAATGAAAAACAAAATATTATTGCATCTGATAATCAAATCAATGTCATCAAAATCAATGATAAACAAAAAAATCTACTAGTCAATGTGACCACAAGAGTGAAATCCAAGTTTGTATTGAGAGGAGGTACATATAATGTAACACCTAATTCCCTTCAAATTAGTACAATATCATAGACCAATTGCAAAATATCCCAGTATAGATATCCATTCTGGAACTTCTTAAAAATTCACTAGCCCATAAGGATATTTTGGAAAATACTTTAGTGGACTCCACAGTACCAACCAATTTTGAAGTTTGTCAATTCCAAGCCATGGTGGGACATTTGATTGCACCCCATTCTTTATCATTTTCATAAAATTATGTTGTATCCCTCACTCATCCACATAATGCTCCACTCCATATTGAGGTTATAATCCATAAACATTGGGTCGAATGCATTTTAATAGATGGAGGAGCTGGTCTAAATATATGAACCTTAAAGATTATATGTGCATTAGGATTTTTAGAAAATGCAATATATTCCAAAAGAAAGATCACCATAAAATCTTATGATTATGAAGAAAGATCCTCTCAAGTATTGATTTTATTGCCAATTCAAGTGGGGCCAATTCAAAGGACATAATCTGCCAAGTTTTAGACAAAGACTTGGCATACAACATACTCTTGGGTTTACCTTGGATCCATGAAATGCAAGTAGTACAATCAACATACCATCAACGTTTGAAATTCCCCTATAATGGACAAGAGATCACCATTTCAGATAATTATAACAATCTTCAATACTGCAACACTCTCAAGATGGTCCAAGATGTTTTTCTACCACAAAAAAAAGAAGCTCACACTCCTATTTCCTCAAGAAATAAAAGCCAACTAAATAATATGTCAAATCAGTCTAGGAAAAGTGTTCAGTCGAAAGATAAAGGCATTGGTGATCCTGTTTCCTCAAGCAATGAAAGCCAGCTCAATTAGTTGTCAAAAATATTTAAGAAAAGGATACATTTGAAAGATAAAGGCATTGGTGCATATTCTATTGAGTACTCCTTATGTCTCTCACAACTACTACCTTCTCAAAAATCATACGGACAACCATCAACATATAAACAATAATCTTCACAACCTCTCACTATCTTTGATTGTAAATTTGTAAGAACAGGTACCCTAGCTGATGAATATGAGGATACATATATTTTAAATTGGCTTTACAAAGATGAATAACCCCAAGTAGCCACTTCCAGTACACAAATAGAGCAATATGGTAAAGGGTCTAAGATCTTAGAAAAGATGGGATATGGAGGAAAATGTCCTATTGGTAAAAAAATAGAAGGTATTGTCGAACCAATTCAACCTATCACACTCAATGCAAAATAAAGACACGATTAGGATACAAAGAAGAGACAAAAGAAGAAGCTACTCAAAAGGTTTGTGAATGAACTTTCAAGCTGCAAGCTAGCTTCAAAATAGACTCAAATGAATATGAATGGGATTCACTATTTGAAGAATCTTGTCAAGATAAGGAAATTGATGTGATAAAGAGGTTTGCACCCATATGTATGGAGGGACAAATTTTAGAGTATAGACCCTAACATTGCTATTGAACACCTTGAAATTTCCATCCTGACCCTCACCATCCTAGATCTTGACCAACCTGATGACCCCTTACGTTTAAAACATCATGAAATCATTGACTAGGAACAAACCGAGCCTCTTGATATCCCTATCTTTTTAGATGATAATGCCATTGTCAATTTCCTTTGTTCTGCAAATATAGAAACAAGTTCCACTAATGAATTTAATAAAGAAACTTCGAACTAGGGGAGTGCCAAATATCTTAGCTGTGAAATAAAGAATACAAAAAATTGATCTAATAGTGAAAACCATGCAATGGTAGTATTAGATCATGAAAAAGTAAAAAAAAAGAGCGTATCCAATGGTGAAAACATCTCTCAAGCACTGAAGGATGAGATATTTGACACTCTTTTTGAGCATTATCAAGAAATATCTTTAGTATTGGTTGATCCTACACAATCCATAAGCAACAGTACTACAAAAAAAACAAAGACCATATACCTAGCAACATCAATGACAAAGCAAGAAATGCCAAATTTCATCAAATTATTTGAAGAAAGACAAATAATTTTTGCTTGGTCTTATGTTGAAATGCTAGGGATAGATCCATATTTAATAATGCATCATTTATCCATAGCACTAGGAGTGAATCTAGTAAATATTTTTTTTAGAAAAATGCATCCAACATTACCCTACTAGTGAAAGCAAAATTAAAGGAATTATTAGATTTGGGGTTCATCCATCCAATCAACTATGTAGAATGGATTTAAAATATTTTACTAGTTTCCAAACCAAACAACAGTATCAAAATATGTACAGATTTTAGGGATCTTAACAAGGATTTTCCAAAGGATGAATTTCCTTTGGCGAACATAGAAATCATTATGGATTTAATAGTTGGACACGCTATGCTATCACTCATGGATGTTTTTTTGGGATATAATCAGATCAATATTGCACTATAATATCAAGACAAAACATGTTTCACATTCCCATGGGGTAAATTTTGTTGGAATGTCATGCCTTTTGTTTTAAATAATGTAGGAACCACTTATCAACATGCAATGACAACAATCTTTCATGACATGATGCATACTTTCATGGAGGACTATGTGGATGAACTATTAGAAAAATCATCCATAAGGTAAGGACATCTAGAAATCTTGGATAAAATATTTACCCAATTGGAAAAGTTAAATGTGCGATTAAATCCAAAGAAGTGTGTATTCAGATTAACATCAGTAAATTTTTTAGGATACATAGTCTTAGCCAAACGCATCGAAGTAGATCTCACTAAAGTAAAAAAAAATATGGAAATTCCAACTCCTAAGAACATTAGCAAACTAATATCTCTACAAGGAATATTTCAATCCAGTAGAAGATTTTTCGTGCAACTAGTGGAAAAGTCTCATCCGTTTGCTCATTTGTTATACAAGAATGTTTCTTTTAGATGGGATGAAAAATGTGAAGCTTCCTTGAATCAATTGAAATAATATCTGATGACTCCACCTATATTGGTACCACCAATAGAGGGAAAAAACTTCTACTCTAAATAGAAACTACTAAGATATCTTTGGGAGTTTTTATAGAAAAAGAAGATTCTATAGGAAACAAATTTCCATCTACTACATCAGTAGAACATTCAATGGCTATGAAATTAACTATACATTCATTAAAAAATCTTTGTTGGTAGTAGTGTTTTCTACTCAACAATTGTGACACTATATGCTAACCTATACCATCAAACTAATAGCCAAGATATACCCATTAAAATACCTACTCAACAAAGCCAATCTAAGAAGAAGACTAGCAAAATGGGTGATGATATTGAGTGAATTTGACATTCAATATGTAGATAGAAGAGAAATAAAGGGCCAAGCAATAAAAGATCAGTTAGTTGAAGAACCATTGCAAGATGACCATCCTATGCACATTGAATTTCTAGATGTTGATGTCCTCACAATAACACCACAACATTGGATATTATACTCTGGTGGGTCTTACACTCAACATGGATTTGGTACTGAAATCCTATTTTTAACTCCTCAAGGAAACACTATCCAAAAATATTATAGGTTGATGCTCCCTTGCACAAACAACATGAGCGAATATGAAGCATTAATCATCAGTATAAGTGGAATGGAAAATAAAAAAAATACAAGTTTATGGAGACTCTCAATTACTCATTAATCAGGTTAATGATGACTATCAAAAAAAATATGAAAATTTGATACCATACAAAATAATGATAGATGACTTCAAGAAATACTTTGTTGAGATCAAGTTTGAATAAATTCCAAGAGTGGACAACAAATTTGCAGATTCCATGGCAAACATTACTTCTCTTTTACCAATACCAAAAAAAATGAAGTCATTATGAATTCATGGTGGAACAATTGTTTATTCCCCCCTATGAAAATCCTAAATCCCAGGTCATGTACTATCTAGTTGATGTTGATTCCTTAATCTATGGGAATATTTATACTTACTTGAGAGAAAATAGCCTTCCAGTTGATCTATCTCGAAACCAAAAATGGAAATTTATCCGTTAAGCAACTTGACACACCCTAGTAGCTACTACACTTTATCGATGATTTCTTTATGGTACTCTCCTCCGATCTCTTGAAGATGACTAATCTAAAACTGCTTTATGAGAAGTTCATGAGGGTATTTGTAGTACTCAATCAAGTGGTCTTACTATAGCTAGGACATTACTACACTTGGGATATTATTGGCCAAACATGGTGAAATAATCTTTTCAATTTGTCAATAAATGTAAGAAGTGTCAAATCCATGGAAATCTCATACATGCACCAACGCAGGAGCTATAACCATTCACATCAACCTAGCCTTTTTGTCAATGGGGACTTGATCTTGTGCATAAGATTCATCCATCTTCCTCTAATGGACATAAATTCATAATTATAGCTACTAAGTATTTCACAAAGTGGATTGAAGCTTTCCCATTAACCACAATCATTGATAAACATATTACCTCCTTCATCCTAAACCATATTATCTATCGGTATGGCATGCCTAGCTCCATTGTCACTAACAATGGTAGACCCTTTAGAAATTAAGACATGCAAGATCTTTGTGAAAAATTACATATCTAGCACCGATTTTCCACACCCTATTACCCTCAAGGGAATGGCCAAGAAAAAGCCTCAAATAAGGCCATTTTAAAAATATTTAAGAAAACCATCAATGATGTTGGACATGACTGGGACATTCAAATAAACCCTACTTTGTGGGAATAGTGTACTAGCATCCACACCCCTATAGGAAGCACACCATATGCCCTTGTATATGGATCATAATCCATATTACCTATTGAGGTCAAGCTACATTCACTTTGGGTATCATTGAGAGGAATCATTTTAGAGGAAGACTATCAATTATCTAGACTAAAGGAGCTGGAATTGTTAGATGAATACTATCAACATGTTGTTGATCATCTGAAATCCTATCAACAGATAATTTCAAGGAGTTATTATCACAAGTTTAGACCAAGAACATTTTAGGTTGGTGACTTGGTCCTAAAAGAGAATCCTTGTAATCAACAAGATCAAGAAAATAAAGGAAAATTCAACCTCATTGGCTAGGTCCTTTTGTCATTGTATCAATTTATGGATCTGGACCATATCAATTATCTACACCTGAGGGGGGCCTATTTGAAGAACCTATCAACAAAATTAATCTCAAGAATTTTTACACATAACTCATCCAGTGCATGGTTTGAAAAAGCAGAAAAAATCTAAAAATGCAAAAAATCCAAAAAAGCAAAAAAAATCCAAAAAAGTTAAAAAAAGATCAAAATGCAACAAATAAAAAAGTAGAAAATCCAAAAAAAAGTTAAAAAAGATCAAAATCTAAAAAAAAGGGAAAAAATACCAAAATAAGTGAAAAATCCAAAAAAACGTTACCTTGATGAAAACCTAGCAAATGGGCATCTTGGTGACAACAAAAAAATCATAAAATCTAAAAAAGTGCAATAAAATAAAGTAGTGAAAACCTTGCAACATGCACTATTTTTGATAGATTATCTTTTCCATCTATTGGAACATGTGTCAGTTGTCTTCTTTTCACTGTCACTATGCTTGTTCATCATACGAACCTCATGTGCATATCTAGGCATCATGGTAGTGTCTCACTTTGGCTTGGTGATAATTGTGCATATCCATAATAATTGGTTGGTTCCTCACTGGGGGAAAAATATTGAACTCACTAAGGGAAATATTTTTTGAGCTTAAAACAATAGACAAATAAACAACAATCAAATAACATAGAAAACATAACAATTATAACAAAACTCAACATTGAAAATCAATCAAAAATTTTTGAGAAAAAAAACCCCAACCATCCAAATCAACAACAATATCAGTAAAAGGAATCTTAAATCTCAATGGGCATTGCTCTTCTGAAGCATGGTTTAATCACTTTAGCATGAATGTTCAATTGTTGTATCTTGATTTTTGTTATCATCTCTATAGAGCAAGTCAAGGATGTCATAGACTAGAGGAGCTAAGATGGAGTATGATTTTTATTTGTCTAATGTCTATGAGTTAATCATTATTACTATGCATATTTTCATGAGACATGCTCTACAAATTATCATTGATGACATTCCATATTTTTATAGGAAAAGGATTAGCTCTTGTTTTTTTTACGCAAGCAATACTTAGGTCATCTAAGTTCAATTATGCCTAGATGCTTGTATTACCTTGCAATATAAAAAATAAATGAAAGTTGTACTCAGATCATCAAGGTCAAATTATACCATCGATGTTTGTACTAACTTTCAACATATTAAAAGCTCAATGGTGATACTAAGCATGTAACAAATCAACTAACAAGAATGACAACATTGCATATTTAGATTTGCATGATTAAGATAGATTGCATCCATATTACTTTTGCATCTACATTTTAGATTTCCCAAGTCTAGTGAATTTTAAAATGATTATATCTCTCCCATTAATAGATTGAGTACATTTGACATTAACAAAAAATAATATCATTCACATATAGTTTCATAAGCATTATCATATCATACATTCATCTATGCATTAGATGATATATTTGCATTCAAAAATACAAAAAAAAATAAAAATAAAGTGCATTATATTTCATTTGCATAATAAAATCCATCCCATATAGCAAAAAACCATCATCCATAAGGCATATAACATCATCATCCATGCAACATCATTTCATTATTGCATCCACACATAACCATGACATAATCATATAAGCATGACATAGTATATAGAATAGAAATTAAATGCATCCACCATAAACATTCATCATAAAATCATGTAGACAACATATCGATAAATAGTATTTGCTACATCTCATATAATATCAAAATGGTTAGTGTCAAGTATACAATGATATCATAAAACATAGAGAGATACATCTTTAAAATGGGAGAATATCATAAAGTCCTAGACTGAACAAATGTATACATCAAGTGCTAATACACCAAATATGAACACAAGGCTATGTGTTGCTCCCTCCAGACACTTCTAGCCTAGTTGAGCTTATTGTTGCACCACTAGATGGACCTACACCCAGATCCTTTCCTGATGGATCATGGAGAGGTGGCCCAAACACACCCCTACTTGTCGTTCAATAATGAATCTGACCCGATTTGGTACTGACAGATTTTACATAGCTTGGGGCATGCCACTCTATAGGAACTACCCCATACTATCATAATCTATAGTACTCAGCCTCTCTAGCTAAATGCTATACCTCTTTGAGTATATCTCTTATAGTGTTCCCCTTAGACACTCTATGTAATCTCTCAGCTAAAGCCTCTTCTTGCTCACAACTTTGTCTAGCCTCATCTCTCTTTGTTGTTAGCGTAGCAATATATACCTATTCCTATGCTACGTCTCCCTATAAAACCTGCACTTGTGATTGTATTGCATCAATTTATGCCTATTTATGATCAGAGGGCACACAAATTCCAATCTATGATGGCCCTATCTGCTGCTGTCCTCAAGGAAATGTGGATCTCCTCCTTCGAGGTACTCTAAAATCCAACATTTGGCTACCACCTCCACCATCTCCTCCATCTCCACCATCATCTCCTCCATCCCCACCATATCCATCCTCCTCATCTCCATCACCCCTATCCCTCCTCTATCTTAGTGCATGTGGTGATGTCTTCTCATTATCCAATGTCAACAATGGATCATTTGGACTAGATATCCTCGGGAAAGCATGTGAGAAGAAATATTGAGCATACTCATCTGTCATCAAAGCATCTATGATATTTGGACAATAATCCCATATATGTGGCTGTAATCCACAATACTCCTCACAAGTTGCATCACAGGATAAGGTGGGTCCCCACTCTAGAATATCCTAGTGTCTTTGTGCATACAATGCAACTCCCTAGGGCATAACCTAAACTCGGCCATACTAGTGAAGAAATCTTATGAGTAGAAATATCTCGATAAGAAAAAATGTCCAACCAACAGGTACCTTGAAGTGAAAACATAGGGCATCTCACTATCATCCTCTAGCCACTTCTTGCAATCTAAATATGGTATCCATGTGACAATCTCTAGATCATCAAGAACACGTCACCAATACTCCAATTTTCCTAGCTTGTACTGGACAACCAAACTTGTGGATGCAAAGATATATGGCTGGCCAATTGGATGATTTCTATATGCCATAGGCTGAGTAGCAACTATGTGCTCCCATGCCCAGATCTAAAGTAGTGTCACCCAAGCTGATAAACTCACAACTCCTAAATACACCACTTGATGCAAATCATGCTATAAGTGTGCCAAAATACAAGAAATCTATGAGTATCTGATCCCCTAAGTGATCATGCTCTCTAGTATCTGACCCCATCTAGTTGATAGTCCCTTCGACCTATGGTAGAGACATAGGAAACCTCCAATTAAACCACCTAGACACATGGTAAGGGCTCATATACGAATCAACCATCTCTTGCCATGGGCTCTCATACTTGCTAATATCATCATCATGAAATATCCTCCTTAGTGCATTAGTATCGCCCTTCTCTATTTGATCATACATTACTAGCTCTCCAACCACAAGTATACCCAATATATGGTACACATCCTCTGGGGTAGTTGTCATCTCACTAGTGGCCAAATAGAAAGTGTTGTGGCCACTATGCCACCTCTTAGCCAAAGTAGTCAATAGTCCCCTATTTATCCTATATTGGGGCATATCAATCAAGGAAGACAAACCACATCGCCCAATCAAATACAAATCCACCTACACCAGATACAAAATCATATCCTAGGTCTTCGGGAAGCAGTCTCGAGACTGAATAACTCTAAAATCCTCCTATAATCATGATTTATCACAAATCAGCATTTTATCAATGAACCTATCAATCAATCTAATAAAATCTAATGAGATATTGATCAAATATCATTTATCGTCTATCATTGACCCTCACCTATCATTAGGTCAATCATCATTTATCCTATAATTGACTCTCACCTATCATGAGATCAATCATCAAACATCATCACACATCATCAAAAAGTTGGATAACTCGATCATCAAACAACAAAATCAAGGAGAACAATTAAAATTTCATCAATCTAGTGTCTATGTGCTAAAATAATGCATCCATGCTATAAATCTATGGATGCACCATCAAAATTCCATCAATGCACCAAAATAGGGTCTCTATGCGCTAAATTAGAAGTCATACATGCTAAACCATTAGATGTGCTAGAAAATTTACTCTATGCACTAAATCAGAAGTCAAATACGTTAAACTACTTTATGCACTAAAACAACTACTCAATGTGCTAGATCATGCTTCTGATGCACTAAAGAATGATTTTACAAAATTTAAAACATAAAAAATTGCCGAAAAAAATCATTCAAATTTCACAAAGAGGTTTCTCGAGGTATGTACTGGAGGTCCATATGCGGTCGGGCGGTTGTGTCGTCGAAATCACTTGAATCAGTGGGTTTGGTATGGGATCACCATTTTTCTCTAATTCTGAATCAACTCAATCACTACAATGCAAATGAATTCAAATGAGCTCACTTTTTCATCTTTTAAAGGGGTAATTAGAAGGTAATTAAGTGGGATTGTTTTATTTTTCAAAAGGGCATCAATTAATCAATTGGTAGGTTAGTCTTCTTTATCAAGAGATAAATTGTTTCAACATCATAAAATTTGGAAATCATCAGCAAATCAAAAAAAAATTCAAAAATTCAAAAATGAAAATTCCTAACAATTCAAAAATTTCTTGATTTATCTCCTGATGGTGCATACTTGTATCATCACTTGAAAATTAGCGTCTAGGGCATATTGAAAATTTTATCAGCACTATTAGCAAATTTTTTTTTGAAGAAATGTGTCACAAACACATCACTTCAAAGAAGGGCAAAATTTATACACTCAAATTTGGTCTAGAGAAATTAATTAAATACACATTATCTAAAAAAATAGATCCTAATTCGTTTACTTATAAATAAATTGCAAAATTTATTTATATAGTTCATTTTCTCCAACTCTTCTTACCTTAAATCATTTTTTTTTATGTCTTAATTAAATAAACAAACTCAATTAGTTTTTTCATTTAATTAACTCCCTCTTATTAAATTTGAATTTCAATATTTGAATTTAGGAACATTTCTACTAACTTATCATCTTCCATCTCATCACGTGTCTCATGAAATTAACTTATCTTAAGAAATTTTAATTGACATTT
Organism: Sequoiadendron giganteum; assembly: GCA_007115665.2. NCBI lineage: Eukaryota > Viridiplantae > Streptophyta > Pinopsida > Cupressales > Cupressaceae > Sequoiadendron > Sequoiadendron giganteum. The sequence continues at coordinate 475,650,647 of CM021100.1, read as the reverse complement.
ATCCTCAACAAATTATAACCAATTTGGGACACTTGGATTTCACCTTCATTTGATTCTTCTTCACACTCGGTAGTTTGTTCTTCTAGAGGGAACACACTCCCCTTTTCTCTCTAACCTCTTCACCTTCAACCGTTCATTCTCTAGATCAAATCCAGACCATTGATTTCTGCCACCTAGGCTGATGCCTTGGAAAATCTATAAATGGAGCCTCATTTACATCATTCCAGAGAGAGAGATCTTAGAATAATTAAACTCTGCAAAATTTTAGAGAGCATTATCATCTTAGCATCTTAACATCTTAGCATTATCATTTTAGTTTCAATATTGTATTATATAGTAGATTTATCATGCAACTACCATTAGATGCATCTTAATCACAATAGTTTAATTGCATAATTTTCATTATCAATGTCATCACATGATCTTAATATTTACATAATCATCTACAACATTTTAGCAATCATGTAATGTAGGAAGATTTCTTGTATTTTCAGCATCTCATTCTTCAGGTTGTCATTTGGAAAGTCATGTGCACAAACAATCTGAGAGAAACATGACTTGAAGACTGCTTGGAGATAGAGGGCAATGAGATGCCATTGAAGAGTTTTTTTGTTTCAATTCAATTCGATTATTGTTTGAATTCTCTAATATAATGTTTCATTGGCACATTGTATTACTTTCTTATGTAATCACAATATTCATACACACACATATAAATGAGGTTTTCAATGCTGTGAAAGGTAGTTTTAGGCTTGATTCAAGACTAAATCTCCCAGAGGGTCATTTGAATCCCAATTAGGGTTTTTCAAGATTCCAAATGTTCAAAAATGCATAACACAAAAATCCCAGAAAGTAGGAAAAACATGTACTGGAACTAAATCGGCAGAGGGGTGTATGAGTCCCAGTTTAAGGTTTTGGCATCATTTTTAGAAAAAAATGGGTTGTTTCTCAGGTTGCTAACTTGTATGATGCCTAAATTGTTTGTAATTGTGAAATTTCAATAAAATTAAATGATCTATTATGCTAAAATTCAACCTATATGCACTTTCACTAATGCAAGATTTAGAAACCCTAGAGGCTAATTAAATAATTGAAAATCTAATGCAAAGTGAATGCAAGTTATATCTAGGATTATTATGCACACAAAATCAGAAATAAGGTGTTCTAAATGCAGGTTCACTAAAATCAAACAACAGAAATTGGTGTTCCACCTTTTGGGAGGTGGAACACAAACTAGGTTTTAGGGACCTAGACATATTTCCCTTAAGTTTCATTGAAGGAAACCCTAGAGATATCACTCCCAAGATGGAATGAAATAAGGAGATCTACTAAAGGTTGTTGTGGGGTGTGATTAGAGACTAAAAGGGGGTTCACCATCAAGCTAGGGTTTGGAAAGACAAGAAATGAATGTAACATGAAAAGTACTATGCACAACCTCACTAAATGACCTAGGAAATGAAACTAAAATATAAAATGATAATATGAGAATGAACAAAGGCACACCTGGAAGAAGGATGAGGTCAAAAAAATCTCCAAAACCCTAAAAATGTATTGTTTAATGCCCACAGGGACTCATCGCTAGTCATGGAAATTTAGTCCTAGACTAGGGTTTCTATGCTAAAACTAGAATTAGATAGTGTTTGATCTGAAATAGCTAAAGTCTAGAAAAATCCTTATATTGGGAATCATGCACCATAAGTGGTGTATCAATCCCACTCAATTGTTTCAAAGGGTTAAGTCCTGATTCTACTCTCCTATCTCTACACTTCCTTTCGCACTTTGTTTCTAGATTTGAAACCTTGATTTGCATCTTGTAGGTGTCTTTTAGTGAAGATGAGAGTCTTGTGATGACCTGATGAATTTATTCAACCTTGCAACCTAATATTCAAAGTATCTTCAAGATCCAAGACACCTAGATTTGCAATTACACATGTAAAAAGAGAAAAAAAATTGATTGTTAGAGAATGGGGGTTTTCCTTGGTCATATTTGTTGAATAGGAGAATTGAGAAGGGGGTGAGTTATTTTTCACATAATTAAACATTTAATTCAATTACCAGAACTAATCCTTAACACTACTTAAATGATTAAACATTATGTGAAAGTGTAGAAACATATCACACAAACACAACAACACTAGATTTATGTGAAAAACCAGATGAGGGAAAAACCACAATGAGGATTAACTCACATTATAGAGAATATAAAAATTGATTAGAAGAGGATCACTACCTAAGAAACAAGGCTCACGATGAGAACAAGGACTCGTTGTCTATAAAAATGAGTCATTGTCCAATAGGGCTAACACCTTGGAGGTCTCACTACCACAAAGATATAGAGAAGATAAAAAATATATATTATAAAGATACGAGAATCTCAATGTAATAGAGAAATCCACCACAACCACTCATAGACATGCATGAATGATAGAGGAAACCTTCTGCTCGCTGCATCCAAAAATAAAATTTAGGCTTAACACTAATCTACCAGACTTGCATCACACACACTCATTGAATAACATCAATCTAACATCTATCTGCTCTTTTTAATTTTTCTTATCAGTCTTCTTTGCTCTTGTGTGTCTTACTTCACCACTAACTCATCTTGTTTTTATACCATCTATAACTTTAAAACATATCCAAATTCATCCATCCAACATTAAGTTTAAATTAGGTTAGCACCAAAATATCCTAGGGTGGAGTTAGAATTAGGGCAACCCAAACACACACTTCATTAATGTTGAAGATAGTGTTTTACATAATCTTTGGAAAACCAGTGCAAAACACATAGAAAAATTAAGCACAAACCTTCCAGATACCAAGATTAGCTTTAAATCACAATTATAGAAACACAACATTCAAACCACAAGTCATAATACTTTAACAAAGAGAAATTTGAACTAGAAAAATTTCTCGCAGACCTTAACCAGAACCTTAGGGAACCATAATTCACAACTGGTGAATATAACTCACACTAAACAATGAATGAACAACCCAAAATATTTATATGAAACTTAAAACAATCACAATCAACATATTTAAACCACACAAACATAGGAGAAAAACAAAGAGCAAAATTGGGAGAAACCACTAAACACTTGCAATCTTCCTTCAATATAATTTTCTTAATATCCTCGACATATACAATTAACATATCCTAGTTGATAACCAATTGACTAGTTGATACAAATGACAACACCTTCATTCCTTCAATTCTTGCAACAATCTCCCCCTTTGTAATTTATGACAACACATGATGTGAAAAACTATCAAAGACAACATACTAGCTCTGAATACACTTCTCAAAAAAATTCTTTATGTTGATCCCCCTTAGTAGATAATCTATTTTCACATTCTTACCTTTCTCTCCCCCTTTGAAATCAATGGAAAATGAAAAATATATTTACATCGATTTCTCCTTTGACAAAAGAATACTCACAATGACAACACATGACACTACCTGCTCCCCCTAAGAGGTAGCCAACAAACATCAGTCCAAATGAAATATAGATCCACTAGAGTGATGCATCTCCATATGCATCTAGTTCAAGAAAGGTGGGGAAATTGTAACAAACTACACCTTCTTACCAAGAGTTACCATGAATTATTCACCAAATAGTAAATAGCTAAAAAAATAGATGCAAAGAGGTAAATTTTTTTTTAACAATCTTTGATAACTAAAAAGAACCAACATCTATCTCTCTTATAATTCAATGAAATGATTACATCATTTTAAGATAAAAATTAACTTATAGGATTATGGTCAGAGATCCCAAATCTAGACTTTTTATGTCTCCCAAGATGCGGCATGTCATCTACAAGAGGGAGAGCATCACTAGGGTGCTTTACCTCCAACCATGGACGTAAATGGTCCCCTGCACATCTTCCTAACTAGAAGTGGCCCTTCCCTTCAACAAAGGGATTAGTTGAGAACCCTCTTATTTCTGCCATCTAAGCTTTGGTGTTGTGCCCTACTTAACAAATACTGTCGCATAACTATGGATACCCTCTTACTATGTTGGACATCTTTGACTAGCTAAGTATTTGGGTCACAGTGAACCAACAAGTGCATGCAAAGACAAATGCACTCACTATGGCCATAGTATATGTATCATAGATTCAATCATTGCTAAGAGAGAATTCATTTGTTCACCCACCCTACTCGACTTGGAATTCCTTTCCTAACCTAGGGTATACTAGAACTATCTGTTCCACCCCACAAATAATCACAACGAATTTATAACACGACAAAACTTGTCTTTCTAAACATAACTCAACTAAGTTGATAAAAGGTTGGGTCTTTCTTCAACCCTCACATTACTTGGCATAATTATCAGGTCTTGGCAACTGCCCCTTGATCAAGCCCTTACTAACTAGGTTGGTAAATGTCTAGGATATTATCTGAGCTAACTATCCATGTTACATTCTTGTAACTTATTGAGACTTAGAAACTCCCACCTATCCAGGTGTTTAATATATTCATTGAGAGTATTTTATCTCCCACTCTATGCTAACATAGTTATTACTGATGACTTATTGCCATTGACTAGTTTCACATATTCACAAATAGAAAGTTTCGATAAATTGTTCAATCATGCACAATAAAATATTTACTTTAAGCTGAAGATTCCTTCTTCTTAATATAGTCTCAAAGGTTTTGAATTTTGGATTTGTTATAAATTCCTTCCTCAGAAAGGGAAGATTTACCAAGTGAATTACTCATTTGGATTTTAGGTTATTTTTGACTCAAACACCCAAGTTACTTTTATGTAACTTCCTGGGTCTTGGCTACAACCACTTTCTCAATTCTTAACCCTAACCCTTAAGAGCATCTACTCTCAAGATATAAACTTTAAACAATCTTGACACAAAGATATTTCTCCTTGATCTTCTTGATCATAATATAGTATAAGTAATACATAGATAAAGTATACAAAATAATCTATAAATCTTTAGTAAGGATAATTTCCTTTGGGTTTTAGTCCTTCATGAATCTTATAGAAATCTTGATAGCTAAAGATAAGACAATCATAGACCAACTGGTACCATCTTTCAATAAATTTGCATAATATAAGAGTTTGACATTCCTTAAACACCCATGTTACTTGACATAACTCTCAAGACTTGGCTACTACAACTAGTTTAAAGATAGGATACAAGTGGTTCCCCACGATGTGGTTTCTTGGCATATCATTGTCAAAATTACTATTGTGACCTGATCAACCACAACTTATAAGGAACTCTCTTTCCAGATAAGTTTGGTTCTCTACTCCTAATAACCTTTAGTTCATTATTTTTTTTCCATGGTTCCTTCCAAGGACTTGAATTCAATACCTTTATTTCATTGATATGTTTAAATATTATACCAATTATAACCAATCCTTAGAGAAATAAGAGAGTATATTTACCCTAATCTAAACTTAAATTTTTCCAAAACCACAAAGAAATAATCTTTCTCCGCTTGGAGATTAGAATCTTAAGCAAGATACATGCATGGTATTAGGAAAGACTAAACTATCTCCTTTATTATGATTTAACAACACACTAATGTCTTTAGTAGCTCAAAGATGTCTTTTGATTGAATTAAGAAAAACTAGATGCAATCTCTCTCGATCATAAATGAACTTAACCAATAAGGGGAGAATACATGCAAGAATCCCACATCAACATTCAACTCGCTATAACCTATTATAAATAAAAGACCATCAAATTTTCCTTGAATTCATTTCCACATACCCCAATAATGCAAGATGGGAAATGAAAGAAGACTCTCACATATAGTACATTAGTTCAGACTTTCATGAATCCATCAGAATATAAACGTTCAGTTAAGTCGACTCAATGAACAAAGAAAATATTCTTTCAAGAATTAATAGATATCAAAATTGCTCTTATCTGAGTTTCAAACTCTAATATCCCTTTTCACTTATCATATAGTGATTAAAAATAATAAATAAAAGCTTTTGATTTACTCATTGCATAACTATTTGGTTGCATGAAATTGTGTTCTTCTTAACAAAAGGGTTTAGCTCATTTTCTCCATCTTATCTAACTATGATATCTTCAAAATAGCAGATACTCTTGTATCATCCTCCCATTTGCAAGCCAATTTGAACTTCCACACTTTTGCACATTATCTCATCTCAGGGAGACCCTTTGTTAACCCCCATAACCTGGTAGGTTTTTGTCCAAAATCACCCCTAGAATTTGGCGACCCAAAATTTAGTTACCACCCCTCTTCTTCAATGCAGGTCTTCTCCCTCCACTCCCCATGGTGAAATGGAATGAGACAGTTAAATAGTCGGTTTCCAAAGCAGTTTCACCCCATCCCCCCTCTCTTCTCATGTATGCATTAAGATATAAGCAAGATTTAATTCAGGGAATGAGTTACTGCATGGTTACATGTATACTGGAGTGGTATTCATCTCGAATCGGGAAAAGAAAATCACCTATACTTCTTCCAATGGAGTTTCACATTAAAGATGGAATGACTTCACTCTGCCTGTCCTTAAGTATTCCTTCTTAACACTATTTTCAACCTTTTCTTCTATTTTTCGTATCTCCCAGAATGAGCTTTGATTCAATATTTAGCCAACCCCTGCCTCCTTCACCAAATGGGATATTTATATTTGAGGATCAAATTTTTTACTAAGTGCTTGCTGATGGTCCTCCAATTTTGGCCAAGAAAATATTAGACCCAAGGGAAAGAATCAGTTTAGAAAGTAGTTATCGAGTGGTTTATCTCATACAGGTAGCTTTATGAAAGCCACACGGCTGCTTCAGTTTAGACAAAGCATAGAGAATTCCACCTATTGAGGAATCCAAAACTCAATTACATTTTCCAATAATTTGAAGTGTTACTCGGACTTCTACCGCTATAGATTACCCATTGCAGGTTTACTTGTTCATGTGAAATTCACTTTCTAACACAACCCATGATGTAATGGGCTCACCATCATATGGGGTTCAATTGATTCTTTTTCTCTATCCATAATACAAGCCATGAAATATAGCTCAACCCATTTTAATATGAAAATAAGACATAAATATTCACATTTGATGTACCTTTAAAAATATAGATGCACTCCTCATAACATGAGTCAAGCCCAATCTTACTAGTATAAAGCTCTTCCTTTTGCAAGGGATCAAGCTATAATATTATCTCTACATCTAGTTTAGCCATCTCAAAATATCATAAAAATATGTAAGAAATTAATATTCAAAAATAATAATGGCATATGCATGGTTGACAACGTTGATCATTACATTGAGATACTGGTGTAATCACCTCCATATAATTAACCCAATGATGATTAAGATGATCAACATCCATTTTCCTTTTTAATATTGGTAACCATAAATAATAGTGTTATATTATCACGCTTAATACATATTTGAATATACATATTCACACACACACATATATATATATAGACCAAGAATGTTATTAACCTTGAAATAGCCACACCAAACGAAAAGGAAGAACATGCCCAAACTGCCCTAGGTTGACTTACCTCAAAGAATGCTAAAGATATATCTCTACTCTTTTGGGTTTACTGATCATTACATGACCATTTCTTGATTAGATGAAATAATTGGAGAATCCTCAACCTCTCCCTCCTCCTAGGTGATATTCACCCTCTTTCTCCTGGAGGTGCTCAGTTTGGCCAGCATGATCACTCAGGAAAACAATGGTAGTTAGACTGGAGAATTACTATAACATAATCAACATTGCATTATCAAAAAAATTTATTTTCAAAGAAAAAAAATTTCATTCATAACATTTCATCCAATTCATCACCTAATGTCATAATCCCATGAAAGCATAGACATATCATTGCATAATTTCATCACAATATAGAAAACTCTCATAATCTCATGATTCACCATAATAATTATAGTAAAGTGAAAAATAATTTAGTAATATAGGGTGGGGTGTAACAGAAATAAACCCTGAATTATCCTAGAGATAATCAAAAGTATCTTCAATAGGAAGATCCTTGAACATAAATATATCAACAATTTGATCCTTCATAGAAAAATTCTCAATCTTTACTTCATTCTCTATAACCTTCTACCTTTAGAAATGATACCTGATAGATATATTCTTTGTGCTCAAGTGCATCACAAGATTGTTTGTGTGGATGCTAAAACCTGCAAGAGATGGCTTAAACAATTTCACATTGTTAGCATAAACATTAGTTTAAACCAGTAGACTTAGAAATCCCTATGAAATATTTAACCATGTCGAGATATGCAACCAATGAGTAGAAAATTAAGTTAAACATAAGCATATAAGATACATGATTAACCCTTTATCTCATAGTGGATTGGTGCCACCATGTTGTTTAGTAAGCAGCCCTTTCCCAATCCTTGAACAAGCTGAATTATGTTATGAGTAAGATTAATTCTCAAATGAAGAGAATAACCTTGCTTGAAATATGTGAAGTGAAGGTGAATTTGAGCATAATAAGTCTACTCAAATTTGTGTGTTGTTGAATGAGGAGAGAAGTCTCCAATTTATAGATTTTCAAAATGGAATAGAGAATAAAATAGAACAATGTGAGATCATACAACATCCAATGGCCAAGTGTCACTTGTCAAGATGTGAATGGTTGAGGAATGAGCACATTTTGGTCAATGTGCATGATAGATGCCATTAGGTGGAATTTCAAATTTGAGAAATGACATGTGAGAGGGAAAAAGAAATGAAATAAATGCCACTTGGCTCGATGCCCAAGCACATGTAAGAGGAGTGAATGCCTTGTTGGATGTACAAGTCTACTTGGAATTTTTGAATTCAAACAAGGGAATATTCCATTTTGATGCTATGTGAGGGAAAATGGAGAATTAAATAAATCAAAGTAATTGATTTATTGTGCAACTTGAATTCTCTAGAGGATTTTAATGAGAAGGATTAACTTAATCAAGGATTTGATTAATCTAATGAAGAATTAGAGGATGTGACAATTTGGACTTAAATTTATGAATTGATTTAAATCAAATTGAGAAGAGTTAACAAATGGTTTTGATTTATTTAAACAAGGAGGAATATGTTAGATTAAATCAAATAAGGTTTAATTTATTTAATTTAATAAGAGGACTTTAGAGAATTTAATCAAATAAAATGAATTATTTTATTAAACAAAAATGTTAGGTTAATTAGATTAAATTGATCAATTTAATCACTAGCACTAGAGGAGAAAGACTTAATTAAATGAATTATGGCTCATTAAATTAAGAGGCAGAATATGATGAAAAGTTGAGAGTATGATTCAGGAAGGGATGTTATTAATAAGTGTGTCAAAATAAAATTGAACATTTTCCATGTCTACATTTTTCCCCTCTTTGAGGCAGTGTACTTGTTGCATTGGTTCAAAGAATAAATTGTTGTGATCAAAGTTCAAAATTTCTTGATTTTTTTTTTTTTTTAGATGCCCCACTATTTCCCCAGTGAAAGGATTATGCTGGTATACTACCCCCTCGAGAGATCGAGCGGAAATGTTGAATTTTCTGATCGAGATCACGATAAAATGTGATAGGAGTGGTTCTGTTGATCAAAGGATGAAAGATAACTCTTTGATGTAGATAAATCTAGTGATGTATAGATAGTCCTCGACTATGGGTAGTCTCGTGTATACCTTGATTCAACACATTGATAGAAATGTTAGTAAAGATAGAAGAATAAGAGGAATAAGATGGATGGAAGGAGGATCCACACAAGTTCATATTATTACCGATGATGATGATATATTGCTTATCAGGAGTTGGGATTTTCAAAGGGATAATTACCTTATGTTTGATAACACACATAGGTACGATGCATCAAGGTATAAAGGACCAGGATGGAATTGTACCATGTGTGATGGAATTTGTCTTGTCAAATAGATAGGAGTACTCTTGTTCACACTTTGACAAACATAACCTTATTTAGAATGCAGTTCAGATATTCTAGACATCTCGAGCCAAAACATAAGAAGGAAAGCCTTCTTATGTGGTCAACAAGATACCTAAAACATCCTTCCTACAAACAAAACAAAGTATGCATGAAAGTTATTTTACAAGAATATCGAACAAGCATAGTAGATAAAAAGATAATGATCATTGCCCCATTCCTTTCTCTCTAAACCTGATTTGGTTCGGCATCATGGAGAGGTCCTTGGAATGAGTGCAAAGTAGGATAAGTCAAAAGGACCAAATAAAGTAAAAAAAAAATCTAATGTTCTTCATACCGCTAGCCAAGAATAACTACTGTGGGGTACCTAATGTTTATGTCCATTACAAGAAGGCTTCATCTTAGGACATGTTGTGATCAGGGTTTTGGTAGGACTGATTTGGGTGATAAGCTATTGATACTCCAAGTTGACCAACATGCTTGCTTACTGATTTAGGCTTGAGACCCTGACAATTAGGTGTTCACTTTGGAACCTATTAAAATTGCTTCTGACTGACTCACCAAAGGGTGACAATGACGATTTACTTTATTAGGAGTGATGACAATCATGGGTGAAAGCGAGATGAAATGGATGCACCATTTTGGTTTTTTCCAAATGTTTTGAGGCTTTTTTTGGTATTTTCACATTTTTTAATGTTTTTGGCATTTTCGAGATTTATGACAAAAAAAATAACTTAAACACCTATCTTAGGGGTCTGAGGGGCTGATCCATATATTAACCTTGCCTACATTATACATGCAAAACCATGTAGTTCGACTAACGAAAAACATGACTTAATGAAAAGATAGATGGGCAAATGGATTGCCAATGTGACGGACGCCTAAGGACTAACCTAAACCATCTCGGGGGATGATCGAAGATCAACCTTGCCTATGTTCAAGCTCAAAGATGACATAGTTTGACAAGGTGAAAGACTGACAAGACCCAATGATGAAATTTTGAAGATTTTCTGATATTTCGACATTTTTTGGGAGTTTTGATGATTTGGATGTTTTTGGATTTTTCGAGTGACCTTTGAGAAGATTATGAGAATATAGACGATTCCAATCCGATCCATGTGAGAACATGCCCCCAGTGTGGCATGATAGACCACTTTGATAAATGTAGGACAAACTGACCTTAAGAATATGCCAAGTAGTACCATGGTGGAATATGATATGGACACTAACTCAGACTATGGTATGGTTGTGGGTGAATGGATGGATGAGGTGCAGATCTTGGTGGATAGAGAGAGCTTTATTTACACTTGACACTTGTTTGCCAGGTTTTCACCAAGGTACTTGTCCAAAGCACCATCAAAGTGGTTTTCACTAGAGGAAGACTTTTTTTCTTTACTGTTTTCAATCATTTTTCTGATTTTTTTGGATTTTTATATTTTTGAATTTTTTTGTTGTCACCAAGATGCCTATTTTCTAGGTTTTCATCAAGGTAACCATTTTTTCAGGATTTTTTCTGATTGTTTTTTAATTTTTCAGTTCTATACCTTGCAAGATTTAGGCATTAAACTTTTTGAGGTGAGAGCTATTCAAAGGCTCCTGCAGAGGCTCGCCTTCTGGTGTTGCTAGTTGATATGCCCCTAACCTATAACTTGCAGAGATGATGAAGGGTCCCAACCATTTAGGCTCAAAATTTCCTTTTGTATCTGGATTAGGCACATTCCTTTGATTCTCTTTTAGCACAAGGTCACCAATTTGAAAGGTGTGTTACCTGATCTTCTTGTTGTAGCTATGTTTCAGTCAATTCTGGTAGACTTGTAGATGATTTAGGGTGTCCATGTCTCATTCATCTAGTAACTCTAGCTCATTCAGTCTTGTAACCCTATATTCCTCATTTGTGATGAGGTTTTGCAAAGATATCCTCAGTGATAGAAGCTTGATCTCGATAGGGAGGATGGCTTCAGATCCGTAGACCAGGGAGAATGGGGTGGCACTTGTTGGTGTGCTGATGTTGGTGTGGTAGGCCCATAAGGCAGGATTTAGCAACAAATGCCAGTCATGACCAGAGTCATTGACTATTTTCTTGAGGATTTTCAGAATGGTTTTATTTGTAGCTTCTGCTTGGCCATTGCCTTGTGGATAGTATGGAGTGGAAAAACAATGTTTGATTTTGAATTTTTCACATGACTCAAGGACATCCTGATTCTTGAAGGGTGTCCCGTTATCAGAGATAATGGATTGGAGTATGCCATATCAGAAAATGAGGTAGTTCAAGATGAACTTGGATATTTTCTTTCTAGTGATGTAGGTCATAGGAATTTCTTCGACACACTTTGTGAAATATTCGGTGGCAGTGATGATGAAATTATGGCCATTGGATGAGGTGGGTGAGATTTTGCCAATAATATCAAGCCCCCATTGGGAAAAGAGCCAAGGTGTAACAATGGGATGTAGTTCTTGGGCCGGTGTGTGAATGAGATATCCATGTTGTTGGCATTGTAGACACCTTTTGACAAATTCATGTGCCTCTCTTTCCATTGTCGACCAATAGTATCCGATTCTTAGAAACTTCTTGGCCAGGGTCATACCACTTGAATGTGAACCGCAAGTGCCATTATGTACCTCAATTAGAGCAGTCAAGGCCTCGTTAGGTTTTAAGCAACGTAGTAGGGTTTCGTCGACACTTCTACAGAAGAGGGTTTCTCCTAGGATGACAAATCATAAGGACCTTTTGACAAAGGTTTGCTTTAGGTTCAAGGTAATGTCGACTAGGAAGACTCCTAATCTCAGATAGGTGTAGATGTCATGTTACCAAAGATGACCAAGACCAACAAGTTCACATGCATATTCCGATTCTGGTACCTCGAATGTGGGTACGAGAAGCTTCTCTACCAAGAATTCGTGTTTCGAGATGTTGTGAGGGATATCTTGTAAGGATCCGATGGTTTCCATTGCATACACTGCTTTGTTGTTTTCCCTTAGTATTTTCTCAAAAGTGATGTCGATGAATAATTCCTTGAGGCCTTCTACCACCTTTTTGTATGGTGTGAGCTTATCATCTTTAGTTTGGTATTCCCCATTGACCTGGTTAATGATAAGCTGCGAGTCTCCATAAACCTTTAATGCCATGATTCGCCACTGTGTTGCAATTTTGAGACCTATGGTTAAAGCCTCGTACTCTACAATGTTGTTTGTATAGGGGAATGACATCTTATAAGACCTCGGTATGCAATCTCCTTGTGGGGTAATGAAGAACACACTAGCTCATGATCCATGTTGTGTGTGAGAGCCATCAAAGTATAGTTTCTAGTGGTCGGCTACATGAAGATTGAAAAGAGACTCATTTCGAAATTCTGATATGAGTGGGTTGTCTGTGTAGTGGTGAGATTTTGCTAGCTAGTCCGCAATAACCTATCCTTTGATCACCTTTCACTCAACATACTCAATATCATGTTTAGATAGTATCATTACCCATTTAGCCATTCTGCTTGTAAGCATTGCTTTTGACAATAGATACTTTAGAGGGTCTATCTTGGCAATTAGCTTAATTTGATGAGCTAGCATGTAGTGCCTAAACTTCTAGGCTGCAAATAGTAGTGCTAGGAAAGCCTTTTCTATTGATGTGTAATTGAGCTCATGCCCTACCATTGTTCTGCTGATATAGTAAATCGCCTGCTCGGTTCCCTTTTTGTCATGTTGGGCTAAAAGGGCACCAAGGGTGGCTATTGTTGCTGAGATGTATAGAATCAATGTTTTCCCTACAATTGGTGGTGTGAGTAGATATTCTTTGATTTTTCTGAATGCTTGCTCACACTTGTCATCCCATCTGAATGCTACTCCCTTGTGGAGGAAGTGTGAGTAGGAAATCTGCTTATCTGCCAGTTGTGCTATGAATCTTCAGATGGGCTGGAGTCTACCTTGTAATCCTCTAAGTTGCTTTAATGTTCTTGGAACTCTCATATCAAGGATTGATTTTACCTTTGCGAGATCCACTTCTATCCCTCTCATTTAAACTATATACCCTAGCAGCTTTCCTGATTGTACCCCAAATACACACTTCTTTGGATTGAGTCTAACATTGTATTGTTCTAGCCTATCAAAAATTGCACTTAGAGTTGCTATATGATCCTATCTCTTCTTGATTTGGCCAAATGTCATCCACATAGTCTTCATCAGTTTTGTGAATCATGTCATGGAAGATTAGTGTCATGGCTCTTTGGTATGTAGCTCTTGCATTCTTTAACCCAAATGGCATCACATTCCAGTAGTAGGTGGCCCAAGGACATGTAAATATTATTTTATGCTGATCTTCCTTTGCTATCATTATCTGATTGTATCCCAAGAAGCCATCCATTAGGGATAGCATCTCATGTCTGGCCATCATGTCTAGTATCATGTCAATGTTGGGTAGTGGAAAGTCATCCTTAGGACATGCTTTGTTTAGATCTCTAAAGTCCGTGCAGATGTGGATGCCCCCATTCGGTTTTGAAACTGGCACAAGATTAGATACCCACTCTGGATAGTCAATTGGTCATATGAAGCCAACTTTTGAGAGTTTCTATAATTCAATCTTCACGAGCAGAGCTATCTGTGGGTGCATTTTTCTTAACTTTTGTCTGACTAGTTTTGCTCCAGGATGAACGACCAAATGATGAACTACTAATTCTGGATCTAGACTTGGCATGTCGGCATAAGTCCATGCAAATTTTACCTTTCTTTCACTTAGGAATTTTTCCAATAGTTCTTGTTCTTCTATTTGAAGTGTTTGAGCATAGAATGTGATTTGCGGTTCTATTTGTGTTCCCAAGTTGACAGGGTTGCACTGCTCTGCCAGGACTATTGACTTTTCTTGATGTAGAGCTATAGGGGGGAGATTGAATCCTTTATCCTCTGGTGCCCCAGAGAGGTTTTCACCATTGGATGCATCCTTTATTTTTACTATTTTGTGGTTATAGAGTGCCATAGTGTGGTTTTCACTCAATAACCCCAGGCTTATTCTTGATATTTTCCTTTCACAACTGAAGGACTCAATCGTCTCCCCATAGTATGCTTGGGTGTCTAATGTGATGTTAAAACCCGCCTTATGATCCCCACATGGGACTATATCCCTTAGTCCCATGAATTCCGAGAGTGCTTCATTTTTGAATGAGTTGAGAATTGGTGGTCTTCATTGATTGTGATTGATGAGTTGCGGGTGTACTAAGGTGATTTGATGGGTTCATTGGTTTGACTCAGTTGTGGAGGCACTAATCATTAATAGGGTGGAATCCTCAAAGAGCCTAGGGAGACTTTCTATGGTATCATCATCATCACTACTAGCACAAACATCGGTGATGTCAAAAGTGAAGTTATCAAGTGGGATACCTAGGCATATAGGTGGTTTAGGAGTGGTTGTTGTTACCCCAGGAGAGGATCCGATTGCCTTTCTAGGAGTACCTTTGCCACATATGGTTATACTCGAAGCAATATACCCAAGGCCAAGGTTTTGCATTCTTCT
Organism: Sequoiadendron giganteum; assembly: GCA_007115665.2. Classification (NCBI taxonomy): domain Eukaryota; kingdom Viridiplantae; phylum Streptophyta; class Pinopsida; order Cupressales; family Cupressaceae; genus Sequoiadendron; species Sequoiadendron giganteum. The sequence goes on along the minus strand of CM021100.1, from coordinate 475,635,261 downwards.
TTCTCCAATGATGGGCTCCAACCGTCCATCACTATTTCTTCCTAGGCTTTCGTTCCTATTATAGCCCATACCAAACATCATTTGCAATCCTTTATTAGTTTCCTCCATGGGTAGGGTGGGGGTGGGCCTTTCATCTTGCTATAATGTGTTTCAGATGTCCTCGTCATCCACATTCTCTCGACTATGATCACCCCAATGGTGAAATCCAAAAGGTTTTGCTCTAACAGTGTGGACAAGTGTTTCAACTGGCCGGGGTTGTCCATGCAACCTAGGAGATTGTGGTAACTCTCCTACAACAAATGCATTACTTTTCATTCTATAATCACCACATCCATTGTCCTGAATCATATTTTCAATATCAGATATGTTGGAGATGGCAGGTGTCTCTGTCACAGAATTGGAAGCGAGGTTGGTTGGGTCAATATATGATGTGGATGGGCCTTCATCATTTTTTGGTACTTGGGGGATTTTATAAAACTTGGCTTCCAAGTTTTTCCAGTATGCGAAAGGTTCAGGATCCCCATATATAGTAACCTCCTCATTCTGGTGTGAGAACTTGATGCATTGGTGATACATCGAGGTCACTGCCTTCATTCCATGGATCCAAGGGCGTCCAAGGAGGATATTGTATGGTAGGTCAAGGTCGAGGACCTGATAGGTGGTCTCCATAGTTACTGGTCCCACTTGGATGGGGATTTTGATAGTGCCCTGAGACACTCTTTCCTGGTCATCATATGCCCTTATTGTGATGCTTTTGTTCTTATTAATGGAATCCTTGGTGAAACCCAATTTCTTTATGAGCTTTAGAGAACAAATGTTAAGGCCTGCACCTCCATCCACCAATACTCATTTGAATTTATTTTTATTGACTAGTACTTGAAGGTGGAGTGTGTGGCTATGAGATGGTTGCGGAGGGAAATCTTGGTCTGAGAATGTAATGAGATTTGGGGTAACGATGTTACCTACCATAGCCTGGAATTTCTTTGTGTGAAGGGTGGCGAAGATGGTGGATGCAACTAATGCTTCATCAAGGATCTTCCTATGGGCTGCAGATATTTTCAATAGTTCCATGATGGAGATCTGGGTGGGATTTCTCTTCAGCTGATCATTGAAATTGTAGTCATAGGGGATGGCCTTTGTATTATAAATGGGGGTCTTAGCTGGTGCCCTGACAATGGTAACCTTTCTGCCACATGTGGTGACTCCATAGTCATTGTTGGCTCCCTTGACATTTATGATCGTGACCATTTCATCAACACACCCGACTATCTCCTCACACACTAGATTAGCACTAGCATACTTTTTCTTTCCCTTATTGTTCCCTTGATTATTTGCTTGATTATTCCCTTGCTTGTGGTTCGGCATCAGAGTCGTGTATATTTTCAAGTCTTGATTTTTGGCTAGCTGCTCGATATTGATAATTTTATCCTCAATGAGGTCTTGTATGATGTTTTTGAGTCTCATGCAATTGGTGCTGGTATGTCCTTTGACTTTATGAAAGTCACAAAGGATATTTTCATTATACCATGGTGGGTTGGTCATGGGTTCTATGTATTGCTCTGAGTTAGAGACTTTGATTAGATTCTCTTTGACCAGTTTCTTCATTATGGACTCAATCGATTAACCAAGAGTCGTGAACTTTCTTTTGGGGGGATACTTGCCTCAGGGAGGTGGTCCTCCTTGATTACTCAAGTTGTTGATTTGATTGATGGGAGTTGGTTCTTGCTGTGCTACTATCGCATTATTCTACACATTCTTGTGATTATGATTTTGCGGTCGATGATGGGTTTGGGTATTCTGCTTCAGGGCACTAATGACCACTTTAGCATTGACCATGCCGTCATTCGTGATATTTCTATTCCTTGACCAAGTTCGTGTTTTATCATTGTAGTTTTTAGATGGGTGGTTATCCTGTGGTGGAGTGAATGTTGGTGCACCTCCTTGCGTAGTAAGGGCTCTTTCGATGTTGAGTGCTTTTGGGATCAGTTGGTCATATGATGTGATGCACTGCATTTTTAAGTAGAATGCCAAGTTTTCATCTAGATTGGCTATGATTGTGCAAACTTTTTGTTCTTTTGGCATGGTCCACTTGCTTTGATTGGCCTTGGATCACCATCTTTGTAAGAAGGATGCGAATAGCTCTCCTTTTCTCTGTTTGAGTGCAGATAGTTCTTCCAAACTAACATCTGTACCCATATTGAAAAAAAAATTCTTAAAGAAGGCTTCCATGATTTCCTCGAATGTTTTAATGCCTGTGGGTAGGTGAGAAAACCATTCCATGGCTGGACCAGTCAAACTACAAGGGAACAATTGCATTAAATACATGTCATCATATGTGACCTCCATGCAATGCACCTGAAATTCCCTAACATGGTTTTCAAGGTTACCCGTTCCATTGTACTTGTCAAATTTGGGGATCTCGAATCCCTTTGGGAATGATATCATGGTGATACTTCTATCAAAAGGGTAAGGGCACAATTTTCCAGGTGTTCTCATGGTTTTTCCTGCTTGTAAGTCCAACACTTGTTGTGAAAGTAGTTTGATTTGTGTTGTGTCATCCTTGCTTACGTCGGGAGGTGGAATGAAGGAGTTGTGAGGTGTTTGATGGGTGGGACTAGTACTAGTGGGCATTTTCTACAAGCTCTGCTATGCGTTCAAAGCCTGTTGTTATTCCTACATTTTTGTCAACAACGCTTGTTGTTGATCTTGCTATTGTTGTTCCAAAAACACTTGTTGTTGGTCCATCTGTTGTTGTTCCCATGAAGCCTACTACTGTTCAAACTGTTGTTGCGCTAAAAAAGCTTGTTTTTTATCTAGCTATTGTTGTGCCAACAAAGCTTGTTGTTGTTCGAGCTTATGTTGTGACAATAAAGCTTGTTGTTGTGCTTGAAAGTCTTGCAGGGCTTGTTGGTATGCTTGCAGATGGACCGCTTGCAATTGTGCTTGGTATTGGGCTTGTGCCTGTTGCTAGGCTTGTGCTTGAGCTTGAGCTTTTGATTGAGCTTGTGCTTGAGCTTGTGCTTGTGCTTTAGCTTGTTCTTGAGCTTGTGCTTGCACTTGAGCTTGTTCTTAAGCTTGTGCTTGTGCTTGAGCTTGTGCTTGATCTTGTGCTTGCGCTTGAGCTTGTGCTTGATGCTTTTGCTAGAGTACTCTTTGTTGGTTGGCCTTTTGAATGGTTTGGATTAGAGTGGTGAATGAATTTTTCATGTTGGCTTTTGGTGGGATTGGGGGTGGAACAGGAATCATGCCGATCATTGTGACGGGCAAAGGGATTATGGTGGTGATTGGGACTTGGGCTGATGGGGGGATGGTTGAGATGTTTGGTCCTTGAGATGGTATGCTTTGGGATATTTGAGGACCAATTGATGTAGTGGCTTGAATGTTTGCCACTTGTTGTTGTGATGTTGTGGGTAAGAAGAGGGAACTTGATATGATGTTCTCATTGCTTGGTTATGAGGAACTATTGATGTTGACAGGAGGAAAACCAAATCCGAGAGGTGAAATGTTTGTGAATGAAAATGGGGAAAGAGATGTGATGTTACCTTGGAAAAAATGATTAGCAACATTAGTCATTCCAAATGAGACCCCTTCTCCAAGTGGTAGAGAATTTTGTATGTTTGATTGATAGGCTAGTGTTGCAAGGAATGAAGATGAGCCAGCATGGTAATGGAAGATGAGTGGGATGTATGGATGGGATGAATTTTCTGGGACAAAAGTACCCAGCGTGGTAGTGACGACTACCTATTTGTTAGCCACAAGGCGATGCCTTTGCAATTCTTGAAACATGGCACTCCCCTTGTTCGCATTCGGCGAGGTTGGTGTGATAGCCGATGTGGTGTGAGGTATTTCTTGATTGATATTTGACATCCGGGATGCATTTGTAAGAGGTACATTTGTACTAGTGCTTGTGTCAAGGTCAGAAGGGAACTGGACCCCTCCCTCGGCTAGCATATTCAAGTACTTGAACATGGCACTGAAATTTTTTTTGTTCTCTGGATTTTGAACCATTTTTATCATTTGAGATTGTGTCATCCCCATGTCTTCATTCATGATGTCCTCTTGATGACTCTCCTCTTGAGGATTTTGTGATGATAAAGGAGAGTTACTTGGGGAATTGCTTGATCCCACTAGATTTATTTTGGAGGTTAACTGACTCATGTCGATAGAAGTTGATATTTCACTAATATTCTCCATGTTCTTCTTGTATTGAGATCTTTTTTGGACCATAAAAAATAGGGATTGTTTTGATGCTAACCTTTTAGGCCCAAAAATAGAAGAACTAGGGAAGTTAAACGATGAAAGATGGTGGTTGTGGTGATGGGATAAATGGATGGAATGAGTGAATGAAACCTTTGGTGATATTTTGAAGGTTTTTATGCTAAACTTGTAAGGACTTAGATTGATTGTGATAATTTGACTAGATGTGTTAAGTCAAACAAGATTGTAGTGAAGTTGTATTCCCTAGGAAGTTGCGTTATCCTAGGGGAACTTGCAAAAGTGGATGAATTGGCTAAGTGTGTTAAGCCAATGTGATCTGTGAACTAGTAGACCTCAGGAAGTTGCATAATCCTAGATGTAAATTCGTCCAAGGGATTTGACTATTTTTTCTAGGTGTGTTAAGCCAAGATAGGGTGATGTTGGTTTAGCCCTTTAAGTTTAGCATGAGCAATTTTTCTAGAGTTCACAAAAGGTTTCATGATGGGGTGAGATTTGATTTCATGAAAAGATGGATGGGGATGATGCTTTGATCCTAGACTTGAACCTAGACACAAATATTTCTACAAGATCTCGGTGTTGAAGAACACGCTATACTTCCTATGGGAGAAAAGAAAACCTTTCAAAAAGTTTGAGATTTTGTTGATAATAGAATGCATAAAATGTTGGATTATTCCTTGAAGCCTTTTTGTAGAAGTTGTATAAAAGTCTTTCTCTTACTTCAAGGAGCATCTCAACGTGTTTCTTATAGGCTTTTAGGCTTATCTTCTTGAACTTTGGCTTTGGGATTTTAATCTTGCGGGAAATCATGGGAACAACACACATGAAGTTTAGTTTGTCCTTTGTCTTGGTTTAATGAATTTATTTTTACTAGAGACACTTGCTTGATTATCTTTCAAACTGTATATCTAATGTCCCACTTTCTTCCTCATCCCACAAGGTCCATTGTGTGGAAATCGAGAAAAATAGGGCAAAAGTTACCTATGTTTAACCTTGTTAAAAACAAATGATGATATAATTCAAGTACTTAGAAACCTCTAGGGATAGAATCCCTAGGGAAAGCAAGAGTGCTTAAATCTGTCAAAGGTATTTGTCTCCTCAAAGGGGTTTGAAATTTGGAGGTCTTGTGAATGTTTGTTTTGCAAATGTTTTCGAGAACCAAGTAATGTGTTTTCCACTTCCAAGCACTTTTACAATCCTAGGATGATGAGGCAATATTTTGTTGGGTTCCCGCTTGGATAAATCCAACTACGCATATCTTGTGTGAATGGGTAAATGCTTGAGCACACTGGCTCCCCTCCACAACACACACTTCTTGGGTCAACCAAGCATTAGTATCCATGAATCTCCCATGGAATACCTTCCATTTCCACAAAAAAAAAGGGTGACTCTCCCATGGAAAACCACATGTATAACGTGGGGTGACTTCAAAGGACGTGACCTTTTGCACCAACAAGATAGACAAGGTTTTGGCCTTTTTCTAAACAAAGGGTTATAATGCAGCCGTTTCGTTCATGGGGGATTATCCAACATCGGTGAGAGTCCATTTTTGTCCATCTCGTAGGAATAATCCTCATGATTCTTGAACTTTCCTCAAGAATCCACACTTATATACCGGTTGGAAGTCACTTGGCTTTAGCATGTTCCTAGTTGGGTCGTTCCCTTGGGTGCGTACTTTTTCCCACAAGGCAGGCCCTCTAAGATAAAAAATAGCGAATAAACATATTCATAGTTCGATCAACCTTTGTTTAAAAACAAAAGGAGAGAACTCGCAATAAGTTTATTCACACTCACATGTTTTGTTCATTTGTTAAGTGTGCAAATTGAAATACGGAGGCAATCGTTTTAACAACCTATTATCACCAAAATATTTTTGATTCTCAAGATCACAATGATGCATGAGAGAAGCGCATACACATTTTAAATGATATTAACTTGTGAAAAGGATTGCAAAACATTGAAAACACTTGTTCATTTTAGACCTCAAAGCAATGATGAATTATTTTTAAGCACCAAATGAAATGTGAGATTTCCTTGTTCAATTTTAGACCCAAATTGAAGTCTAGTAAATTTCTAAAGTTCAATTTTAACCAAAAGATCAAGTCAAAATGGTTAATTTTAAGCCCCAAAATAGATGTGAGATAGTTTGGAATTAAAATAAAATCTAGCTCAACAAGCATTAGAAAATGCTTTTGTGATTTTCTCCAATCTTGTTTTGTCTTGGCTCGATTCCAATGTTCAACCTTCAAAAGAAAATACAAAGTTAATAAAATATTTCATAAAAATATCTCATGTACTAATGCCCTAATCATAAGTTATTTGTAAAAAATTGCCATCTAAAAATAAAAAATTATTTAACCCCCTTGCGAATGCAATTTTTTTTTCCTTCCTCACTATTTATTTCCCGAATTAATCCCCTCTGTTGTTTTACCACATGCTACAGTATCACGGCTGGTGGCTTCACACAGTTAGCCGAGATCGATACCACTATACCATGGATGGTCAGATGGGAGACCACGGTGGCGCGGTGGCAGTTAGCAATGATAGTTAGGCAGGAGACCGTGGTAATGCGGTGATAGTCGGGAGATAGTTAACAGGTTTACCGCACTACCATGGAGGGTGAAGTGATAGACCGCGGTGACATGGTGAAGGCCGTGGCTGTTAATCGCAATACTGCGGGGGTTAGCGAGTAGACCGTGGTAAGGCGGTGAAGATTGTGGATGGTTACCACGCTACCACGGGGGTTAGCGGGTAGACTGCGGTAAGGCGATGAAGATTGTGGATGGTTATCGAGCAACCGCGGGGGTTAGCGGGTAGACTGTGGTAAGGCAATGAAGACTGTGGATGCTAAAACCTGCAAGAGATGGCTTAAACAATTTCACATTGTTAGCATAAACATTAGTTTAAACCAGTAGACTTAGAAATCCCTGTGAAATATTTAACCATGTCTAGATATGCAACCAATGAGTAGAAAATTAAGTTAAACATAAGCATATAAGATACATGATTAACCCTTTATCTCATAGTGGATTGGTGCCACCATGTTGTTTAGTAAGCATCCCTTTCCCAATCCTTGAACAAGTTGAATTATGTTATGAGTAAGATTAATTCTCAAATGAAAAGAATAACCTTGCTTGAAATATGTGAAGTGAAGGTGAATTTGAGCATAATAAGTCTACTCAAAGTTGTGTGTTGTTGAATGAGGAGAGAAGTCTCCAATTTATAGATTTTCAAAATGGAATAGAGAATGAAATAGAACAATGTGAGATCATACAACATCCAATGGCCAAGTGTCACTTGTCAAGATGTGAATGGTTGAGGAATGAGCACATTTTGGTCAATGTGCATGATAAATGCCATTAGGTGGAATTTCAAATTTGAGAAATGACATGTGAGAGGGAAAAAGAAATGAAATAAATGCCACTTGGCTCAATGCCCAAGGACATGTAAGAGGAGTGAATGCGTTGTCGGATGTACAAGTCTACTTGGAATTTTTGAATTCAAACAAGGGAATATTCCCTTTTGATGCTATGTGAGGGAAAATGGAGAATTAAATAAATCAAAGTAATTGATTTATTGTGCAACTTGCATTCTCTAGAGGATTTTAATGAGAAGGATTAACTTAATCTAATGAAGAATTAGAGGATGTGACAATTTGGACTTAAATTTATGAATTGATTTAAATCAAATTGAGAAGAGTTAACAAATGGTTTTGATTTATTTAAACAAGGAGGAATATGTTAGATTAAATCAAATAAGGTTTAATTTATTTAATTTAATAAGAGGACTTTAGAGAATTTAATCAAATAAAATGAATTATTTTATTAAACATAAATTTTAGGTTAATTAGATTAAATTGATCAATTTAATCACTGGAGGAGAAAGACTTAATTAAATGAATTATGACTCATTAAATTAAGAGGTAGAATATGATGAAAATTTGAGAGTATGATTCAGGAAGGAATGTTGTTAATAATTGTGTCAATTGAAATTGTACATTTGCCATGTCTACAATTTGAAATGTTAAATTCACTTGTGTTATCACAAAAGATAAAGATAAGATCATCATGCACCAATGTGATATCTTTCAATGTCTATTTCATCCATAGAACTTGTGTACAACAAGATGCAACAACAATATAATCAGCTTCAATAGTAGAAGAGGAAACTAGATCTTTCTTTTTACTCAATCATGCCACCAATTTGTAACCAATAAAGAATGCACCACCACTTGCACTCTTTATGTCATCTACACATCTAGCCAAATCTACATTTGTATAAGAACTTAGTGTAAAATTAGTATCTCTAGGATACCATAACCCATAATTCAAAGTGCCATTCAAATATTTGAAAATTCTTTTAATAACAACAAAATGTGTTTCCTTAGGATCTTCTTGAAATCTAGCCACAAGATAGACAAAATGCATAGTATCTAGTCTGGTAGTAGTCAAATATAGTAGTCCACCAATCATAGATCTATACTTGCTCTGATTAGTCTTAGTTGAATTTATCATCTTTATGCAGTTTACAAATAGTCACCATAGGAGTACATACCGGTTTGGAACCATCCATCCCAAAATTCTTCAACATCTCTTTCACATACTTGGACATTGAAATAAAAATCCATTTCTTAGTTTATTGATCTATAGCCCAAGAAATAAATTTATCTCTCCAAACATAGACATTCAAAATTCTTTATACATCTCTTCTACAAACATCTTGCACATAGTTTCATTTCCTCAAAAAATAATGTCATCAACATATACAACCATAATCAATATTTTTTTATTTTAAATTTTAAAATATAGATTACTATCTACCATACCTTTTTTGAAACCTTACTAAATTAAATATGTAACACCCCTCTATTTTTCACTTATGATAGATTAAGATGCTTTATTATTTGATCATTTCTTATTGAGCAATATGAATTATGTGTGTTAAGAGTTGTATTTTCCTTAATGTTATACTTGACATGCTTTGATTAAAATAATGTTGGTTTATTATGACATGATTATTGCTTATGAGTTTTATTAATGATGGCAGTGTCAGTTTGATGAAACTATATTGGTGAACGGGATAGGATTGCATCACTCACTTGCGAGCACCTTGTGATTCTGTGATTTCCTCTTCATAGTGTATTTTATAATGATTTTATATGCATGTGCTATTGATGCCTTGGATATAGGTTTGCAGGTACATGACATCGACTCCACCTGGCTTCACAGGTTTGAGCATGTCGACCCAACGGTATGATGATTGGGAGATAGTAGCTAGGTTACCTGTGTCAGTTATACACCCTAGCCATAGTGTGTCATTAGTTGAGTCTGTTCTGTTTTTGGTGCTTGTTTTAATATTATTTAATTCAGAAGGGCTCTTGTTTATGGAAATAAATGCTTAGAGTTATTACTTTAAATAGTGTTGATATTTATTTAAATTAAAATTATACATTGTGATAGAAGTTTTTATTTAAGTTGATTAATTAAATTTAATCCAATGGGTTGAATTTATTTATTAAATAATTAAAATTAATTAATTAAATATGTTGTTGAGAAAATTAAAAGAAAGAGGGAAATTAATTTAATTGTAACTTCTAAATTTCAATTAGAATTAATTAATTTCAATATGAAATTAAATTAGTATGTGAAATTATTAAAATAAATGGAAATTAATTCATTTTGGAATTTGAATTTGAATTAGAAGTTACTAAATTTATGTTGAAATTAAATTAGTATTGGGAATTAAATTGTAATTAGAAATTATTTTAACATGCAAAAGGCTTTGAGAAGATATCTGATTGTGGAAAAGAAATTTTTAAATGTGACATGTGTGTGAGAAGAATTAATTATTTAATCTTGGTTGAGATATTTTTTTAGAGAGGAATTTAATTGGAAAAAGGAGAGAAGTTTCTAAATGGGAGATTTTCGGAGAGAAAAAAGATATTAATTTTGAAAGAGGTTTTTGGCTGAAATTTGAAAAAAAACTAAAAGGGGTTTTCAAGAATTTTGGGGGTTTTCTGTGTTTTTACATCTTCTTGGAAGTGGTGATTTTGGGAGAAGCTTTGGAAATTGAGCTCTGAAGGGGAGGCTCTGCTTCAACTTTTTTTTTTTCAAGCTTGAGAAAATAGGTTCCTTCAAGTTTTTATTTATTTATTTTAATTGTTGGGAAAGATTTTCTCTACAAAAGTTAATTTTTTAGAGGTTTTTCTTAAAATGATTTAATTGAGATTGAAAGATTCTCTGTACAAAAGTAAATTTTGTAGAAGCTTTGCTTAAAATGATTTAATTGAGATTGAAAGATTGTCTATACAAGAAGCTTTCTGAGTTTTGGTTGTAGAAGCTTTAAATTGTTTTCAAAATTTGTAAGGCTTCTTTATTGTTGAATTGTTGTGAAATAACTCAGAGGAAAACAATTTGTGATTTAAGAATTTAGTTCTAGTTTTTGAAAGCCTCTATGTAAATTAGAGGAAGGAATTTTCGTAATCTTTTGAGATTTATTTTAAATCTACTTGTAGTAGTTTTGATAAATTTTATTGTGAGGAAGTCAGTATTACTTGATTGAAATTGAAATATTTTTTTTATAAATTTGGGAAATGGTTATAATTATTGGGAAAAATTCCTTCCACCAGTTAAATATTATCTTGTAGGTGTATATTTAAAAAATAAATATTCCTCCAATTTATTTATTATGTTGAAATGTTTGTTTATATATATATATATATATATATATATATATATATATATATATTAGATTGCTCATATATATATGTATATAATGTAATTATATAAATTATTTTAAAAAGATATTTATTTTATACTATTTTGCCGTCTGTACAACATCAACTGTCAATCAAAATTTTAATTTTTAAAATCATCGGAGTTTTTTGTGTTAGGGTTTTTATTTGTTTTGTTTGGGGGAAGGCATGGGAGGCGCTGCCTCCACCGCCACCCCCATGAGGGGATGAATATGGAGGAAGGGCCTTCGCAGCCTTCTCTTCCCCTGTCTCCATGCGGTCGCACCCCTGTTTGGGTTCAGTTGTGCATAGCACAGCCGCCCCCAAACATTGGGGATTCCCTTTTTATGGAGGCTGTGGCGTAAGGAACCCAAGCCAGCCCACATCTTTTTCCCTCATTATAATATTTGCCTCGTTCAAAACAGAAACCTATGTTCAGCCTTTCTTTAATTTAGTTTTTTTTTTAATTTTGTGGATGAATTTCGAATTTAGGGCAAAAAAAATATAATATGCTTAAAACAAAAATAATTATTGTGTTTATAATTTATGTTTATATATTTGATAATGTATATTGATTTAGCTTTTAAATGTGGAAGTAGTTGTTGTTAATGGAAACTCATTTTAATAGATTTAATGTAGATATATTTAATGTATATATATTTTAAAATATATATATATATATATATTATTTAGGTTTTAAGTTATTTTAGTTTTTAAATTGTTGCATGCAATTAGGAGATTTAAAATAAAAATAAAAAAGAAGAAGAATTTTATTTGCGTGCCGCCTTGGTCTATTAGGGAAATGGGTATTTAAGTAAATAGAGAAAATTGATGTTTTTCATAAATGTAATTGTGGAAAGAGATATTTAATTATATAATATATTCTTTTTGTAGGAACCAATGTTTTATCACCTAAAATTGAGGAAATTGTTATTTTAATAAAAAATAGTTAGGAATTGGATTATTAGATAAAAGTAGAATTTTCTTCTTGAGAGTAAGAGAGACTTCTTAAAATAAATTCGTTCATTTTTGTATTGTTATTTTAATAGGATGAATGCATGCACTTAATGTATGATTAGAATAAGTTAATTGCATGATTTATTCTATTATGGAGAAATAGATATTGTATTAAATGAAATTGTGGAGATAGGTGTATTATTTGAATAATGTAGTCCGTTTGAGGAAATAGATGTTTTATTATTTTAAATTGAAGAATTCTTATAATGAAGATATTGTTTTCGTTTAAATAGGCATTGGATTAGATGCATGTAATTGCATGTATTAGGTAAAATTAAAATAATGTGTCTTTTTGAAAAAGAGAAATTATAATTTAATTAAATGATGTAATTCGTTTGAGAAAATAGATATTTTATTAAGTTTAAAATTGAGGGAATTGGAATAATAAGTGAAATGATGATCTTATAGTTGTTTAAAGTTGAATTGAGATATTTTAAGAGCCTGTTAGTTAATTGGTTGAATTTTCTCCTTTGTCTTTATAAGGATTCTTATTAAATTAGAGAAAATTGTGTAACTTGTCTTAGTATTCCTGCTTATCACTGAATGTGAAAGGATTTAGTAAATTCAAATCTTAGATTTAATTATCGTGTTGATTGATTATGTGGTTCTTCTAGTTACATGTAGAGGAAATGAATATTTAATTAAGAATGGTTGCAGGAATAGGTATTTAAAATATATATACAATAGGTTAGTAGAAACAAAGGTTTTATTATTTTAAATTGAGGAAATATGGAAAATGGTTAGTATGATGTTTATCTCTGTTTGGAAGAGCCTTTTTAATTAACTAGTTAAATTGGGATAATTGAGCGATGCAAATTGTTATAAGTTATTTTGTTGATTGTATGCAAGGTTGTGATAAATTAGAATATTGTAAACATTAAACTATTATGCCTTTATGATGTGTTTGAGATATCTTATGTGGTATTTAGGGGTAATTGAAAAGAGGTATTAGATGAGTTATTGTAAGTCTTCCTAGTGAGGAATTTTAATTTGAGAGTTATTTCATGGTCTTGTCTTTTGTAGTTCTCTATGGTGGTAAGGTTGTTGTTTTTAGTGAGTCACCCGATTTCTACGAATGGGGAATGGTTTGTTCTTCTTTGAATGAATTGTTAGATATTTTGTACCTCCTTAGTTTGGAGTGGTGATGTATCACATGATAACTGTAGGAGGGTGAAGCTCAATGGGGACCAAGATCTAGAAAGATATGAGGGGTAACTCATGTACCTTGAGTGACATTTCTCCTAGGTTAGTTGTATGTATAGGTTACTGGAGTGTCATACTGTTAAACTCTAATTTCAATGTAATCTTGAGATTGTTTTGTACTTGTGGTAAAAATTGTTTAGAGTTGAGTTAGCCTGTGACTAGAGGTTGTAGGGATTGTCCTTGTATCCACGTTACTGTCTCCTAGCATGGGGGTGGGCCTTCGGGTACCACTTGGTTGGGAGGAATGTGCAACCTACATCGTTGGGTCCCCTTTTGATTTGCAGATTGTGTTGCAAGGTTTTTCAATGGAGAGATCGCAGTGGTTTCATTATTTAGTTTAAGCTCTCTAGTTAATTTAGATTAGTTCTTGTAATTATTATTCCCCTCACTTGTTTTCGAGGAGGAATATTGTTATTGTAATTGTTAGGTTTGATCTACCTCATTCCAGGAATGAGTACTGTAATCTACTTTTAAGTTCATGTTATTTGAAGCTTCTTATTCTATTCTATGTGTTTGTAACTTTAATGCTTATAAGTATGTGAAATTAAATGTATGGTTAATATTTTAATAAATTCTTTGTGTTATAGTAGTGTGTATGTTTGGTTATCAATGTAATCTTTTCATGTTACCTTAGAGGTTGTTGCGAAGTGTTGTATATCTTCTTTGTTAATAATGCACTTTTAAGAAAAAAAAATTGTACGCTTCCGCATTGAGTTGCAACTTCCTTTAGGGTCCTGTGGCGTTGATTACAAAATACCTGTCTAACCTTGCATACCGAGCTCTAGGATCTTGCTTCAATCCATATAAATATTTATTCAATCCACATATCGTATCTGGTTTATCAGATAGCTGAAATCCTTCATGTTGTTCCATATAGACTTCCTCTTCTACCTCACCATTCAAAAATTTTGATTCGTCATCCATCTGATAGACCTTGACATATTTATGAGAATAAAATGATAATAAAATTATAATAGCTTCCATTATTGCTACCAGAGCAAAGGTCTCCTAAAAATATATGCCTTCTACTTGGGAGTAACCTTTACACACAAGCCTCGCTTTGTTTCTAAATGCCCATTTTGATCCATTAATATTTTTTCCTACTAGTCTTGGGACCAATTTCGAGGTTTGATACTTCTCAATCTCCATAAGTTATTCTTTCATAGCTTCCATCCAGTGTTCATCTTTACATGCTTCACTTAAATTTTTTAATTTAATCTCAAAAATTAAACACATGTTTAATTCATCAACAACTCTACTTCTAGTCAATACTCCTTTTGCCTTGTCTCCAATAATCTTATTTTCTGAATGATTCTTTTGTACATACCTAAACCATTGGGGAATGTATGCTTTATAACTTAGGTCATATAACACCACTTTTCCACAACAATCATTCATTCAGGGAAGGATTCCCTAGGATCTCAAGTTGGATTGGCTATCAACACAAAGGTGAGCCAATTCTCAACAAGGAAGACCTAGGGGGGTTCTTTAGGCTTTGAAGCATTCACCACCAAGAAAAATCTTGGAAAAGACAGATTAACATTCAACTCAGAAAACCTAGTAATGCAATCCAAACATTGATGAATGCAAATGCAAAAATTAAGTAATAACAAGTTAGGATGTATGTACATGGGAAGTTAGGAAATGTGATGAGGACTCTGGAAATACAAAAAAAAAATCAATTCTAGGGACAACTAAGATGCCCTTACGGTTGTCTTAGTACTACTATTTTATTTCATGATAGATGCAAAATATTCAGATGTCAGAACATAATCTAAAAGAATCTATGCAAAATACCCTTGATTCAATCACTATATCACTAGCAAGAGGGACAAAATCAAGTGTTGTACCAGGAGAATCACTAGGTTCAACTTGCGGTAAATCATCCAGTTTAGGAGGATCATCATGGCTATTATTGTCTAAGCTCATAGAATAGGAAAATATCAAATTCAACTCATTATGTACTTGCTCAACAATTTTAGTGGTTTCTTCCTCATAATCTAGGTTAACCATAATTGAAGGTCAAATAATAATATCCATAGAATGTGTTGACCTCCTTTTTGTGTTGAAGACATAGGATCTGTTGGTTCTAGGAATGGATGAGGCCCATCGTTTGTTGCTTCTATCAAGTTTATATTTTGATTTTCTTTGTTGTTCTCTTTTTTCATCTTTCACACAATAGCACAATGTCTATACTTATGCTCTCTAGCATTTCAATTTATTTTACTATGGTTTTCAATTTTTGTTTGTGTAGGACTAGGTTTGTCAACTATAGGTTCCTTTTCTTTGTGTGAGGGAAGAATGGAAGAAACCATGGAAGGATTTTCAACCACTTTATCTTTTTCTATAAAAAATTTCATACAATGTGGATTAGGACTTGGGTGATCCCACAATACTGGTTTACAATATCTGGGCAAATTGGACACCAAACTAATGTTTTTTAACTAAATCTTCACTTTTGGGCTCCTATAGTGGCTAAACCATGAAGAATTTGTAGATGATGAATACTAGTGATTTGTGTCATTTTTTCTATAGATTCTAAATATATATTTTTCATTTTTTTTTTTAATTAGATCGCACTTATTTTTCCATCTCCTTCAAAAACTAGTTAAAAAAAAAACAACATTTTTAAGGAGTGACACTCACCGTATACAATATAACTTTTTTTGTATGAATGCTAAAATTCTATTTTTTTCGAGTTTAGATTTTTAATTAAGATATCTAGCACTTTCATTTGGTTTTATAGTGTTTTATTGAATATTTTTTCCACAATTAAGTTTTGAAGTCAAACCAATTACAATTCAGACATAGGTGGACTATATACAATACAAATTTTTCTATATGTATCAAATTTTTTTTTAAAATTAATGGATCAAGGATATGAATACCCAGCCCAAACAAATTTTTCCAAATTTTATTTTCATAGTCTACAATTTTTCCACATGTGCAGAAAAAAGAGCTTTGTTTTTGGTGAAAAACCTATGTTTAATAAAACTAAAAAAACATATACATAATTAAACCAAAACATATTAAAATTATATTCATTGGATAGTGTATTTTGAGGACTACCATAATAATTTGAAATAAATTTTAAATGAATTCATTTGATCCCTTAAAAGGTAAATCAAAAGTGATTTTTCATCAGCATTTTGATAGTTGTAAAGGAGACTCATTTATAGGTATGGTTTAAAACTAGCGAGGTTCTATCCAAGGTGGTTTTATCTAAGGTGGTTTGACCAAACCCTCTTCAATTGGAATCTTTAAAATGGAAATTTTAAATGCTTAAATCATTATATTTTCTAAAAATATGTGATTTCAACAAAAATCAGTTCCTCTCAAAAATTGTAAACCATCTTTATGGGATTACCCACTTGTTTTGTTTTCTCTTGGCCTTTTGTAGGGAATAGGCAAGGAATTTTTGATCGATGGTTCTTTGTTAGTCAGAAGGGCTTTAAGGTCAATAGTGTTTTCTTCAAGGAGTGGAGGTTTCATCATAGGTGGAGGAATTTTTTTGAGGGATAACTTGGCTATGTGTTTTTGTTTGAAATTTTGGTAGAATGGGAAAGTGAAGTCCTCACAAGGTCTTATAGGCTCCATGGAATCATGAAAAAAATATTCCAAGGAAAAATTTCCACAAGAAGATGGAGGTCTAAAGCCACTATGGTTCACAATGAATATTTCATTTCTGATTGGAAACTTTAAGCACTTATGGACAACGGATGGGATCAAATTCATGGAGTGAAGACATTTGTAGCCTAACTTCACATGAAATTGATCTGAATTGGAGATGATATAAAATGATACATTTGATATCTTTCATCCTACTTGTAAAGGGAGTGTGATTGAGCCCATTGTAGCACGAGAAAAACCATCATGCATTTTAATCCATGCTTTTAGTTTATCATATATATCTTGAGTGAGTTTATGCACATATAATACTTTCTCTGTGATCACATTCTCTCCACAGACAAGATCAATTAGAGTCCCAAAAGTGGGCTTGTCATTGATTATTTTTTCTATGTAAAGAGGACCATTAGGTGATTTTTTTCTTTTTTCTTTTGAAGAGAAAGTAATGTCAATGGGAATTATTGTTTGTTGTTTACGAGGCTCGATTTCAATCACTCATATCATTATGCTAATATGAATTTTTTCCTTCGTATCCATAAGATTTTATTCAACATCATCCATAGGATTTTGTTAATTATTGTTCATGTTATCATCATTTGTGTCAATTCTCATCACATCAGGCTTAGTTTCACTATCCTTAATAAATGAAATATTGTGTTTAGGCATGGGATTGGTAAATATTTGAAAGTTTTGGTTAGGAGGAGATACAAATTTATTACCATTGTCATTCACACCTCTAATTTTAATATGATTAGAATCAATGAGGTCTTGCACAAGATGTTTAAGATTCTTGCAGTGTTTTATATCATGTCCTTTTTGTTGGTGATAATCATATACTAATTGTGTCTAAATCTTAGAGTTAAAAACTTGCTAGGGTGAAGAGGTTGAATGAGAGGTAAGGTAAGCAAGTTCTTTTTTATTAACTGAGTCATGATTTTTTGAAGTGTGTTAGGTAAGGGAGTAAATTGTCTTTGTGGATCCCTAAAGATATAAATATTACTCTTCTTTATAGTAGCTAGTTGAGTATCAACTTGTTGGGTGGGTTGGGAGGTATAATTTAGTTGAAGGAAACTTTTAATTTGTCTTCTAAAAGGTTGGTAGTTGTTTTGGCTTGAAGGTTCAAACTTTTCAGGATGGGTATAGGTGGGTTTTGTTTCATGACTACCTACAAAATTCTGATAATCTCGAAGGCCAATACACAAGTGCAGGAAGGAAGGTAATTTCATCATGGTAATATTTTCTTGTATCTTACTTTCAAAATTTTTTATGAAAATATTTTGAAGGTGAGGATCGAGAATATTCACACTAATTTGGGAATAAATTGATTTGTAATGTGAAATAAATTCAATGATGTTTTCACCCTCATTTTGTTTACATCTCACCAAATCAACTAATGTAATTTCAGGAACCTTGTGCACTTGGAAATGGTTAATAAAGGATTCAAAAAATTCATTAAATGAACGAATTGAGTTATTCAGTAATGTAGAAAACCAGTCCAAGGCAACATCTTTCAAGGATTGAGGAAAAAGTTGAACTAAATTTTTTTACTCAAGGATAAAGTCAGTACATAAATTAGTAAAGGGCATGATTAGAAGGATCTCTCTTTCCTCCAGATTTCTCAAATATAGGGATCTCTATACCTTGTGGCACAGTATCTCTCAATATGTCTATTGATCATCAAAGCTTGCCCCTCTCCAAAAATCTTATGGGAAATTTAGCGAGTGGTGGAACAATATGCACCTCACCAAATACCTCAAAGGTTTTTTTATAAATCCAACTCTTCTTTGAGTTTGGAAAAGGGTAGAAATAAATGTAAATAGAAAAACATGAAAGTGGTGGTACTCCAATGCTTTTACAACATTTAAAAACCACAAGTTCCTTTCTATGAATGATATGATAGGAACATAATGCCACATCCCTTCATTTTTGGGAATAGAATGAGAAACAAAAGCTAGATATAAGCATAGTGCAATCATTCAATCCACCTACAGGAAGTGTGCATTAAGGTCTGACCAAGCATAGAAGTTTCAAGAGTCAATAGAAAAACATCCAAAAGCCACATAAACTCTTCCTCTTAATATAACATAACATGAAGAAATCATAACCATTAAATGAAAAAAGGAAGTCAAAGGATATAGTCCAGTTTCTATAGATTATAACTTTATTATGCACACATACAAAATTGAAATCGAATATTGTCCAGTTTCAAGAACACTTTGTATATGTTGTCACTTCCAATTTATAGATGCCAAGGAGAGAGAAATGTTGACTTCATTCAGAAGTAATGATTTCCAGAAGTTTGCACTTGATAGATTGGAATCCAATCCAAAATATTTTAAATAGGTTAGTGCAATCCTATTGATCAACTTTCAACTACCACATTAATATCCTTTAGATATTTTAAAATGATTATCCCTTGTAAATACTCAGATCATAGAAAATAGCCTAGTGAATGTCTTGATAATTTCTCAAGTGGTTTTGGTGGAACTAACTCATATCCTTACTTTGAAAATTAAGGAAAGGCATGCTCTAAAAAACTCTGAATGAAGGCTCCCCAAGGTACAACATTTTGATAGTGAAGAGATGAATTGTCGAGTAGGTGGATAGTCTCAGATTTGTGAAAAATGATTTTAAGAAATCATCTGCCAAGCTGACACAAGGTCTGACTCCCAATCGAAAGGAAATCAATCAAAAAAAATGCACAACCACCACATGTCACATTGCATGCCTATCAGAAACACAAACTTTCGTGCATGAATCTTCCCGAAGCAAAAAGTAAAAGCCGAAAATAAAAAATGGACTAAGGAAAAATAATTCTTCATAGTTCTGGTGACTCATAAGGGAGTTTATCTTGCAAAGGAATAAATCTAGACCTCTAGTTAGTCTTGGAGTTTGAGGAAAGCAGAGTGCAACATTTCCCAATCCACATCAACCAGTCAGGAAAGACTACAAAAGGCCTTATATGCCTTATCTAGCTTGAAGACTTCTTTGAAAGAATAAAATACCCACCTTGTTGAAATAGCTCCTAGATGATAATATAGATGAGAAAGCTGAAGAATATCACTCTCAACATCTTTTGTAGTGGGTATTGTGCTTGAATCTAGAAGATTTTCTGAAGTTTGAACCTTACTCTTGACCTATTTTGTAATCTGCTCAATTGATAACACATCCCCATTTATTGAAAGGAAGGGAGGTAATCCAAAGCTATAGAAAAATATGAAATCCTTCTTGATTTCATCAACCCTTTTGTTTAGCATCTCCTGGCTATTCTTGGTTTTTGACGCTACCTTATGATACTGGGAAAATTCACTTAATTTTCTAAATGCAACCCTCTAATCTAGAATTATTTCATTTCTTAGAGCCTCATTCATCGCCACACATAACGTGGAAATCAAACTCTAATATTCTACCACTTGGGGGCATATTCTTGTTGAATTTTGGTCGGCCAATGGGCCAACCCTTTCATTTATCTCTTGGGCATCCTTCAAAAATTGCAAGGTTGGTTGTAGAATGATGAGTGTAATAATTATTTGCTCCCAAAAGGTGGATACAGAATTTATTTTCATAGGAAGAGTTGCAGAGCTTTCTGAAGCTGCTAGCTCTTCAAGTAGCCAAGCCTCTTTTACCTTCATTATCTCCTCCATTTGATCCATTTTATCAAGATCATTTGCTAGTTCACAAACTAATTTTTTGACCTCATGATTATGAGCGTGTAGAGAAGACTCAACTTCTTATTTGTCACCTCTTAGCATTTCAGCTTCCTCTCATTCCTTTTGCAACTTGTCTGAGGCTTGAAACTAGACACCATCGAACTTCTTCTTCATGCTCTCTTGAACACAGTAGTATACTATATTTGATTGAAGGTCAACAATATGTTCATCTTTTAATCTATCAATATCAGCATACAACTAAATCCATTCATTTTGAAGCTCTGCAAGAGATCCTATCACTTCCTCCTACTAATCTTGTATCAGCATTATGCAAGTCATTTCAGCATTTCAGACCCTGAGTTCTGACTATAGTCGATTAACTGTTTCCTTTACATTTTCCAGTTGAACTTCACACTTCCATAGCTTTCGATCTAGCCTCTCATAATCCATATATACTACCTTCTGAGTAGTCTTGGATAGATCTACTTTTTTGCATGGGCATATTTTATTTAAATATAATACCACTATCTTAATGGAATAATCTTCCATCTCCATTTTTCCTTTGGGTCTAGATGTGAGTGGTTTCATGGTAGTGATCCATAGAGAACTTCACTCTTCATTGAAATAGGTTTGAATATTTTTGGAAGCCGACAACTCAGAATTCTTCATCCTCCTTTTCTAGTTCCTAGCTTGTTAGGCCCACTTAGTCATGTCAATTGTTTTTTTGAAGAGTCTATGGGGAATCAAAGCTCATTGCTGCAAGAGAAGGACTAGGGGGTAGACTAAAAAGGGTAACAAAAGGGGAGACTTCAGATCTATGAGCATGTGGGGAGGTGAATGGGAGAGTAATCATTGAAAATTGCATGATACCAAATTGAGATTGGGAAAGAGAAGGACAATTTGGGGTAAAACTAGAAGAAAATGGAATGGGTGATTTTTGTCTGAGTACAAATGGACCTGGGGTAATGGTTTACATTGATGATTTGGATTTCTCAATAGGAATTCTGGATAAGGTGATCAAAGATTCAATATTGGTCGAAGTAGATACTATTTTCTCTACATGCAGGGGTACATCACTTGGTGTGTTGAAATGAAAGGGAGCTCATTTAAAACCAAAATTTTTGGGTTTTTGCATGAAGGATTATTTTTAACGGGTGGAGGTAAAGGATTGACCAAAGATGTTGAAGTAGGAAGAAGAGGGGGAGAAAGACTTACCTAGACCGTGATCATCCAAATATTTTTCAAGGTGAACTCTACTTCCTCTTCATTTATGATGGTTACATTGGGTATTTCTAGGTCTTGGACTCACCTTTTCTTTATTCAACCCAAACTAGAGTATCTCGATCCCTTAGGGAATGATCCCACTGAAGCTTTTCCTTCTTGTTCTACAACTGATTCTCTTGGTGACCATTGGGTTCTCTTCCCCTTACTATGAGTCATTTTGTGAGATTCTCCCTCTATTGGACTCTTGTGGTCAAGAAGTATTACATGGAAGTAATTGCTCTGTTATCTCATGGCTAGACTCTGGGTTTTTGTTGTCGGAATCAACCTCTTGGTTGTAAATCCCTTTGATTTGTTCATCATATGAGAAAAAATCTTTGAGAAAATTATGTGTAACTCCCATCTCTTATCGGAACCTTCGAAAATCCATCATCTTCCTTTCTGACCACCCTTGCCGCTTCTTTTGATTTTTGAGGGTTTTATTTATCGAAAGGTCCCTTTGATACTTTTCCTATGGTGTATAGAAAATTAGCCACCTTTTCCTTTTGGTTGGTATGAGGGCCAGGTTGATGTATGTTTTCGGCTTCTCTTGAGTCATATTTTTCTTGGACTCCACATAATCCCATTTCTCATGTTTCATAGGGAAAAAATTTGCTAGATAGTAGTCCTATGTGTCATAAATAAGGACTAAACCTATGGCCACCAATAGATTTGTAAGCTCCCTTTGTGCTTCTTAATTTTCCAGAATCTCCTTACTATTCGTAATGCAAAGGGGAAGCAAAAATAGCTTTTTTTTGTTCCTTCCCCTACCATAGGTGTGGCAAAAAAGAGTTCCCTATCAACATGCCTCTAATGCAAAAACCCTATCCATCACAAATATGGGGAGTCGAAAAGGCTCTTTGACGAAACCATCATATTTGATAAAAAATCTTCCCTGAAGAAATAATCCATTGGAGTTGATGAATTTTTGATTTATTTTTCAACCTTAGGGGAAAAACAACCTATCATATGTGGCAATAGCTCTTGAAGCATTGGTCTCAAAAAGTGGTTCACAAACCAATAATAATTACATGTTTTTGACAACACATAGGTCCATACAAAAATTGGTTAACCTAAACCCTCTTCATCGAACCTAGAGACCAACAAATGCTTCTCGAGAAACCCAAAATTATGATGCAGAATTAAATGAGCCAAAAAAGAAGAATACTTGAATTTGGACTGAGTTTTGTAATTCTTTAGCTACATCAACATGTTTTTAGCTACTACATCAACAAAGTCAAATTATCTCTGCCCTCTTTCTCATTTGAGTAGCAAATCCAAGGCCATTTGGAAGGCATTGACCTCTTCATCATCATTTCGGTCGAAAAGGAAAACCATCACTGAGAAAATATCATGTGTGTTGTTTTTGAAATTTCTTAGTACAAAAGGAAAAGTAAATCAACCTCTCAACAACTTCTCTTCTGTCTCATCCTTATAGAAACTTTCTCTTTAGTTTGCTCCTTCTGATTAAATCTCCATATCTTCCTCACTGAATGGTTCAAAGGGCTAGTTAGGAGGGATACACAACATATTCTATATAGCTGTAACAAAAATCATGATCTTGATCCTATTGCATGTAATGGTTCTAGTCTCTTTGTTGAGCCTTTTAGCACATGCATCCACTAGCTTTGGGCACGGGTGTATGACAGTCAACATAAACTATAGAAAACCACAATTCTAGAGCCAAGAGGCACCATATTCTTTCACTCTTTGAAATGCTCCCTATCTAAGATTTTTAAGGTTTTTTTGCCAATTTTGGATCAAAAATATTGTTAGCAGCATCTCACACCGCCTCTCTTTGAACACTTTTGCCTACTAGCACTCTTTTAAAAAACTCAAACGGTTGATATTTAGGCAGTGGGGTGTTGAAAAATGATATCCACCCTAAGATATTAGTGAAAAAACACTTTCTTGATACATACTCTACCCTTCTACTAGTCGTTGATGGCTCCACCATGGCTGCTTCAAAATTTGTAGAGATCTTTTTCACTCGAAAAGCCACTTTATTTTTGCTTCTTTAGAAAAAATCTACTTTTTGGTGTAATTAATTCTCTTAGAAAGTACGTGTAGTTAAGGCTATGTCGTTGGTGTTGGTCCATTAAATGCTTCCAACAAGGTGATACATGTGGGTTGGTGATCCATATCCCTCTACAATACCAAAACCTCTGTAATAATGGAATTAGTACATTCCTTTCATTGTCTCTCTTCACAAATAAGCTCGCAGTCTCGAGGAGAGTGAATTTAGTTATGTCTATCTTTCTTAGGTGATACCAAGTACCTTTGAAAATATGCACTCATTAATTTGTTATATATTAGAATGTTAATCCATGTCTTTTCACTTACATAAGCTAGTTGATGCTAATGATGGCAAAGGACACACATCGACGATCGACTTATGTGAGCATTTACTCCCACCACCAAAAAAATAATTTTTGGACCTTATCTCATATTCTTTGTATGCTTTATTCTCCATTCACTGGTTGTTTTGATATTTTCCCATTGTCGTTTGACCCAAAATAGACCTTCCACTATTTGGGTTTGTCAGCACCTCTTTTCTATAAATAGCTATGCCACCTTAAGGCTCTATTCATTCACAAATTAATCCTTTTGAGTTTAGCTAGCCTTTTCTCCATTTCCATATCATCTTTTGCTTTGTTACTTTAGCCATGTCTGTCGTCCTAGGCACTCCTATTCATCTACTTCCATAAAGCCCACAATATGCCTTCATTGGGAAGATTACTGCTGATAGAATCAAGCACCTGGTAAAGAGTTTCAACCATCTTGGGGTAATTTCCTTCCATTGGTTCATCAACATGGAATTCATTGAGGATGAAAACCAAATGAGGAGCAATTGCAACACCATTTCTCACTTCCTAGACCTGAATATTGCCAAACTGCTAAGAGTGGAGTTGTACTACCAAATATTTGATGCCTCTCTATTGGAAGGCCTTGACGATATTGTGCAATTTTCAATCTTGGGTGTCGACATTCTCAATGTGATGGACCTTCATAGGTACATTGATCATGGCATGGATGTGCCTCAGTTGCCCTTTTTGAGTCACTTCCACACCATGAGCCTTGAAATTCATGATGCTTTGTCTCTGCCTACAACCAGCTACTTCCTTCAAGAGTATGGAATTGATTTCATTCCCAAGTTGGACTTCAAGAATCATTTTGAGCTTCTGGCTTACATTCGCAAAGACTAGGGTCAAGGTTCATGCATCGTGTGTTGTGTGTTCCCCATTTTCCTATCAACAAAGAAAAAAAAGATGAAGAAAAGAATGACTATGGGAAACAAACCTATGTAACTATTGTTGGAGGCCTACCCTTTCTATTTTTTGTAACATGCCTCTATTTTTTTATTTTTTTGCATTTTTGCTCAAAGTCCCTTTCTAAGTTTTGCTCGAGACAAATTTCTATCAAAATTTGAGCCTTAGGTGGCCTTATACTTGTAAATTTTGATGAATATAAATATAATACAATATTTCCTTACTTATTCTATGTTCTTAAATTTCCTTATGGCTTATTCAAAAACTTAAAACAATTCAGTAGTATCTCCAAATAATTTCCCTCCATGTCTTCTAGCTCATATGCATTATTTTCCTTACACACACTAATTCAGAAGTTTCCCTTCCACAACGCTTTGAATTTGGTGTGTTTCCTTGGTTTTGTAGTACACATCATATTTTAGCACTAGGATTCCTTTTTGGAAATCTGGGTTGGAAGTATTCTTCTCTAACCATTGCTTGATTATCTATTGGCAACCAATAATTTCTCCAAAATCCTTCTCTTTGTATTCCTCAAGCTTGAGGAGCTCTACTAACCTTTTTTTCCATTTCCCCACTTTCCTCTATTTCTAGGGTTTTTCAGTAATTGTAAAGCTGGGAGTTCCATGGAAATAGGTAAAACCGCCTCTTTCCTATACACTAATTCATAGGGATATTTCTTTAGGATCTTCTTCAACATGATCCAGTCTACCCGCAGATCATCTCATAGATTATTATGCCATTCCTTTTGTCATTTAGACCCAATATGCTTGATTAACCTAATTAGGTTTTTGTTTATTGACTCTGCTAACCCATTTCCATGTGGGTAATATTTTTATGAAGTCTTGAGGTAGATCCCATTCTTAATAGAAAAATATAACATATTTGATCATACAAAGGCCCAATAATTGTTAGCTATGGCAGTCTCTGGTGAACCAAACCTAGTCACCAAATCCTCGAGAAAGTTAACAATCTTGCCCTCTGTAGCACATTTTAGGGTGATGGCCTCTATCCACCTTGTAAAGTAATTAGTCATTGTGAGGATCCACTTGTGACCAAAACCAGAAATGGGATTTATCATTTTGAGAAAATCCAATCCCCATTGAGTAAAAGGCTCTCTAGTTACGATGGGACTTAAAGGAAAATTGGATTTTTTTCTCTTGCCAACAAAAAATTGACACTGAATACAATTTTGCACCAAATGGTGCACTTCAAAAAACATTAAGGGCCAATAATATATCACTCGCATTACTTTTAGGCTGATAGTTTTAGCAGAGAAATGTCCACCCTCAAGATTGCAATGAAATTTGGTCAGAACCCTTTCTACATAGTGCTTGTCTAAACATCAAAGAAACACACCATCATAGTTTATTTTAAATAAAATCCCCTCAACTAATATGTACCTAGTGCCTTGCAGTCAGTAGTATCTCCTTTTGTGGAATGAGAGGGTTGTTAGGTAGTGTCCCTTCTCCATATATAATGATTGATTTGACATTTAGGAATTTTCAGACTCAAAATGATTTGAGCAGGCTTGATCAATCTCATTATTAGCTTTGGATCCCAACTCTTCAGCAAGATACTCGAGAAGGCCTCTTCCCTACACTAACTTAGTTGGTCTGATATCCATATTGTATTCTAGGATCTTGGTGATCCAATTGGCTCTTTTTTTAGTTATTTCTCTTTTTGTAATATATTCCCTTACACTCAAGTGAGAAGCCAAGATGGTGATTCTATTGGCTGACACCAAGTGTCAGAACTTCTTAAGGTTCTTAACAATAGAAAGTTCTTGTTTTTCCAATCAATTTTTTTCTCGTTTCATAACCCTTGTGAGTTCTAGAATGAAAAGCAATCATATGCTCCTTGTTATTTTCTTCATCCCTTTGAGTGAGCATAGAAGATATGTTATGTTGGTCATTGTATACGTAAAGTAGGAAACCTTTAGAAAAGTCTAGATTGGCCAACACTAGATCAACAAAAATGACCTTCTTTAGTTGGGGGTCCTTTTGAATATCAAGTTCTTGTTGAGCATTAGTGTGATGGGTCTCGTGAAGCCTACACAGTCTGAATGAATTGACTAACAAAATTAATCTTCCCTAGGAAAGATTGCACTCCTTTCTAATTCACTGGTAAGGGCAGGTCCATTATAGATCTCACTCTTTTGGGATCTACTACAATTCCCTCCTTGGATACTTAAAAGCCAAGTAGCTTACCTTGAGGTACTCCAAAAACATGTTTTTGGGATTTCAAGAAATCCCTAACTTTTAACACCTTTATAAAATTTATTCTAGATGATCAAAATGATCATCCTTCAACTTTGAAAAAACCGTTAGGTCATCTAGATAAATTAGAATGATCAATTTGATCATTCCCTTAAAATAAATTTCCATGGCTCGTTCAAAGGTCACACTAGCATTTGAGAGTCTGAAGGGAATCTTTTCATATGTGAACATTCCCCACTTGGTGGTAAATGTTGTTGTATGTTGATCACCTTCTTTGAAATATACCTAATTGTATCTTGAGAAACCATCAAGTAATGAGAACATCTCCAGTCTTTGCATAGTCTGCAAGATTTGCTCCATTGATGGAAAAGGGTAATGGTCTTTTAGTGAGGCCCTATTAAGGTCTCAAAAATTGACACAAAGCTGGATGTCACAATTTTTCTTTTGAACCGGTACCAAATTAGACACTCAAGTTGAGTGCTTAATTAGGTAAATGATTAAGGACTTAATTAGTTTAGTGAGCTCTTGAGAATTCAATGCCTAAACTTTTGGATTGATAGGCCTTTACTTCTGTCAAACTGGTTTTGACCCTTCCTCCAAGTCAATGGTATGGTAAATTATACCAAGACTATATCCTCTAAGAAAATCATAGGTCCATCCTATAACTATGTTGTACTTAGAACATAGATTCCTTAACCTTTCCTTATCTTCCCATGGAACATTTCTTTTGGATTTTAGCTTTCTACCTTTTCTACAATCCAAATCCTCATAATATTTTTCATCGGCTATAAAAAATTTCTTGTCATTCCTCACATCTTCATAGTCAAAGATATTTTTGAGGGAAATTAAATATCGAGCAAGATTATCTCCTTTTAGCTAAATGACCCACCTTTCAGAAGGTTGAACTTTTGGTTGTGAATAAAGTGGATATCTGGGTGTCATTTTTGAACACTTGTCAATTTTGATCATTGTCAGGAATCAATGGTTAGACAATGATTTTCTCTATACTCTACTTTCAATCAGAAATCAAATCAAACTGTGACCCAATTGAAGCCATTCAATCCGCTATACTATTCTGAGATGGGGGAATGACTTACAATTGAAAGCTTCAAAACCTTCAATCAAAATTCATATTTGATGTCTATAGGAATTCATTATTGTATTTTTAGTAGTTGATTTCCCATAGAATTGGCTCATGATCAACTCAAAGTCTTTGGATTCCTACAACCTCCTTGCACCCATCCTCTTAAAAAAAAATAGATCATAGATCAAGGCTTCATATTTTGTGTCATTGTTGGAGCACATAAACTGGAATTGATAAGCCTTGGCGGTCTCTGATCCTATCAAAGATAGTAATTAGACTCCTACCCCAGAACCAACTTTTCATTTAGTGTCATCAAAGTACAGGGTCTATAGATGATTATTTATTGGATCATCATACCTTTCTCGATCTTTCATCAGTTTTGAATAGACTAGGTCATCATCGAAGATCACATATGTTCCCAGTCCCATGGCATAGCAATTGTTGAATGGGTCAAATTCAATGAACTAGTTGAGGATAACTTCTTCTTGGAGATTTTGCTCACTTGTATCTTCTTCATCTTCTATAATTTCCATGCAATACCCCTCCTATATTGAAAAAGAGGCATGGGATGCTTCAAAAAAGAGGATTGCATTGTCTGCTATATGTTCAAGGTGTAAAGACTCTGAAAGAATCTTCATATTCACCTCGTGCTTGTCTATTAATATCTGATGGTACCAATCTATTGCCAAGTATACACCCAAATTTATAGTGAAATATCTAGAAAGACACATCCTGAAGATGAGGGGCATATCTACTACCACTAATTCTTATCAGACTATCTGGCTTAGGCATGAAAAGAGGGTCGAGGATAGATCTTTTATCTGACGAACTGTCAAAACCTTCTTTTTGTCCAACTATATGATTCATTTTTCAAGAGGTTTATATTTGAGCATCAAGGCATCAACCACTTTCTTTAGTATGACCATTGTATTGGCTCCTGATTCAATCATATTGTTGTGTAAAATTTTATCTCCCATAATTAATGTTAAAAAGAAGGGAGTGGGCGTCAACTTTCTTACTTCTGTTTATTTTGCATTATCCATGTAATTTGTATAATTTGTAGCTCTCAAAGGTTGAAGACCTGATGCAGATGCTTTATCTTTACTTTGAACTAATTTTGTTACCGGTCTTGGTTCCTCATTTTTCAATGCTTCCTGAAGCAATTTCTTTTGCTCAAGGAAGGATATAACATCCCATAGAGAAACATTTCCAAGTGCCTTCTTCATCTACACCACCACGTTGAGTGTACCAATTGGTGGGGCCTTCGGCATGAATAGAAAAAATATCTCTCAACTTCAGAGGAAAATGATCTATCATGAATGAATTTAATAGCTTATCTAATAGTTTTTTAGACAATGATGGAATCCACTATTGCTAAGTTGGTCGATTAGTTCACTTTGGGAATTGATTTTCCTACAATAGTGGTTGGCAAGATTGAGGATGAGGTAGAGCTTACAACATGTATTCTCCAATGATCCTTCTCTTAGATCTAGTATTGTAGTCTAACTGGACCTATGGAGTATTGGTCATCGAAGCTTTGTTTATGAATACCACATCTTCTTCATCCATTCAAGAAAAAAGTGCTTGATCAAGTGCGATATTTGACTCTTTCTCTATGGACATCCCTTGTATTTGTGCTCTAAAATGGGAATTCTCTATTTTAGAAGACTCATATCCTTCTGTATTCTAAAGTGTGCCTTTATTTATTTTTTCCACTACCCTTTGTTGTATGTTTCCCTTTGGGAAATTTTGGGACATATGGCTATCATTGCAGGGAAATAACCATGCATTTTCATCATCTGCTAGGTTTTTTTGGCCTAGAATAAACTCCTTGTTGTGGTTTTCTTTGACCATCTGTAATGAAATGGCGACCAAAACTATCTAGTTGGAGGGTGTCTCTTGTTGAGCTCCTTGACCTGAAGGACCTTGGTATGCACTGTGATGATAGAATGGCCTTCCTCCTTGATAGGTTTGAGTAGCTTGCTTTAGAGGGGCCATTTTTTGCCACTTAATCAGAACTAACTCATTATAAAAAGACCACATCAGACTCTTCATATAATTGATGTTTTCTGCTACAAAGGAAGAACCCAACGTTCTTGTATGTGTGTTAGGGTGTACGTACATAGACTAGGGTGAACCTAAACCCATCACTTGTGTCACAAAAGTGCTCAAAGAAAATTCCTCTTGAGGCACACCCATATTTTTTTCAAAAAAAGAATCAAAGGTCATGGTGGAAGCTTCCTGACATCTATCAAACTATTTTATATGCATAGAACCACCTCATAGGCATCACATAAGTTATCATGTCCCATATAATTTTTCATAACCACAATATCTGAATTGATAGCATTTAAGTAATCATGAATGCCATCGCAGCTTGAGGTTGGGTAGTCACTAGAATCCTCTACCAGGTTTTCTTAAACCTAGTGTTGAAGTCACTCAAGGCCTCTTATGGAGCTCTCTTGATGGTCAGTGTTGGTGTAGTAGTAAAGGATGATCTCCTTTTTCTGAAAAAGTGTTCAAATAGTTTTTCTCTGAGATCATCCCATGAGTTGATAGAATTAGATGTAGAGATTTGTACAATTCTTGAGCCTTCCCTTTGAAAGAGGAAGCCAAAAATATCATAGAAATGTTTTCCTTTGCTATATTATGCACTCTGCATACCTCTGCTACATCTTGGAGGTGCTTTGAAGGGGTTTTAAATTCCTCTCTAGATAATTTCAGAATAGCCTTAAGGGCATTAGTGGGTATGGGGGATTAGACATTGGGAGGAGTAGGTGGTTGTAGTAGACTACCACTATCTCAGTTTACAAAGTTTATAGGGGAAAGGGGGCTACTTGAGCCATGGAAAAAAGGTTCCTATGGATTGGGTAAACTAGTATTCTTATTTGGAAACTTTGATCTCCAGGTGGAGTAGATAAGGCTCTAAACTTTGGGCTAGCTTACTCCTTGCTCTACTACTTCTTACAAGCGATAAAAAACCTATAAATTTTCTTCTCCTAGGTACCAAATAAGGTAGTTGGGAGTAATATAAGTAGAACTTTGAGGATTCTCTTATTTAGACTCTAGGCATGAAACCTCCAGTTTCCTTCCTTGGTCTACTTTAGAGATATTTTTGATTTCTAATCAGATGTTTAGAAACTTGTCCCACTAGGAGTGCTAGAAAAAGAACTGTTGATCATCAAAGTTTGCACCTCTTCGATAGTCTTATGGGAAATATAGCGAGTAGGGTAACAATATGCACCTCACTAAATACCTCTAGGGTTTTTATAGAAAGCCAACTATTCTTTAAGTTTGAGAAAAGGGTAGAAAGAAATGTAAATAGAAAAACATGAAACTGGCGATGCACCAACAATTTTACATGTCAAAACCACAAGTTCCTTTCTATGAATGATATGATAGACAAAAAATGCCACATCCCTTCATTTTTGGGAAGAGAACAAGCAACAGAGGCTAGATACAAGCACAATGAATTCATTCAATCCACCCATAGGAAGTGTGCATTAAGATCCTACCAAGCATAGAAGTTTCAAGAGTCAATAGAAAAACATCCAAAAGCTGCATAAACTCTTCCTCTTAATATAGGATAACATGAAAAAATCATAACCATTAAACGAAACAAAGAATTCAAATGAAATAATATAGTTTATGTAGATTATAACTTTATCATGCACACATACAACATGAAAATTAAATAACCAAACTATTCAAATTAAGCTAGACATAGTGTTTTATTCTAGACGAAGATATAAAAAAGGAAATATTGAAAGAGGCCATATCATGCACTGTTTCAAGTATTTCTACCAAATAACTTGTAATAAATTGTTAAATAAACTTAAAATAGAGGTCAGATTCCAATCCTACAATAGTTTGAGTAAATAAAATATATAACATGCTAGAGTGAAGTAGAATTCAATGAATGTTATTTAAAATACTCCTATAACTATGAAAACTAAAGAAAACATTTTGCAAAAAGGAAAACTTCAGGAACCCTTTTGTATGTTTCTGCTTCCAATTTATAGCCGCCAAGGATAGAGAAACACCAAATTCATTCGGAAGTAATGAATTCTAGACGTCTACACTTGATAGCTTGGAATTTGATCCCTAATCTTTTAATTAGGTCATTGAAATCCTACTCATCAAATTTAAACTACTGCATTAGTATCCTTTATATATTTTAACAGGATTGCCCCTCGTAAACGCTCAGATCTTAGAAAATAGCTTGGTGAAGGTCTTTTCAATGGGTCAAGTGGCTTTGGTGGCACTAAATAATATCCTTCATTTGAAAATTAAGGCAAGGAATGCTCTAAAAAACTTTGAATGAAGGTTACCCAAGGTAGAAATTTTTTTTACCGAAGAGATGATGTGTCAAGTAGGCGGATAGTCTCAGATTTATGAAAAGTGATTTTAAGAAATCATCCACCAAGCTAACATGTGCTTTGACTCCTAGCTAAAAGGAGAGCAATCAAAAAATTTTGCACAACCACCACATGGTGCATTGCATGTTTGTCAGAAACACAAAATTTCATGCATGGATCTTCTTGAAGCCAAAAGTAAAAGCCAAAACTAAAAAATAGACTAAGGAAAAAAAATTCTTCACAATCTCCAAAGATAGTGGGTTTCTTTTAACATAGTATGAAGGTGGACCATTTTGATTTTGATTTATGGTGGAAACTTGGTGTTGAAGGGATGAAAATATTTTTAAAAGGTGGTTAATGATAGGTTCATTACTTGTGGTTTTGGATGGAGGTGAATATGGTCATGGTGTGTGTGTGCTGGAAGGAAAAGTGAATGGATAGTTTTTGGGAGGAGATATAAGGTTAGATGTCACATAAGTATAAGTATCACTAGTGGAAATGTTTGAGGTAGGAAGGACATTGCTAGTTGGTTGCATTGTTGTGGTGAATTGAGGATATGTATAGGTGGGAATGGAGGTTATGGTTGAGGGGGGAGGAATTTGAATTTCTCCTTGGCTTTGCATATTGTTTGAAGTTTGAGCACCATTGATGGTGGAAGGAAGGTATTTTCCAAAGACTTGAGATATGTTACACACAACTTCCAATGCTTCATCACTTTACATCATGTGGTGTATAATATCTATGGTAGGTATAAAAATGTTCAAAATGTTTTTAGTACTCATGCTATCTTGTAAATGGGCTAAGTCTTCATGAATTTTCATTATGTTTTCTTGAGGGATATGATCAACCTTCTTTTGAAAAATTGCCATAGAAGTTGTAGGTAAGGTAGGCATAGCAAAAGAGGAATCAAAGGTACAATTTATAACTAGTGAACTATTACCAACACTTGGAGTAAGAGTTCTAGATAACCCAAGATCCAAAACAAGTGTTTTATCATGGGATGACATGAGTCTCGCACTTCGTCTCACCACAGTATTGAAATTAGGACACCTATCCCGCATCATGATCATCCAAGTGAAGGTTGGTGTGCCTATGGACTAGACAATCTACACCCTCTTAGACTTTATGGAGCCCAATGACTAAATGGTACGAGAACATGAAGCACCTTGTTTAGCATGCAGGGAAGAGAAGGCCACTCTGCTTGGAAATAAGGGTTTCTAATAGCAAGGAAGGGACACGAAAGGGGCTATCACTTGTACCCCATGGAACACGCATAGCTTAGGAATTGTAGAATCTAAAGAAAAAAAATATTCCTAAGCTAACAGGTTATAAAGAAAGTAACACCAGAAATAATAACTATTAACATAGAAAAATAGAGCATCGAAAATAATACAGAGTTTTGTATTTTTGCAGCCTGCCAAATTGTATTTTTATTTTTGTATATATAAAGGAAGCTCAAATCTTATTACAATGATCGATGTATTCAAAACAAGGACTTAAAAAATAACAACTACACATGTAGTGAACATGCATGCATTGTTATCTATGGTGGAAGACAATCAACTTAGTGGTGAAATTGAAACTTAAACAATCAAAGAAAACTATACTTTGGAATTAATAATCTAAACATGCACATATTTGCATGATCATTGAACTGATCAAGATGGCACTGGTGGTGTGCACGAGAGTTAAGGTGAGGTGAGACTTGATTCTGCATGCATCATTTTTCAACATACTCTTCCTTGATGTTGAGAGGGCTCACAATATGATCTCTAAGAATAAAAAACTAATCTTTTGCAACTGCCTTGGTGAAGATGTCTGCTAACTATTTTTTAGTGTTGATGTATTTCAATTCTACTACCTTCTCCTACACAAAATATTGGATAAAATGATGTTTTAAATACAAACTCTTTATCTTGTTGTGATGGAATGGATTCTTGGCCAATTTGATGGCACTAATGTTATAACAAAAAATCACCATAGGTTGAACCTATATCTCTCCAATTTCATGAAGAAGTTTTCTAAGCCATAATGCTTGTGTACCTGCTGAGGTGACTACAACATACTCTTCTTTCGTAGAAGAAAGGGAAACAATACGTTGCTTCTTTGAGCTCCAAGTAACCAAACCCAAACAAAAAGAAAATAAATTACCAGATGTAGACTTTTGGTCATCCAAACTACCTCCCCAATCAGAATCACTAAAACCAACAAGATTGAACTTTTCATAATTGTATTAATGAATACCAAAATCTAGAGTGCCTCTCACATATCTCAAAATTCTTTTGGCTGCCATCATATGTGTTTCAAATGGCTCTATCATGTACCTCGAAACAAGTGAAAATGAATAAGGAATATCACATCTTGTGTGAGTTAGAAACGCCAAACTTCCAAAAATACTCCTATAAGTTTCCTCATCAACTATCAACAAGAATTTAATCATGACATGGTCATCAAGTAAGATGTGTAGGTCAATGATCATTTACAAGGCTGGCTCTAAAAATATTCTAAAGGTTTTCCACAATGACATCCACTATAGTGACACAAAGCTCATCTTTGAGGTCGATTATGTACTCAACCATGATGGGACACTTTCCAATTAGTAGGTGGTTGAGATTCTTTCCAAGTGGATTCATTACAAATTGATGATGTATTCAAGGATTAGGACTATATAAGTCACAATAATATAATAGTTGTAAATAATATGGTCAAGATATATTTTTAAAATAGTTTATTAATCTTAATATGTGTTAAGTGTCATTTATTAAAAGGAATTTATGTGGTAGTTTTAAACCTTAATATTTGTTCATAACAAAGTGTTATTAGTGTTTATTTTTAGTTATATATTATTGTAATTGTATTTGATTATTTATTATTTATTATTAATTGTGTGATAATTTTTTCAATTAAGATTAATATTTATTTTCTAAAATAAATAAATGTATATTATTTATAAATACTTTTTATTATAAGTATTTATTAATTATTTTTGTGTGATAATTTTATTGTTTGGTTTAAGAGGTTGAATTTAATTAGTTAAAGTATTGATTTTTCAATGTAGACATATAAGTTCAAATCTCAATGGGACATCTAATATGGAGTTCTAAGTTGTAACTCTTGGTCTTTCATAGTTGGTTTATAATGTGGGTTACTAAATAAGTGAATTTTTAACTTGTGACTCTAGGTCTTCAATAGGTGGTTTCTAGTGTGGTTTCTCAAAAGGAACCAACATTAGTCTCATGGTTGTGCTCATAAGAGCTTGTGTTTCTCTCATATTGATGCTTGTACAAATAGAGTATTTATAAATGATTAGTAATATAAAAAATCTATAATTCTAATGACTAACAAATTTAGAATCCTAATTTTATTAGTTGAAGAATTTTTTATCTTACTATAGAACTCACAAGATTCTAAATAATCTTTAGTAATTATTTTTGTACCTATACAATAATTTTGTGTCATTGATATTAATGGTTTTGTCGAATCTCATACAAATTTTTACTCATTATTAAAAAAAAACTTTTAAAGTTGTGTAAATTTCATTATTTAGTGTAAATAAGTAAAAGTTTCTTTTCCTTTCATAATTTATTTTCTATTCGATTAACACTAATTAGGGAAAAAATGATAAGACCCATCTAATGTCTATTAATTTTATTGCAAAAAATCATTGTTCTTGCACATATCCTCTTGTACCCAAATTCAACAATTCCTCCAAATGAAGGAAAAATATGACATGTGCTTTTTCGCATCCCTTTTGTTTGATTTTATTAATTTTAATGAACTACATGACATTCATGGTTTTCATATAGCTATATTTGATCTTGTGTTTATTATATTTTGTTTTGTGTAAAATTTATTTGTTCCCCTTTTGATTAATTATTAAAACCCTGTGTTGTTTGTTTCTTTGCTAAGGTTTTTCTTATATCATTCAGTTTTTGGTCAATTAGGGACCTACTTAATTTGGACAGTTATTTTGATGAGGCAAAGATGTTACATAGTAGCTAGTTTATAGTAATATTAGAGGCTCTCATGTTTCATAGTTTACCTAATTAAACATTTGACATTTATAAATATAATTATGTAACAAGTCTCCTTAATATTTCACTTTTACTTTTTTAGAACATTAAATTTTATGTTTGGATTTTAGAATAACGAAAACATGATGAAGTTAAAATGAAGTTAATGATATAGTAAGAGGATTTGGATCATAGAGTATAATGGTATAGAATCCTCTTCTCCTCCAATAACTTTATTTGTGTTGAATAGTATTTATATTCTATTGTGGGTGTATGCGTATCCCTATATTTTAATTTTTAATTGTGGGTTAGTGCTCTAAATTTTATTTAGGGGTCATATTATTATAAAAAAATTATTACTAACTCATTTTATTATATTAGTTTCTTTCTTCTAATAAAAATATTCATGTACTCTATTTATTTACACATTTAATAATAAAATTATTGTTTTTTACAACAAATGAAAAATTACTCTAAAGAAAATATTGACCCCAAAGCATAACAAATATTGTGATTTGTATAAATTCATCTAGGATTTTTGAAGCCGCTCTAACCACCAATCAATTTAATGCATAGATGTGATACAAAGAATAGTGACAAATTAAAGCCTTTGAACTACTGAGGGGACACATCATAAGAAGATAATTCATTACTTTTAGTTGTACAAAGTGAAATTCAAAGTAGTAGAGGTCTAATAATATCATTTTTCTAATAATTATAATTATCAATACAAGTAAAAACTCGTAATACTATACAAAATATTATTATAAATTTTTATTATTATACTAGATCAAATCAGAAGCAAATGAAGAAGATTGCTTTGACAACACAAGTGTGAAAAGTCTTTAGACTTCTATTCCATGTGACTATGTATTAATATAGTTGTTAATGGACATATCCTCCCTATGTGTAGCGATGCATTAGAATGAAATATTTGGTAATCATAGATTATGATAGAATAAAAAATATATATATGTAATGCATAAGTCATGAGGAGTGGGTCAACCATACACATGGGCTAAAATTTCAAACCGTGTCTTGTTTACTTTTTTTCCATAAAACAAGATCCCAAAAAATATTACTAATTACATTATTGTTTTTTATTATAGATATCTTAAATACATTTTCAAAAATTATTAGATACATCAATTTTGAGATATTTTTTTTCAATTTATATTCTCTTATTTTGTTTTTCAATCATTTAAAAAGTAATTTTCTAATTTTTTAGTAAAAAAAAAAGAATAAATAGCTTTAAGAAATTAATTATGTGTTGTTTAAAAAAATAAAAACATAATTGACATTCTCATTTTAAATTAAGATAATAATATAAAATATTTATTAAATAAATAAATAAAATATTTCTTAAATAATTTTAAAGTAAAGCTAAATAACTCTTAAATATATAAAATAAAGTAACTCTGCATAAAATAGAATAATTTTGAAGACAATAAAAATAACTCGTTAAATAAAAATAAACTAAATATTTATCAAAATTAATTGTTATTATAAGGGTAAGGTCGTCATCATTTGATTAAAATATTTTTTATGCTAAAATGGAACAATATTTATGGTGGAATTATTATCCATGTCAAATGCTACTAGAGTAGTTTGTAGTTATTGGTAAGCAATAGAAATCGAATGTGGGCAAGATTTAAGATATACATAAACCTAAGGTTCTAGGAGTGTAAAATTAGCTCACACCCTAGAATCACCTACAAAAAAGGTAACCTTCTATATGAGAGTATGGAAAGATAATAAATTTCTTGATATGATATGATTAAAAATATAAAAGATCCTTTCTTAAATAGATAATGTGAGGGATAGAATTGGACAATATCTTTACATATGTCTTAATCTTATCACATGAGACAACTAACTTAATAAATATTAAATGACCGGAGACACAAGAATTAAATTCTAAAAGATAATATACTATCTAAATGACAACTAATACTTCTAAAATGATTCCTTGGACCTAGGCAAACTTAACATGTGAATAGAACCAACTAGTAGGAAAGATAGGTAAAATATCCTATTCACATCAACACCCCCTTAAGTAAAATTTAGGGATGAAAAAACCATTGAAAAACATGTAAGGGTGCAATGATGGGTTCCAAATATGAGGCCATATTAGGTAGCCATTTAAAAATGATCTCTCTCAAATAGAGAAAAGAATAAAATATAATGGGAGAATTTACTCCTCTCCAAACAAGAGAATGCATGAAAATAATCACATACAAATGATAAAAGAACTAATGAATGAAATACTAACTAACACCCCATGGAATACATCCATCACAAAGATAAAATAGATAGATCCCCATAATATGGGAAGAGAAACTACATATCTACCCTGCAATGTATAATATCCTACAAAAATGGGAAGTTCCTAAAGACAAAACATGAATCAATGTTTACAAATAATGTGTCTACCTTTTGGAATAAATAAAACCAAGTAGAAATTTAGGAATGCTTCCCATTCTAGATCGGATTTGAAAGGATGAAGCATAAAAACGTATGATGATGTCCCTAAATTCTACTCATGTGTCACCCTTTTCACTAAATATGGAGATGCCTCAATAAAATTAGGTACATTTCAAATCAAAGAAGGTGAAAAACAAGGAATTTTTTATTTATTTTTGAACAATATCCAAAGGAAAATATGGTTTGGAAACAATCATGCAATGACTATCATAACAGAGGAGAGATAACCCCTCAAATATTTCCTCCAAAACTGAAATGTGAGACTACATAAGAAATTCTAAAATACAGGCCTATCGAATAATCAAACTCTTGACTATGTATAAGAAGTCAATGATGGTTAAGGTATAAAATTTGTCTTTGGTAGAGAAGAAGGAGAATCTAAAAAAACATCATCCTTATCTTTGAAGATTTAATGTAGTCAAAATAATCAAACTCTTAAGTAGTATCATAGTCATAAGATATCCTATCTAAAATATGAAGAGGCACAAGATAGTCTAAAATGTGATCATCTAGGAATGGTTGAGTATCAAAATATTCATGCATCTCCCAAGTTTTGGTTAGAAGAGAATGAGGACTCTCAAAATAAACAAGAGCATTCAAAATGGTATCATCAACATGCATAAAAATAACTCCTAAGACATGGTCCATTTTATAATTCCAAAAAATCTTACTAGTTGTACCTAGAGGGGGAACAAGTCCACACAAATATGGCAAAAAATGAAGCCAACTGATAGTTTTTTATGATGTGATCTCTCTATTTTATAATATCCCATTTTCAATATGACATGGTCCATTTTTTATTTCCAAAAAAATCTTACTAGTTGTACCTATAGGCAGATGAAGGCCACACAAATATGCCAACAAAGGAAGCCAACTGAGATTTTTTATGATGACATCTCTCTATTTCTATAGTATCCCATTTTATATATGATTAAAGAAGGATAAAATGAAAAACCTATAATAAACTATGACAAATATCCAAAATTACAAAGACTAAAACCTTTAACATGAATTAGAAACCTCCAAACATGATGAATACTACAAATGAAGCCTTCCCAAAAAGATAACCTCTTCAAGTGTCATGATTCCCAAGTAATCAATCACAATGTGAAATTTGAAGATAATAAATAAAATATACCTATGGATGAATCTATAAAAATTGCATGAGCAAAAATATATAGATCCTCAATACCTTTTCAATGCGACAAAAGTCACAAACAATAGAGATCCATGAAAAAGGTTGTGATCTGAGAGGTCCAAAACGAAGATCTAAATTTAAAAAATAATACAATATTCAAGTATTAAAATCTAGTAATAAAACCTACACCAATAGAAATTTATTAGAACCATATTTACAATGATATCTTACTCTCCAAAATCTAATATTTGAGTCAAAAGTTATGGAAATTTTAAAAAACCTTCCGATTTAAGGTTTGAGGGGCCAAAATTAGGCCAACTAGGTGCTGAAAGGTGGTCACCTCATGTGACTAGAAGTTGGTGGAATATGATAAGAATTGTTATAATGGCAATTTAAGTGTCAAATTTAACACAATCCTTTGTGTTGGTAATTTGGTCATCAAATTTAAGATAGACACTCAAAAAAGGTTTAAAATTTTCACAAAATGGCTTTCATAAAAATATTAAGTATTTTATATAAAATAGGAGGTTTTTCAGCCTCTTACACTAGATAGAAGAGTCTATTTTTACTCAAAATTCTTCAAAATCAGCCTACAATACAAATACACAAAAATAAAAAATCCTTAATTTGGTATCTGTATCATGTCTATTTAATTCTCCAAGTCATAATTTGATGCAAGAGAATAACATAGTCAAGATCTACCAATATTATTAATATTGTAATAGTTCATGCTCAAAACTACTATTAGATCAAAAAAAAAATTGTATGATTAGAGTTATGATACTATGCAAGAGCTAAAAATTAGCTCACACCATACAATCACTTGAAAAAAATGAAAACCTTCCACAAGAGAGTATGACAACCTAATAGTTTTTTGGATATGATATGATTACAAAGATACAAAATCCTTGTTTAATAGACAAGGAGAGGGATAAGATTAAACAAGATCTTGACCTGTGTCTTAGTCCTATGACATGAGACTAGTAACTCAACAAATATTAAATGATTTGTGACTCGAAAACTAAATGCTCAAATGTATGATGAGATCTAAATGACAACTAATAATTTTAGAATGATTCCTAGGAACTAAGTAAGCTTAACATGTGAATAGGACCTACTATTGAATAGATAGGTAAAATAATATATTCACACTAGCAAAAGAAAAATAATGTATAAATTTATGTTGTACTCAACACCCACGATTACTATGAAACTAATTAATTTATTTTCACACCATACATATGTGTGAGTGAAAGATCATCATGTGATAAACTATACCTCTAAGTGGCAATGAAATTACTAAAAATTAGACTTAAGCAACTTCACATGAAAATTAGTCCACCTGAACTTGGATGGTTGAAGCTTAAATTTGATGGCTCAACCAAACCTAACCCAGGTAAAGTAGGTAGGGGTGGCATCATTCATGATCATAATGGTAAAATTATTTTTTCTTATGCACTAATCCTTGGTGTGCAATCTTCCATCTTTTCTAATGTGGTGACGACTTTTCATGGCATTTAGATTGCCATGCATGTTGGTTTATCCAATGTGGTTATCTAGGGTGACTCTAGAAGCACTATTCTTTTGCTGAGGGGAAGGCTAATCTTTGTTGGTCCCTCTAGGACCCCATGTTTTCAGCTTATAATCTCATGATGTCCCTCGAGAATAGTAGGTCTATTCATATGTTTATAAATGGTAACAAAGTTTCAGACATGCTCGCTAACCTTGGCTCTTTCACCCCTAATTTGGTTATTTTGGATAATATTTATCACATGATCCCTGGGTATGTATGTGAATAAATTTGTCATAATGCCAAAGTACCATCGAAATGAGATTGAGTTCGACCTGTTGTCAGTTCCCTTAGACATTTTCCATGATTCTCACCTATGGAAAATTAATCCCTCTAAAAAATATTTTCATAAGCCTATTTACTTGTATCTCTGGTATTCTTCTTGAGATTTTCATAGACTTCATTTTTTTGCTCGGCTATCTATGTTTTTAAATGGGGAGTGAACTAGTCTAGGATGGGCCTAGTAATTGTGAAATTTAGAATCAAGATAAGTAAGTTTGGACAATCATTCAACGATGAAAGTTGGAATTATATGTGGAAGGCATGCAAGAGTATGGTCCCAAGGTTTTTGTGGAGTTTTCTACTAGTTGGGTGAATGGCACAATTATCATTTGAGGGTTTTCCTTTACGGGTACTACTAAGATAATTTTTGTTGTGATGAGGCTTATATTGGAGGGTGCTTGTATTCACCATAAGCCTAAGGCTCACTATCAAAAATATATGGACCAATTTTTGAAAGAGGGAGAAAAGGTCAATAGACTCCAAAATGGCTTTAATAGGGCAGACCTCTCTAGGGTCTGAAGTAATATTGCAAATGTTCTAATGAGGTATGTTATGCATGAGGGAAATTTCCATCATTTTAATTTAAGGATGAACATTTTCATTTGTATTTTTTCCTCTGTTGAACAATCTATTAAAAATTTCTAGGGTAAAAGTAAGAATCTCCCTATTCACCAAGGTTTAAGTTTTTCCCTTTTCTGTTACTAGGCCAATCTATTACCCCCTTCACCCACTATTAAAAAGAACACCTTAGTCATCTATGCCCCAATGAATCCCCTTTAGACCCCAATCCCTCTTTCACCTTGGATGAAACCCTACCCACTACTCGTCGTGTCACTAATGCTTGTGGAAAACCCCTTTCTAATGAGGAAACCCCCCTAGACCCCATTAAATGTGTTCCCATGTCAAATCCTACTCCTATTTATACTTTTGGATTCCATAAGTTGGATAACTGGGATGATGAGTCATGGAATCCAACCCCAACCAATTCTCCCACTCACTCCCCTATTCACGTGGATGTTTTTGATGTCCCCAATACCATTCCTATCATTAATCCTAGCCCTCAAAAATCCCCTAATTTTTGCATTGATCTAGATGGGAATCATGTTGAATCCAAGGTGGGTTTTGGAAATTGTGATTTCAATGACCCCCTTCACAATAAAATTAACAAAATATTAGACTACATTATTGTCAAGAATGACATCCTCAAGTGGCTTTTGGGTCAGCTTGTTATTAACAAAGACAAAATTCAGTTTCTAGAAAGTAAAGTATTGTAAAAGAAAGTTCTATGGTTGTGTGAGGTGGAGGATAGTGGCCATTGGGATATGATTGCCTCACTAGCTAATTCGTTTGAGCATTGTGCCAATTCAAACAAGGAGTTGGAAGAGCTCAAAGCTCTCATGGTAAAGATAGAGGATAAAAAGAATTTACAGATAGAGATTGATGATATTCACAAAACCTATTAAAAAACACACCATTTCTCCAATCCATTAATGATTATACCAAGGATAATTTGAAGGAAATTTCCCTAACCATTTAGGTCTTTCAACAAGAGTTAAGGAAAATTTATGGTAAACGGGTAGCCAAGGATGGTCTTGATGATAGTCACATGTAGAAGAAAGGCAAGGTGGTGGGAAACTTGGCTCTAAAACCTATGGTGGATACTTAAGATATTCAGAAGGATCCCCTATCTTTCGAGGAGAAGCTCCAATTCTATCTGAGGAGTGGAAGGAAATTAGAGGTCTCAAGCTACTAGAAGACTAGTAGCTATTTATGGTCCCTTGTTGGTCTTTTTTCTATGTGTTGTCCCTATTTTTTGTTGTTGGTCAAGCTACTTTAGTTTTAGTTTGTTGGGTGCTTCACTTCTTGTGAGACCCTCACTGGACTGAATGGTAGTTTTGTAATGGGTATTGGCCCAAGTCTAGTTTTAATCTAATAAAAACATTACATGAAAATTTGAATGGTTTATTAACACCATTTGAAAAATATGTATAATTTTTTTTGTAGAAAATTGAATGTAGTTTCTAGGCTACTAGGTTCTAGAAAAAATAATAAATTTATTTGGTGAAAAATTATAATTTTATTAAGGCACTACTATAATTTTTGAAAGAAAAGTAGGATTCATTCTCACCAATGTACATGTATGATATTTTTTTTTGGATATTTAAATACAAGT
The DNA here is from genome assembly GCA_007115665.2 of Sequoiadendron giganteum. Classification (NCBI taxonomy): domain Eukaryota; kingdom Viridiplantae; phylum Streptophyta; class Pinopsida; order Cupressales; family Cupressaceae; genus Sequoiadendron; species Sequoiadendron giganteum. The sequence goes on along the minus strand of CM021100.1, from coordinate 475,590,969 downwards.
AAAGGACACACACCTAGGTGTGACACACATTTTTTTGAAATAATTTTTTAAGTAAATAATTGGCTACAAATTTCCTTACAAAAAGTTCTAGAAATATTAAAAATTAATTTTTGACTAACCTAACATGGCCATAAAATTATGAAATTAATTTTTCTTCTTAACTCTATAGCTATTGAAGCATAGATTGTGACATGTCTTTCATATTTGGAAAATGTGAAACGTTTTGAAAGTTATGCATATTTTCAATCAATCTATCAATCAAGACTTCAAAAAATAATGCAAATAGAAAATAATTAATAATTAGCTATCAAATTCATAGTCAATCATATATTATATTTATAGAATATTGAAAATATTAAAAATTCCACAAAATATATCAAGTAGAAAAGAAAGTTTATGTAAGGCCAAGTGGGTGAGATAATAATGAATTATCAAACCTTAGACATACACCTCTATCTTTTAATATTGTGACATGCCTATTACCCCTAGGTTTTATAGCACCATTATTTTCAATATAGGATAGAAAGGTGACAACACATCCATTTATGATCATTCATATTTACATGAATAGACTTTATTTATAGGCATGTTAGTAACAAATCCATTTATCACACTCTTAAAGACAATATTACTGAATTGTTGTTTCCACTTCATCAAGGGTATATACACTCGTTAATAATTTGAAAAAAGTGCTACTAAATAATAAACATTAACATGGGCCTCAAAGAAAGCCTTGGCAATCTATGTGAATAGGATCAAATGAACATATAAATGATTATGGCATATAATATGAATCTCTACTTTCTGAAATGATCATCCACTTGCATGAATTTAAATTATAATTTTTTTTTAAGGGGCTACATTAAATAGTTTATGTATCTATATACTTAAATAATTTTTCATATTTTATGGATTTGTGTCCAAAAATGTAACTTTTATAGTCCAAATTGATACCATACAATACTTTCAAATATAGATCTTCAACTCAAAATTCTTCATACACTTCTAAATACTAAAATTAAAATAAGATTTCCAAGGGAAATACATTTTCTCATTCCAAAATATTAAAGGAGAAACTAATACTAAAAAAGGACTTTGTACACAAAATTTGTGAGCATTTGAATTTTCAAAATTGAAGAATGAATTTTAAATGATATACCTAATTTTTGGTGCATAACTTAGTTATATTATCTATAGTGTTGGAAAATGTACTCCTTTAAATTTTCACACTATGTTTGGTTCCCTTAATAAAATAAACTTAATTAAGCCTCTAATTTCCTAAATTTTGCATTTAAAAGCCCAATTAATTGCAATTTCCAAAAGGGGAATTAATATAGAATTCATTCATTTATCATTATTAACACCCTAAAATAAATAGGTCTCGATTGTTAAGGTCAGCACCCATTCACCCTTGGGTGAATAGTTCCCACTTAAGATCAAAAATTCAAATTTTAAACATGTTTTTGGTAGCATATTAAGGTCCTAAATTAAAGTTTTAAGTGTTGGCTTGTAATGTTTAATTTTTAGGAATTTAGAGAATCACCTATAAAAGAAAGGTCTTTTTATCAAAGAATCCTATTGTAGGCAAGAGGTCATGAGATCTAGTCTCCCCCAAACCCATGGTACAAGAGGGTGTGTCATGCCAGTCTCATCAGTCACATGAAATTTTTTACCAAGCGCACTATAGTTTATAGGGGACAGATACCCGACTGATTCGTGCAGTCTAAAAAAATGGTCTTTTTTATCAATTCAAATCCTAAAAAAATCCTAAGAAATCTAGAAATTTATGAGAGAAAAAGGTATAGAAAAGAATATTGTCAAAGGTGTTCAAGATCATATTTCTCATGAATTTGTTGCAACATTCAAGATCTCAAGCATCATGTCAAAGTTATCAAGAATTATGCATGATTTTGGAGCTAACATAGTGATGTAGGTTTCAAGTTTCAATTCAAGATTCAAGCATCAAGATCACATCATCAATCAATTCATTTCATGCAAGATGTATTAATTTTTAGTCCTTCAAAGTATATAAAATCAAGGGTTTGGTGATTTACAACATAACACTTGTTCATTCATGATTCCTTTCATGTTTTTACTTTTTCAACTCAAGGTTTAATTACCAAAATGGGGTTTGACCAAGGTAAAACCTCCATTCACAAAAAATAAACAATTTTTCTCTCATGTGTTTTGCATATCTTAGGTTGAAGGATTTTAGATCTACAAAGGGAGAAAAATTGGAAAAGTTATCAAAGTTACAAAATTTGTCAAAGTTGTCATCAAGCCATGGAAACTCACTCTCAAAATTTATTTATAACTTTTTGACGGTGAAATATGGTAGAATTAGGAGTGTATATTCAGGATTAAAGGACCTAGAAATTGATTTGAGAGAGCCCTAAAAAGACTCATTCACCGTAGGGTAATTCTTTCCCAGAGGACACTTAGCAGCAAAATTTTGGTAAAAGGTGCAAAAGTACTTAACGATCTTAGATCTGCCTAAAAATTTGTTGGTTTCATTAGACGAAGGTTTAATCTATTGATTTCAAGTGTTTCTTTGCACTTTTGGGTTTATTTACTATTTTTAGTCTTTCTCTCAAAAGTGTTGTTTTAGTAGATCTACCCTGTCCTAGATCATAAGGAAAACAACAAGATCTCCTTCAAGGTACACTCAACTAAGATTGAATGTCAACCTTGGCTTAAGGGATCTCTTTTTCCTAATGAAATGGAGGGAGATATGTGCATTATACCCCATTTCCCCCTTTGTATTTATAGTAAATTATTGGTGAACCCCCATTTGAATAGAAAGAACTAAATTTCCCACCTTTTCATTTTTGTGAACCCCCATTTGAATAGAAAGAACTAAATTTCCCACTTTTTCATTTTTGTGAACCCGACCTTCTTGCACTATAAACTTTTTGATTTGGATTCCATTAAATCCCTAGAACTAGGATTTGCATTAGTTTGCATTGCATTGTATTATTTTGCATCTCATTTATGGTTGTTAAAATTGTATTAGTTTGCATTTCATTTAGGTTTTTAGGTTTCCATTTTGCATCCTTTATAATCTAAAAAAAAATAAAAAATTGCATGCATATTACATTGATTTTACATAGTATTTGCATATTAGTGCATCTTCAATAATTTGATTCAAAAATAGAGTCAAAATTTAATTGTAAAAAGTATAATATTTTCCATCATTTTTCATTCATTGTATTTGCATTTAAATATTAAAATCCTGAAAAATCGGTCACTGAAAGTATAGTTTATAACTTGAAAAAAGAAACCCTAGATCTGAACTTCAAACAAAAATTCAAAATTTTGTAACCCCTATGCTAGGACCCATTCATCATAGTGTGAATATTTCCTTGTATAGATGTTATCTCAGACTTTTGGGTAGTGATTTATCTTTGTTTTTTTTTGTTTTTTGTTTTGGTGTTAAATCTAGGTTTTAGTTTCAAAAAAAAGCAAAATTTACCATCTTTTGCATTAGCTTTAATTGGTCAAATTGAGTAAATTGTTTGAAAATAATAATTTGAATTAAAAGACATCATTTTCAAGTTTTTGCATAGCATAATCAAAAAATCATCTTGTTTGAGGGTATGTGTGGGATCATGATGGGCCAAAAAGTGGTGATATGTAAGTGATATGATGGCCCATGTGGCTGACGACTTTTTTTAACCCAAAATTGATGAAACAAAAAAGGTTTTTAAAGGATATTCTAATATTTACACCAATATAAATTATTCTTTACTTTGAATTTAATAAATAATTATTATTCATTTTCTATTTGAAATATGACTAATGTCTTGATTGATAGGTTGATTGAAAAAGATCTATAACTTTCAAACAGTATCACGTTTTTTGAATCAGAAAAATGTGTCATATTCTATGTTTTTCATACTATAGGATTAAAAAAAACTTTCATTTCATGTAGTTTTGACCAAGTTAAGGTCGTCAAACATACAAGTTTTTATATTTTTGAAAAGTTGTAATAAAAAATTCATAATTAATTATTTACTTGGAAAAAAATTACAAAAAAATATTCATCGCATTGGGACATGAGTCCTCTACTTATATCTAAAATCCTATAAACAATATTACCATTTTATTGTGGTTAAGGTGGTTAGACAAACACCTACTTCTTTTTTCCTTGAAATTTAAGTACTACTGCATTGAAATTTCAAATTTTCATCAAATAGATTATTATTTTTAACTAAACCTAGTAGTTTAGAAACTACATTCAATTTTCTACAGATTCTATTCTTACATATTTTTGAAATAATATAGATAAATTATTCAATTTTTTATGTCAAGTTTCCTAACTCTGAATTTTCTAAATTTTCATTGCCACTTAAGTGCCTTTTCTTCCCATGATGATCCTGCACATACCCATAAAATCTTAAAATTTATATTTCTTTTACATACTTATATTGCACTTCATATTCTAGGGTGTTGAATTACATTTATCTAGAATCTATTTTCAATTTTGGGCTCACCTAGGTTTGGTGAAACTTGTACAAGCTTCACAACCTAGTTTTCTATTACCAATACTATCATAAGGTGTAGTTTGAGACTCATACAATCTGATGATATTACACTCATCATGGATCTTGGATTTTCCAATTCTTTCAATCATAATGTTGATACTAGTCAACCCACTATGGACCATAGCTTTGCTACCTCATTTACCATGACCACCCTACACTCAACCAATGTGATTGATGTTGATAATGTCCCTCAAGAATAATTAAGACAAATGGATCAAGATTTAGAGAAATTGAAAAAATTTATGAGTTCTAAATACATTGTTGGCACTAAAATTTCTATCATAGGTAACATGAGGAAAATTCTTGATAATGAAAAAGGAATAGAGATTATGCGTAGATTAGCTCACATTATTGATAAACATGTTCCTAGAATAGCTAGTGCTAAAACTTTGGGGTATACTCAAAGTTAAGGTGGAAGTCCAATTCCTTCCCTAAAACCATGACCTCTATTCCCACATATATATACCAACCCATATGTTACTATAGTGTATAAAAGTGTGCTCCTTTACATTTTCACACTTTGTTTGTGTAGACATGAAAATCAACATCATGCAACTCATTTTCTTCAATTAATTAAATAAATCAAATTTATTTAATTAAATTTCTAATGTTCCTCATCTAATTAAATAAATCAAGTTATTTAATTAAATTCCTAATGTTCTTCATTAAACTGAATAAATCAAACTTATTTAATTAAATTACTAATGTTCACATTCCTCTCATTTTGATTTAGATTTAAACCCAAAAAATATAAATAAAGTTTCATATCAACTAACCTCCATCTAAGTTAATCAAATCTTGATTAACTCCTAACACTAATCCTCTTTTCTCTAGCTTTTGTAACTTTCACATGAAATTCATTTTAATTAATTATCTAATTACCCCTATTTCCCTCACAAGGCATATTCCCAAGGAATATTCCCTAATTAACTCCATTTGTTTGACTTTCTTGTCCAAACAAATTTTCCCTCAAAATCTCTCAACCATATGCATTTAAAGCTATTATTCAAATTTCAAACCCACCTAGCTTCATTTACTTGTACAATCTCCAAAATGTGCTCACGCCTCCTCCAATCACATGTGGATAAGTGGTCTTGTCTCATTGGTTGGTATTTTGTCCCAAATTCATCCAAATCCTTCAATCTTCAACTCTTGAATCTATAAATACAAGGAATTTTGTAGGTTCAAAACTAACTCACAGTCTCATGCATTTTGCACTATAGGCACTTGCATTTTCATAATCATCTAAAGATTATCAAGGGGGTGGAAAAGGGAATCATTTCCACATCAAAGGAGAACCACTCCCACTATGTTATAAGTTTTATCTTGCTTTCTTATTGTTTCATTTATTTGTTTTGTTATATTTCTCTTGTTTGCATAGGTAGCATGATCAAGTATTTCATAGGGATGTTCAATTTCCCTTGTTTAAATTGATTAATGCTCACATTGGTCATGGTTTGAATAAGATTGTAGATAAAATAATCCACACTTTGGGTCCCCTCAATTCAATTTCACTTAATTATGTCTCTAATTTCCTAAATTTTTTATTTAAAAGACTAATTAATTACAATTTATGAAGGGGGAAGTGTGATTTAATTAATGCATTTAATTAATTTAGCACCTCAAAATTCAAAAATCCTGATAATTTACGTAAGGACCCATTAACCCATAGGAAAATGGCCCCCCTTCAAGTTGAAAATTCAAATTTTAAATATGTTTTTGGCAGTATTTTCATGATCCCAAATTCATATTCAAATGTTAGCTTGTAATGTTTAATTTTTAGGAAATTAGAAAATCATCTATAAAAGAAAGGTTATTTTATCAATTAAAATAATCTAGCAAGAGGGTAACTTTCATATGAGAAAATATTATTTTCCATACAATTCAAGAGTAGTTTCTCAATAATTTATTGTAGCATTCAATAACTCAAGCATCATGTCAAAGTCTTCTTGCATGATGCATGCTTTTTGAGTTAACATTGTGATGTAGGATTCAAGATCCAAGTTAACATTCAAGTAAAGATTCAAGTATCGAGATCCACATCCATTCAAACCATTTCATGCAAGTTTTAATCCTTCAAATATCTCCATTCAAGGGTTTCAAATCAAGGGTTTGATTTTAGGTTAGATAAAAATTGAAGATTCGAGATCTCTAGAGTGCAAAATTGTCAAAGTTGCAAGAAAAGTTATCAAGATCGCATAAAATCGATTCTTGAATTTATTTTCCATCTTTTTCAAGTGAAACCAATGGAAAATTTTATCTTAGGTCATTCTTTAGAAGCTCCCAAAAATTTAGCTCAAAAAGTTGTCTCAGGACCCATTCGCCATTTTTTGACACTTAGCAACTAATTTTTGTGGCAAGTTTTAAGTTTCTTCCACTCATCCAAGAAATAAAAAATTGACTATTTTTGTTAGAAATAGACTTCAAATAGATGAATTAGGTCTTAGTTTAGAGATTTGAGGTCATTTAATATTTTGATCTTTCTCCCAAAAGTGTTGTTTAGGCTGATACCCCTATCCACACACACACAAAGGAAATTACTAGATGTTTCATAGAATTGACTCACCTAAGGGATGAAAGTTAATTATATCTTGGATGATTTCATTTCCTGAATGAAATAGAATAAGGTAGGTTCATCATACCTCACTTTTCCCCTTTCTATTTATAGAAAATTTGTTATAAGCCCCCATTTTTCTATGTTTTACTAAGCCTATGCACTTTTTCTATGTTTCATTATGGTGAACCCAACATTTATAACATTCAAATTTATGATTTTGAGATCATCCAAACCCTAGATCTATGATTTTAATAAGTTTACATTGCATTGTATCTCATTTAGGGTTCTCAAAATTGCATCAGTTTGTATTGCATACAGGGTTTTCAATATCCATTTTTGCATTGTTAAAATCTTAAAAAATTTAAAAAATGCATAGTACTTGCATATTAGTGCATGTTCAATCATTCATTTTTAAAAATTGAGTCAAAATTGCATTTCAAAAAGTTTCATATAGTTTATCATTTGTCATTAATTGTACTTGCATTAGGTCATCAAATTCTAGAAAAAATTATCACAAAAGTTATAGTTTGAAACATAGAACACATAACACATACAACAACTAAAAAATTGCATTTTTCATTTTTTTAAATCTTGTGCAAGGATCCACTTACCCATGGGAAAATAAGTCCTTGAGGGCATATTATCACCATCTTTTCTGAGCATTTTTGTTGTTTTTTACACTTCCTAGATCCATTGGTAAACCACTATTTTAGTCTAATACTTTTTGGAAATTTCTATTTTATGAATTAGGTCTAATCATTAATTTAATTTAGGAATTGTGAATTGGAAAAATAAATTCATGTTCTAGTTGTGGATAGTTTCAAATATGTATACATTTACTCTTTTTCATCATAATTTCATAGTCTAGATAGATTAATTTGTATTTTACAATCATTGAAAACCAAAACCTACCCTAAGAGCATCAAAATAAAAACCATAAACTAAATGATAAACCTTAGAGAAAGAATATAATTCAAACCCTTTAGTTTTGATGACTTTGGCATGCTATATGAAGCCCTTGAGGAATTCATCTCACCTAGATCATCCACTAAAGCTTTAGTGCAAGAGGTTGCAATCATAAACAATCATGACAATCCTAGTTACTCTTATCCCAATACCTCTCCTACTTTTGATGAAGGTATCTTGGTGTTAGGAGACACAATTATTGAGCATCATCTGAATATTGTTTCTTTCTCTTTCAATGCTACATTTCTCTCAACAAACACTAAGATGGATGACATAGATGAAGATTTTAAGTTCAAATTAGATCCACTTCACTAGAAGTTTATCTAGCTGACTTAGTTGAGGTTATGAACAAAAAAAATAGATCTCCTAAATCATGTCCCATCATAAGACCACCTAGAAATAAACCATTTTCCCTAGGAGATATATTGAATCTTACAAGGAAGCTTGATAGTAACAATATTTGACAATAATCAAGTTAGAATATCATCGCTCACACATATAATACAAAGGAATAGTGTGAAACAACAAACCACTCCCACTTCATTACTATTACCTGAACCTATTTTTCCTAGTGCTCCTCATTTTCCTTGACATGGTACAAAGGAGTATGAATTTTTTGAAGAAATTAAAAAATTTCCCACTAAGATATCCTTATGGGATATTATTCAAACATTACCTACATACAATAAGATGTACAAAGAAAATTTTAAAAAGAATGATATCCAATTTTTTGTGCAATTGAATGATGTAGCAACATCCTTTGATTATACACAACAAACAAAGTTAGAAATCACATTCTCTCAACATGAATTTTCCTTGCTTGAGATAGAAAATAAATATGAGGCCTTAATAATAAAGGTGATCATTAATGAAACTATAGTTAAGCACACCCTCATAGACAATGGACTAGACCTTAATGTTTGTAGAATTGATCTCCTAGATAAAATTGGTGTGGGAAAGAAGCTTATTCAACTCAATGATGTTAATATTCATGAATTTGACAATGTTGATAGGAAACCATTAGGAATTATCACATTACCCATCGACATCAGACCTGTAGTTTTACCTACCCCTATCCATATAATGACATGACATCTTTGATGCAAACTAGTCCTAGGGAGATCGTGGATTCATGCTATGAAAGGAGTCACATCTACTCTTCACCATGAGATACGATTTGAATACAACAACAAGATAAAAAAATTGAAGTAGATGAATGAAGATATAACTCACAAATTCAACATTATCATACCACTTCCAACTCCCCTAATACTTTGATTCCAACTTCCAAAGTAGAACCTATACAAATTGATGTTAATCCCAATTATTTTTTACCTACAACAAAACTCTTAAGTGATAATTTTGGGTCATTAGATTTTATACCTCATTTCAAAGAAGAGGTAAAATTCTCACCTTCAAAGTCCAAAGAGTCATATTAAAATTATTAATCTTCAATCACATGTTTTAGGAATGATTGGGGTTCATTAGATTTTACACCTTCCTTTATGAGAGAGTACAAATCTCACAATCTAAACCAAAATAGCCTTGTGTTTCATTTGCTCAAAATTGTACTATATCAAAAACACCACCCCATGGTGGTGATGGGGGCTCTTCAACTCCCATCCCTCTTGAGAGGAAGATGCCTAACTTTAAGAAAGTTAAAAGGGATTTTTCTCCTGAAGAATCCAAACCTTCTTAGAAATATAAAACCTCTTCATCTAAGTTGGAATAATGTTATGGTCTTCGATGTTAAATATCCAATGTACTAGGGGTTGAATCAATATATTCTTAAACTTATTGAACAAATACCATCCAATTAATCCAAAGCATATGATATTTTAGATAAATAGAAGCATCAATAGAACATGAAGCACAAAACACAAGAGACACCATAATGTTTACATGGAAAACCTAGAATGGAAAAAACCACGATGAGGATTAACTAACAATATAGTATAATAGGTTATAAGATATTACAAAAGGGGTGGCTCACTATCAGGACTCACTATCCAAAATGGGAGGCTCAATGCCTACAGAAATGAAGTAAAAAAATGGTTAACCGCCTGAATTGAACTGATGAAAGTACACCACAAGTGCAGATTCTTGTATTCTAGTAGATCACTATTTTCTCTTTTCACTTGCACACATAATCTGCTAATATTTCCATACACCAACTCTTATGCCATATCTTAAAAACCATCTTGTACATATATCTGATTATCCATAGCTAAAATTTAGGTCAGCTTCAAAAATATTCTCAACAGTAATTCAAACATGTGGCATGCGACACCATGTCGGCATGGATTACACAAAAAAAATCTAATCCATTACATCTTCAACTGCTTATTAGGTTGGCCAACAATAGACCTAATAGCAAAAATGTAATTAAAAAAATTAAACCAGTGATAACCACGAGCATCTATATGCATGAGTTCCTATCCATGCATGCATTTATCAATCACAGACCATTTCCCAAAAACTAAAGTAGTAACTATTTACTAGAGGATGATCCTTCATTACCAGTTCAAAATGTTGTATTAATATGACTTTGAGTCTTGCAGTTACAATTCATATTTCATGATGACATCAATGAAAACAAAAAATATATCAAGATATGTGATATTCTTCAATCCTCCAACAATGTCCCCCTTTTTCATTGATGGCAACATATTCTATAAATAATTTACATACAACCTATGTACAAAATATACTCTATTTCTCTTTCCACTTCTCCCCCTTTCACATCAAGGACAAAGGTTGATAAAAAAAAACATGAAAGATATGTACATAGGGTCTGGAATGTACAACACATAGAATAAAACTACTGAATTCCCCTTGAGGAGTTTATCCCAAGGAATGTAAAAAAAATACAATTACCTAGAGGAGAGAGTACTTTACAATTTTTGAAGAATGCCTTGGCAGGCCACTTTTCCATTCTTCCAACTCTATTTAGCAGATATCAAAATTTTCTTCAAATATTCTAAAGCTATAAAAATTTCTTCATATTCATTTGGAGTGTCTAGAGTTAGATTGATCTTATCCAAATTCTTAGCATTAGCCAAATCATTGGCTACTGGAGCATACTCCATCCTCACATTATCACCAAGCAAGCCAATGTTTTTAATTATCCCTTCCTTTTTCTTATGTAGCATGATTTTTTTTTCGTTGTGTGTAGAAATAGTAGTTCAAGTTGATTTGTCTTTGTCCATGGATACATTGTAGGTACTGGAGGTAGCATTCAACTAGAACTCAATGGATTCCATGTGATGTTTTATGCTTTGAGTGGAATCGGGCCACCTTACACAATAGGTAAACATAGAACTAGCTTCAAATTCACAAGACTTTGAGTCTTGCAGTTGCAACTCATATATCATGGTGACATCAATGAAAACAAAAAATATATCAAGAGATGTGATATTCTTCATTCCTCCAACAATCTCCCCCTTTTTCATTGATGGCGACATGTTCTAGAAATAATTTACATACAACCTATGTACAAAATATACTCTATTTCTCTTTCCACTTCTCCCCCTTTCACATCAAGGACAAAGGTTGATAAAAAACAAAACATGAAAGATATGTACATAGGGTCTAGAATGTACAACACATAGAATCAAACTACTGAATTCCCCTTGAGGATTTTATCCCAAGCAATGTAAAAAATACACAATTACCTAGAGGAGAGAGCACTTTACATTTTTTGAAGAATTCCTTGGCAGGCCACTTTTCCATTCTCCCAACTCTATTTAGCAGATATCAAAATTTTCTTCAAATATTCTAAAGCTATAAAAATTTCTTCATATGCATTTGGAGTGTCTAGATTTAGATTGATCTTATCTAAATTCTCAGCATTAGCCAAATCATTGGCTACTGGAGCATACTCCATCCTCACATTATCACCAAGCAAGCCAATTTCTTTAATTATCCCTTCCTTTTTCTTATGTAGCATGATTTTTTTTCTTTGTGTGTAGAAATAGTAGTTCAAGTTGATTTTTCTTTGTCCATGGATACATTGTAGGTACTGGAGGTAGTTGTTAACTAGAACTCAATGGATTCCATGTGATGTTTTATGCTTTGAGTGGAATCTGGTCACCTTATATAATAGGCAAACATAGAACTAGCTTCAAATTCACAAGACTGGTGTATTCCTGATCAGTTTTGTAGTTGGATCTTCTTCCTCTTCCTCTTGATCATTAGTGATGTCAATATTATTCTCCCTAGCAGCCTTTTGTTTTCTTCATTTAACAGGGGCTACCAGAGGAACTCCTTTTCTCTTTCCTGATTTGGTGGTAGGCTCAAAAGGTGCCAAGCCTTTGCCTTTATTTGTTGTATTGGGCTTAGTCTTTATTGAGGTTGGTCCAGAAGTTGGTTTTGAAGGAGGGATCCTCTCGGATCTCCTTACACTAGGTGATTCTACAAACTTCTATCCTCCAAATTCTCTTCATAGAGCTATCTGTTCATATGTGAAACCAGATTTCATGAGCATTTCAATTACATGTTTCTTCCTTGTAGCTTTGTTGTGCTCAAAATGGACTTCCATGGATTTATTTGCATATGTTCCAATATGAGGTTCATTTGGATCTTTTGGATTCTTCAATAAGAGTTTCATGTAACCTTCAACATCATCTTTTGAGACCTCATTACCCAAAGGTTGAATCCACATGGTCTGGGGTTTAACCACTTCTATCACACACTTATCACAAGATACATGAAATATGGTCTCATTTTTATATTTTTCAATAATCTTCCTTGCAATTATTTCCCTATCATTCATAGTTTTCTTAAATAAAGAAAAGAATGTCATCAAGGCATTTTCTATTTTGTTCACATCACCCAACTTGTGCATGTGATAAAAAATTTTATGTGCAACCGGTCAAGATGGGTCCCAATACACTGTTTCATATTTTCCTAGAAGAATTTTGAGAAAATAGAATAACATGCAAACAATCAGAGAACCAAACTTGAAAGGTTAGTTCTTCTCCTTTGAAATTATCAAATTATCAAGAAATTGTTGTTGGAGGAGCTCACATAGGTCATAGTTTGCACCATTTACATTCATATCATAATCAATATAAATTGTTGTGGAAAACACAAAGTTTTATTTGTTGGTGAAGTAGATTTTATGACCAATCATTAAGGATGCATAATTCATGGTTGGATTAGTGATAGTTTTTTTTGCAAGAGCCCTCTTATCACAGCTTGCACCGGTGAGATTTATCACCATTTCATTTTTCACTACTTTTAGCACAGGTATTGGTTCGGTGTCACAAGTTTAGTGATATCTTTGATTTATTCCTTGGTTATCAAATGCATCTCATGGGTCCATAAGAATTGATCATGCATTATGTTGAGGATAGATTTTACATACTCATCATCTACTGTGGAATGAAAATTTGGAAAGTTGTTCCAAAAATCCAAATTCTTTGTCACAATATTCAAGTACTTAGGTTTTACCAGGAAATAATCTCTAGTAAGTTCATTTATCCACATATCAATCAATTTTGTATGATTGAATTCCTCTTCCTTAACCCTAATGTACATCCTTGTATCCTCTATCGGCATGATTCCATGAGGAATCAAAGAGAAAGTTCCCATAGGGTCATCCTTGAAAACTTTCATCGAGTATTTCCTGTATGAGGATCTAGGTATTTCTATTGTGTTTACGACTATAGGAGTTTCCATTTTCTATATATTGAGCTTTTAAAGGATTCAAGAAAGAATTTTCACAAGCTCATAGTAACACAAAATCAAAAATACCTTTTTCTTTGCAAATAGTTGAAACTAGGGTTTGCACCAATTGCACTTTGTTTCGCTCCAAATCTCTCCAAGTATTTCTTCGCATATTTTGAATGAACAAATGACAAAAACACCTTTATGATTTCACTTTATAGATTAATATAATGCCCTAACTCACATTTAATGTACTTGAAATTCAAAAAGTTGGCAAACTTCCATGACTGCACTGAAAAACCCTAATATGCTCCGCAAGCAAGCATACATGCCCGTTTTCTTCCAATTTATTTTTCAAAACCTCTTCCTCTTTATTTCTTACAACCTCAATTTGTGCCAAGGATTAACATGCTCAAAATCAAGGGGTTCAAAATATTTTTTGTTAAAACACCCCCTAAGACCATGTTAGGACTAGTTCTTACAAGAATCATTTGCACCAAATGAGGGTAAAAATGCATCATTAGTCCCTGAATCTTCTTTCTTTTTTCATATCTTACTCATTTCCTACTTAAATTATTCTTTGTCAACATTATTCATAGGTTCATTCTTCTTTACCAGAGAAATTTTTTTTCCCTTTTTACTTCTGCATACCTTTGAAATATTTTCTAGTTTGTTGCAATTATAAGAAACAATATTTCTTTGATTTGATTGACTTCCATTAAACCTTATTATGCACTAATTCGATTTTTGCCCATATTTTTTGCATGTATAGAAATAACTAGCAAAGGATTGATCCATTCTTCCTCCATCAAACCATTTCATCATTTGAGTTCTGCATTCACTATCTCTATGACCAAACTTATTACAGGCACATCATTTTTCGGGGAAAGAACTAGAGAATTGATTCATCCTACTTCTGCATTCATTTTCCATATGTCCGAAAAAATTTCATGAAAAACAAGTGCCATTGAAAGATGGGTACCTTTGTGCATTTGGCTATCTAACAGGTGGTTTCCTTCCTAGATTTCATTTTTGATTCCCTTTACCTTGAGTCTTGTGATCATTTACTTCTTTTCAGCTTTCACCTACTTCAATTCCCAATCCTCCTTTGTCTTTAGAGGGTTTATGTCCTGCAATCAATTCATCAAGCTTGGTAGAGCTTGTTTTAAAAATATCTTCACATAATTTTGATATTTCTAGTTCTGCTCTCAGATTTACCACTTCTTGTTCAAACTTGGAACATTCATCAATTTTTTTCTTTTTTTTTACATTAAAACACTCTTCAATCCTCTTCTTTTCTTCCACTTGAAAATTTAGTCTAGTAACATATTCATTTGCTTGTTTCAACTAGTCATTGACTTCTCTATGTCTCTCTTTGAATTTATTTAATTTTTCCTTCAATTTATGGATGCATTCATTTGCTTCATCAATATTTTCTTCCAAGTCTCTATTCTCATTTTCAGCTTTGTCAAGATCATCAAGGATAGTCCAAAGTTTCACATTATCCTCCATTTTTTCAATCTACAAGATCTCCCTCAAGTTGTTAAGCTTCTCCAGAGGAACCAAGATCTCATACCAATTGTTAAATATCTAATATACTGAAAGGTGGGGAGGGGGGTGGGGGGAGGGTTGAATCAGTATGTTCTTAATCTTATTGAACAAATACCATCGAATTAATCCAAAACATATGATATTTAAGATAAGAAAAAGAATCAACAAAAAATGAAGCACAAAAATCAAGGGACCCTAGAATTTTTATGTGGAAATCCCATAATGGGGAAAGACATGATGAGGATTAACTCAAAATATAGTGTAACTGGTTATAAGATATTATAAAAGGGGTGGCTCACTGAAAGGACCCACTTTCCAAAATGGGAGGCTCACTACCTACCTAAAATGAAGTAACAAAATGGCTAACAACCATAATTGAACTGATGAAAGTACACCACAAGTATAGATTCAATTCCTTTGTAGCTCAGGAAATTATCATGCCAATTCTAGATCACTCTTCACTCTTTTTGTTTGCACACATTATCTACTAATATTTGCATACACCAACTCTTATGCCATATCTTTAAAAACATCTTGTATATATATCTGATTATCCACAGGTAATGATCAGGTCAGCTTCATAAATCTTCTCAACAATAATTCAAATGTGTGGCACGTGACAACATGCTAGCTTGGATTACACAAACAAAATTTAATCCATTACATCTTCAACCTGTTATTAGGTCCGCCAACACTAGACCTGATAGCAAAAATGTAATAAAAAAAATAATACCGTTGATAACCATGAGCATCTATATGCACAATTTCCTATCCATGCATCCATTTATCAATCATAGACCATTTCCAAAAAAATGAAGAGTAACTATTTACCAGAGGGGAATCCAACACAAAATACTAGAGGATGATCCTCCATTACCAGTTCAAAATACTAGATTAATATGACTTTGAGTCTTGTAGTTGCAACTCATATATCATGGTGACATAAATGGCAATTGTAAGTGTGTAATAAGTGAATAAGCACAAAACACTTCTTAATATGACATTATATCAATAGACAAGTTAAATGAATCAATTCAAAGGAATTATCTATCAAAAGTGTCATATTTCTCTCTATCTCCATAGATTTATTAAATCAAAATGGCTCTCAGATCGTGAGTGCACTATGATTGTTAAAATGACTATTCAAAGAACGAGATGATGCTATTGCAATACTAAATGATAAACAATGTAAAATAACATATATGAAACAGATAATTGCAGCTATAAGAGGAAACCATGGTTGAAAACTTGATTGCTTGATGCTTGATTGCTTGATGCTTGATGTGTGAATGCTTGATGCTTGATGCTTGAATTCCTACAGAGTAAGAGTGCATAAACTTCATTATCTAGATCTTTTTCTTGGTTCAATGAGGTTGTATTTATAGATTTTTTGGCTATAGAAATGCACAAAGAAAGCTTTGAAAGGCTTGGATTCAATCTGGAGAATTGAATGGTGAGAGATGGAGGAGGTTGAGAGAAAAATGGAGATTTTCTCTACCCATGAAAACACCAAGCAAGAGAAGAGGAAGGATTGATGGAGGAGGATTGAGAGATCAAATTCCAAATTTGTCTCCAATTTGTCTCCAAAACTTCCCATGAAGTTTCAATTCCTTAATTTTGACATGATTTTGACATAAATTAGACATAGGATATCTAATTTATTTTTGAGAGAATATAGATGGAATATTCTTTGTGCTTTAATTCAAATATTTTGATTTATTTAAATTAGCAAAAGGAAAGATAAACAATTTAATAAAATGAACTATAGGATAGTTGTTTATTAAATTAGATAGAAGAATATGGCAATTAATTAATAAAGTGTTTTGATCTTTATTTAATTAATTTTAAGATGGATGTAATAGATTGAAATAGGGATTTGATAATTAAATTGAACAAAGTATTTAATTTTGTTTATTTAATTAAGATAAATTTAAATGTGAACTATATAAATAAATATTTCTATTTATTCAAAAGTAGAGGAAATCAGGATAATTAATCAAATAATTCATATTTAATTAATCGGATACTCCAGACCAATTTTAGGTGTATACATTTTGCCCCTCTTCAAAGTGATGTGTTTATGCGTTGCTTCGAAGAAAATTTTGCTGCTACTCCTAGGATCGATGATATACAAAAAAAAGAAATCTGTGTGCCCCAAACATGCCCCAGATTTTGATTTTCAGATGATTTGATGATAATATGCCCCCTTGGGAGATAAATTAATGATTTGACGATTTTTAGAAATTTTTCAAAAATTTATGATTTTCTCATGTTTTAATGATGTTTCGATATTGAAATAATTTATCTCCTGACAAATAATGAAGAAATCTAGCCTGCAGATGAGCTTCTAATTAATTTCCTTGATAAAATTAATTAAAAGATAATAAAAATCAACCAAAATACCTTTCCAAAAATTATAAATACTCCAAAAGGTCATTTTCCAATTCATTTTCACTATTTGATCTAAAAAAACCTTTGTGATAGAGACTTTTCTGCCAACTGGAGCAAGATGCCTATCCCCTACCACACTCACCAATTCAAGCATGTTCGACATCACCGATGACCAGCTGCGTATGGACCTCCTGCATGTACCCCTTGACCTCCTCAGAATTCGTATTTTTTTTTTGTTTTTCATGTTTTTTAGGCATTTAGGCATTTTTTAGCTGTTTTAGCGCTTTCAAGCCACGCTATAGTGCTTACAGTCTAGTGCAGCACTTCTAGTAGGTCAATTAGCGCTTTTAGTTTTAGTGCTTGCGTTAAAAACTCTAGCGCTTCCAGTTGGTAATGTAGCGCTTTTGGTGATTTAGTGCTTAGGAGTCTAGAAATAGTGCTTTGATGTCGGATTTTAGCACTTCAATTCAGTGGATTAGTGCTTTTAGGGTCTGTTCTAGCACTTCTGGTAAAGCGGCGCTTTGATGGACTATTGTAGTGTTTTGATGCAAAAAAATAGCACTTCGGGAATTTTAGCGCTTTGAAGTGCTGAAATAGCGCTTTCGAGTTTTAGCGCTTTGGGTCCATGATTTAGCGCTTTGAATCGATAAAGTCGCGCTTCTAGATTTTAGCACTTCCATGTCAGATTTGAAAATTTTGACTTAGTGAACCCTGATTTTGTCAATTCTGATCATGTCCATTCTTTGGAGTGGTATGATTGATGCTTTAAATAAGTCTAACTTCTCATGATAGGCGAGAAGAAAATCCTATTTGTGATGATCCTCATGATAGGCGAGGAGATGATTCAATATCCGATAAATCTCATGTTAGGCAAGATTAGATACTGTTTTGATGAACCTTATGATAGGTAAGGTTTGTTGATGTTTACCCATGAATTTTGATCGAAAATTCATACCAGAATTTTGGAATAGACTTGATAGTAGAATGACTTTTGATTTCTTGACATAGTTCACTAATTTGTTGATTTTCTATTGTGATGATAAGAGCGTCTAGGTACTCTCCAGATGTGAGAGAGGTTTCCACAGACTATAGATTTGATACCTCATCTGACACCAGATGAGCTTTAGGTGGTAGGCCGATGCGGCCTTACTAGCCTGCTTGATATGCCGTAGATTAGGATTAATCAGGGTCTATTCATTGCATTGGTTGAGAGGTGGCATAGTGACGACAAAAAATTTCACCTACCTATTGGTGAGATGACAGCTACACCCAAGGATGTGTGGCAGATTCTACATATTTCGTTTATGGGTGAGATAGTCGTATATGATTCTCACGGGACCGGTAGTAGAGATGCTCTTCGTAGAGTGTTTCAGGATCAGGACATTGCAGGTCTGAGCATTTGGTGGAGGAGGATTTCTGACTCTTATGCTACACTACCAGTAGTGCTAGCTGGATTCATTGGAGGTTTCATTTGCCCTGATCATAGGTCAAAGGGATTCCTCATTGGTTGGGGTAGGACTCTTGAGAGCATGATGGTACATGGTACTAGATATGCATGGGGGATGTGCATGATGGCACATCTTTACCATGATCTACACTCGGTTGTGTATCTTGGAGCTAGGAGTTTATTAGTAGGGATGACCCTATTATAGGTGTGGGCATGGGAGCATTTTTCTATTGCTCGACCTTTTCCAGTTGCCGACAGACTAGCCGGTAGACCTTACATTTTTTGATACAGTGGTCGGTTCACATAGGCCCAAATGGGAAAGTTAGAGCATTGGAGGTGGGTTTTCAATGATATAGAGATAGTTACCTGGCGCCCATACCTTGACTATGAGGAGTGGGATGAGGATGGTGCAATATTGGGATTTCTTTGTGATTCCATGTATCTCATCGGTCATACACCATTTGTTCTCTAGAGATCTCTGTTGCGTTGAGTGTACCGACAGTATGGCATTGTATAGTGTATGCCATAGGGATTTTCTCACTATGCTAGGCGATAGATGGATATTCTTGATTGGAGTCCGCGTCTGTCATATGATTTAGTAGTAGAGGGATATTGGGCACTGCAGCCATCACCTTGGGACATGCTGAGGGATATTGCAGAGGCGTCGGTTACTGAGGAGTATGTCGCATTCCTAGCCTTGGTTCCACATTTGTGTATCACCATTCTTGATGAGTCAGTATCTTTAGCTATGTAGGAGGATGTGGTAGAGGGTTCTACAGATAGTGGGGGCGGAGATGATTCTTCATCAGGTAGTAGCTCAGAGAGAAGCAACAGTTCTGATAGCAGTAGCGATGATAGTGACGGTGACAGTGGAGGAGATAGAGGGGTAGGGCCAGCTATCAGTAGTGTGTCATCTTCTATTAGGCCTCACAAGAGGCAAGCAGTGATAGTGCCAACAATGGATCAACAAAGACAAATAGCAGGTCTCTAAGTACAGGTCTAGATTTTGCAAGGATAGTTGGTACAGGCTTGGGGTTTTCTTGTGCAGACCTAGACTCAGATGCAGGCACAGGCACATGCTCATGCCCAAGCTCTATCGTAGGTGCAGGGACAGTTGACTGTCGTATAGACGTAGGTGGCCACTTTGACAGCCGAGAGATATAGTGCTCGACAGATTGCCAAGAGGGCACAAGAGACAGCAGAGACTCTCCAGAGAGTGGCTGATGGCACTTCAGTAGCCGAGTATATGAGAGAGATCCTGTAGGTTGGCCGAGAGGCAGAGTTCTATAGAGGTAGATATCATGATGCAGTGCCTACAAAGCACAGAGTCAACTATGCCCCGTCGAGATCTGGGTAGACTCATACACAGACAGTGAGTGAGGGGTGACACAACCTCCATGTAGAGATCCCAGAGATCCTGGTTCTTCCGGGGGTGGTGGTGGTATAGGTCATGTTGGGCCTACACATTTTGGTAGTAGCAGATCGTAGATGCTATTGTGAGCTTCTATGATGTATATTACAATGTACCTTTTAATTGATGATGTATTTTTAGATCAGACTTCATTGTATACTTGACACTTGATATATATATGAGATGTCGTTTATATGATATGATGATGGTTTGTGATTTTTATTTGATGGATGCAATATGCGATGAGTTTATTTTGATGTAATGGTGTAAGGATAAATGCATGTGTAGACTAGATGATATATGGATGTTTGATGTGATGTATGAGTTGCTTAATGACGATCTATGTGAATACCTAAAATGTGATAATATGTATGGATGGATGGATAATTGTTAATATGATGATGATAAAAATGATGATCTTATGATGAATGATAATGTAATGGATGTAATGATAATAATGACGTGATTTTTTATTCTTATTTTTTTAAAAAATTTTGTATGGATGGTAAATAATGTATGCATATTTGTGTTGGATAGATGATAATATAATGATGTAATGAGAATAATGGTAAAAATGAACATGATGTACCCTATGGCATGATGTAATTCATAATTCATTTGATGCATGAATGATAAAATCGATGATGTAATGATGAAACAAAATGATGAGATGATGTTCCTACATGTCTTTGATGATTTTTTGATTTTATGTCAAGTATACACAGTCTAATTCGTAGATTAGATAATCATTTATTGGACCCATTTATGCAACAAATACTCTACAGATAATGTGAAATGAGGAATGCAGTCTAATTTTAACATGAAACTATATGCAAAATGATAGTAATTTTAACAATATCTTTGTGCTTTTTGTCATCATAGAGCTTTATTAGACGTTGAAAGTGAGTACACACGTCAATGGTATGTGTTAGACCAATGACGACCTGAGTACTTCTTTCATGATTTTTAATTTTTGATATTGCAAGCAAACACAAGCATCTAGGTATGATTCAACCGAGATGACCTGAGCATTCATTGTGTAAATAGGGAGTGGTTAATCATTTCAATCTGTGAATTTTGAATGTCATCAATGATACATTTGCATAGCACATCCCCTGACAATTCATACATTTATATGATTAACTTATAGACAGCAGATAATAAAAACATCATTCTTTTTCCTTGTTCCTCTAATTCAGTACATCATTGAAAAAATCCAAAGAAATGATAATCAAAAGTTATTTTATCCAATGTTTACTTAGAGTGTTTCATTCATTAGTCAGATTTTAGATCATCCATCCTGATTTTTTTGATGTTTTTGGATTTTCGAGATTTTGGACCAAAGACTTAACCTAGTAACCTATTTTAGGGGTCTTGGGGGCTGATTTAAGATTAGCCTTGCCTACATCACACACATAGAGACCACGTAGTTTGACTGACATAGACCTATGTTTTTGGGTTTT
This sequence comes from Sequoiadendron giganteum, assembly GCA_007115665.2. Lineage (NCBI taxonomy): Eukaryota > Viridiplantae > Streptophyta > Pinopsida > Cupressales > Cupressaceae > Sequoiadendron > Sequoiadendron giganteum. The sequence goes on along the minus strand of CM021100.1, from coordinate 475,568,969 downwards.
TCTTTTTCAAACTTAACTTTTTGACATTTTTTTTGGATTTTTGATAATGATATGTTTGGTTGATGATCTTTTGACAATGACTGACGTTGCGCTTTGATCTTTGTTTTTATTTTCTGTTATACTATTGTTTTCCCTTTTGTGAAAGCGATGTTATTATTGCCCTTAGTGATATCCAAATGTTGCCCCCAAGCTTTGGAGTGATACTTGACTATATGAATGATTTTGATATGGATACAAAGTGGCAAGATGACTAACATGATATGAAATTGTACTGACTGCCAGACTAATGATCCTTATATATATCAAAATAGATAGGAAAGCTGGTCTTAGAATCACATACAATGCCTTTTTCCAAGTTTTCACCATATGCTTTGATTACACTCTTTGTGTTTTTGTATTTTCTCATTTTTGTATTTTCTTTCTTTTTATTTATTTTTATTTTTGTGTTTTTGTGTTGCCAAGATGCCTATTTGCCAGGTTTTCATCAAGGAAACAATTTTTAGAAGTTTGACCCGTGCACTAGGAGATTCAAGCATAGAATTTTTGGAGATGAATAGTGTTGATAGGTTCATCAAACGAATCCCCTTCAGATGTTGATAGCTGATATGCTCCTGATCCATATACGGATGTGATGACAAAGCGACCAAGCCAGTTAGGCTCAAATTTTCCTTTCTTCTCTATGTCTTGCTATTTCTAGGATTCTCTTTTAGTACCAAATCTCCTACTTGAAAGATCCTTGGTTTTACCTTGTGGTTGTAACTTCTTGACATCCTCTATTGATAAGCCATTAGATGATTAACAACTTGTTGACGATGCTCATCCAACAATTCTAGTTCCTACAGTCTAGAAATCCTATAATCTTCATCTGATATGATTCCTCTGAGTGATACATGAAGGGATGGAATCTCAACTTCAATTGGTAATATGGCTTCTGACCCATATACCAAGGCATATAGTGTAGCTCCCATTGGTGTTATGATGATTGTTCTGTAGGCCCATAGTGCAAGATTGAGTTGAACATGCCAGTCATGTCCAACATCGTTAAATGTCTTTTTGAGAATTTTGAGTATTGTCTTGTTTGAGGCCCCTGGTTGGCCATTCCCTTGTGGATAGTATGGTGTTGAAAACCGATGTTGGATATGAAATTTATCACATAGCTCTTGGACATCTTGATTCTTGAACGGTCATCCATTATCAGTGATAATGGATTGAGGGATTCCATACCGACACATGATGTAGTTCAAAATGAAAGAGGAGATCGGCTTCCTAGTGATTGTAGTAAGAGGTACTCCTTCAATCCATTTTGTGAAATATTTTTTAGCTATTATAATGAACTTGTGTCCATTAGATGAAGATGGATTGATTTTCCTAACTAGATCAAGGCCCCATTGACAAAAAGGCCATGTTGATATGAAGGGATGTAGTTCTTGTGCTGGTGCATGAATCACATTGCTATTAATCTGATACTTTTGGAATTTCTTAATAAATTGATATGATTCTTTCTCCATGCATGGTGAATAATATCCCAAATGAAGGAGTTTCTTAGCTAGAGTCATCCCATGCGAGTGAGTACCTTAAATACCCTCGTGAACCTCTCATAAGGCCGTTTCAGATTCGTTGTGTTCTAGACATCAGAGTAAAGTACCATCAGGACCTCGACGATAAATTATATTGGTGATTAAAGTGTGTTGTGCGGATTGGCAGATGAAGTTTCATTTTTGGTTCCTGGATAAGTCAGGAGGAAGGACATTGTTTTTTAGATAGGCATATATTGTTTCATAGATGGAGGTTTCTGTGGTTTCGATATGGCAGATGGTAGCGGATTCTTGATTATTATGGGAGGGACATGATACTTGTTCTACCATAAACTCATAACAAACACATTTCTTAGGCAATTGGAGTAATGAAGTAATTGTAGCCATAGCATCCATAGCTTTGTTCTCAGCTCTTGGAATTTGATGAAACTTGATACATACAAAGGAGTTTTAGATTATCTATTTGTTGCTTGTAGGGCCTCAACTTCTCATCTTTGGTTTGATATTCGTCATTCACTTGATAAATAACTAGTTAAGAGTCCCCATATACCTGTAAGTCCATGATTTTCCATTAAATAGTTGTTTTGACCCCAATGTTTAATGCTTCATATTCTGCCACATTATTTGTACACTGGAACATTAATCAATATGACTTTGGAATTGTGTGTCCTTGTGGATAAATGAACAAAATTCCTACTCCTGATCCTTGTTGTTGATATGATCCGTCGAAATACAATACCCATTGTTGGGGCATTATTGTCATAATATCTGCATCTAGAAACTCCATTGTCATTGGTCGATCATCTAGTAGAGGAGCCTCTACTAATTGTTTAGTGATTTCCTATCCCTTGATTGCCTTTCTCCTTTCATACTGAATGTCAAATTCACTTAATAGCATGACCCACTTTGCCAATCTACCTGTTAGGGCAGCTTTATTGAGTAGGTAATTTAAAGGAATGATCTTTTCTATTAACTTGATTGTATGAGTTAACATGTAGTGTCTTAGCTATTATAATTGATTTCATATCCGCTCAATGTCTGGCTGATTTCTCTATGAAAGTGTAATTGATTTCATATCCGCTCAATGTCCGGCTGATATAGTAGATAGCATGTTCTTTTCCTTCATTATCCTCTTGCACTAAAAGTGCCCCCAATTAGATATCTGTCGTAGCAATGTATAGTATGAGTGGGTTGCATGAGAATGGGTGGTGACATTAGATACTCCTTGATTTGATTGAATGTTGTTTCACACCCTTCATCCCATTTGAAAACAATGTTCTTATGCAATAGATGATTGAAAGGATGAATTTTATCCACTAGTTGGGAGATGAATCTTCTGATTGATTGGAGCCTTCCTTGTAGTGATCGGAGTTGACTTATTTTCTTAGGAGGTGGAATTTCAATTATTGCTTTGATTTTTTTTGGATCCACTTCTATGCCTTTCTCTAAGACAATGTACCCTAGCAGTTTTGTTGATGTAACCCCGAAGACACATTTCTTGGGGTTTAACCTGACATTGAATTTCTCCATCTGTGTGAAGATTTTGTCTAGGATATGCAGATGTCCTTCCCTAGTAGTAGATTTTTCCAAGATTTCATCCACGTAATCCTCCATGAAGGTGTGCATCATATCATGCAAGATTGTCATCATTGCTCTTTGATAAGTGGCTCCTGCGTTCTTTAGACCAAATGGCATGACATTCCAGCAGAAGGTTCCCCATGGGCATGTGAAAGTTCTCTTTTCTTGATCTTTGGGAACTATTTTTATCTGATTGTATCTTGAGAAACTATCCATGATTGACAACATGGCATGCCCAGCTGTCAAGTCCACGATGATGTCTATGTTTGGTAGTGGAAAATCATCCTTCAGACATGCTTTATTTAGGTCCCTAAAATCTATACATATTCTGATGCTATTTTTCGGTTTTGAAACAGGTACAAGATTCAATATCCATTTGGCATAATCTATAGACCATATGAATCCAGCATGCAATAATTTCTTTCAGTCTGTTTTGACCATCAATGTTATGTGAGGATGCATTTTTCTTATCTTTTGCTTGACAAGCTTGATTCCTGTGGGCAAAGACAAGTGATGCATAAGCAGATTTGAGTCTAATCCTAGCATATTAGAATTTGAACAAGCGAAGTTGATGCTTATTTATTTAAAGAATTGGATGAATTCCGGTCTTTCCTATTCTGTCATGGATTCTGCCAAATGTAGGATTTGTGCCTTATCTCCAATGCTAATATTCACAGACTATGTCGGTTCCACTAGGAATGATGATCTTTCATTATAGTGTTCTAGAAGAGTGTCAAATCTTCCATCCTTCAGTGCCTCAAAAAGGTTTTCACTGTTACATGCGTTATTTATTTTTACTTTTTCTAGATCTAATGCTGCCATTGAATGGTTTTCACCATTAGACCTATTTTCCTTGTTATTTTTGCAATTGGAAGATTTGACACCCTCCTGTCAAGTCGTGTTGTTATGAGTATTATAGCCAAAAGTTGTACATGGTTCAGCATGACATAGGAAGTTTACGATGGCATCATCATTTGTAAATATTAGTATATTCAAAGGTTCGATAGGTTCCCAATCAATGAGTTCAGGATGGATTAATGACATTTGGCTATCATATTTTTGCAGGGCGATGGTTGTAAGGGTGTGGACAGCCATTTCATCATAATCGTTTATTGGAATGTCGAGATCCATGATGGTACTTTCTTCTAGATTGCCCAGTCCACTTGAAGTCTGCTCGTCCCCACTTGAATTATTGATATCTAGTGAGCCTTCTTCGAGTGGTCTAGACCTAGAACCTTGGACCTCCTCATGCGTAGGTGCATATTACTGGATTACATCAACTTGAATTTCAATGAGAAATAGATCATAATATAATGCCCACTCATATTCATTTGAGTCTATTTGAGAGCCATCCCAAAATTGAAGGATATTTTCTACAAATGTCTTTGTTAGCTCCTGATTTTCTTTATCAGAATATCCTAGTCGTGGCTTCCCTTTTGTGTGGAGAGTGAGAGGTGTAATAGGCTCTATGATTCCATCCTTTCTTAATCCAATGGGTCCTTGTCCTTCATATCCCATTTTTTCTAAAATAGCCTTTCCTTTTCCATATTTATCGATGTTAATGCCGACATGTTTGATAATGACATCTGATGTAGAGGGTTCCTCATCTTTGTATAGCCAATCCCTGATTGCTTTGTTGCTTGTTTCATCCTCTATTGTACCCTTTTTGACAAACCTTTCGTCTAGAGCTTTAACTGGTAATGTTGTTCGAGACTTGATCATAGACAGTTGACCATATGTTCTAGGAGATGGAATTAACTATGATAGGTTATGTGATTGCTCCATAGAATATTTTCCCATTCCTTTGTCCTTCAGCTGTACTTGCTCTTGGGACTGATGTGATAAAGAATTTTTTTGATCTGGTTTATTTGTTGATTGAATTTCAATAGGACTTGTCTCTTTTTCTTTACCCTTCTTTTCTACACATTTAGTAGTGATGCTTGGTGTTGTTCATCTTTGGATGATGATGCTTCCTTGTTGTGTGGGATGAAGGTATCTTGAGAGATCCTAAGGGTGTCACAATGTTGATGGTGATTGTAATTAGTAGATATAGTCACCTCTCGTCCATTTACTGGGAACTTCAAACATTGATGATATGTCGAAGGTACAACTTGCATTTCATGGATCCATGGTCATCCCAAGATAATTTTGTATGTTAATTCTTTCTCCAACACTTGAAATGCAATATGTTTCATCATGGGCCCCACTTGGATGGGTAATACAATCAATCCTTTAGATGACCTCTCTTCTTCATCATATGCTTTAATAGTCATTTTTCTGTGAGAATCAATAGCATCATCTGAATATCCTAGTGCATGGATTATCTTGAGAGTGCAAATATTTAGACCAGATCCCCCATCTATTAAGACTCTCTTGATGCAGTGATTGTGGATTAAGGCCTCAATATGGAGTGTCATATTATGGGGATGGTTCAAAGAAATATCATCATGTTTGGAGAATGATAGACAATGTGGGGTAGTCAGATATCCCACCATAGCTTGAAATTGGCACACATCTAGATTCTTTGGTACTGTAGTGGCAACTAAAGCTTGTTCAAGAACCTCCTTATGTGATGGTGATATTTTAAGGAGCTCTAGTATGGATATCTAAGCAAGAATCCTTTGCAATTGATCGACGATGTTATAGTGTGATGGAGGTGGAATTGCGTGTGTAGACCCAATTCCCTTTAACATGACCTTGGCTTGCCCCCTAGTCATTACATTTACTGGTGATGCTCTTGATTTTCTCTGATTTTTATGACATTGATTTGATTATCAGAGTTTGATATGTTTGGGAGTAAGTCCAATGGATTAGTGTTGTTGATTTTGGGTCCATCAATGTTGTGGCCAATTATGTGATCACTCTCCATTCCAGATAGACAAAGGATTGTTGTGTCAAAGACATGGTTGATATTCTTCCCTTTTTTTTTTGAAGATGAAGATGCTCCTTTGTCATAGTTTGGCAAAGGGTCTTTGAAAGCTGGGTGATTGTTGTTGTTTTGTGGTGTTTCCACATATGCTTTATTGTTGTCAATCAAATCTTGTATCACATGTTTTAACTCCATATAGTCATTAGTTTTGTGACCCTTGTTGTTATGGAAGTTGCAATAATCAGCATCATTCCACCATGGTGGTTTGACCTTAGGATCCCAGAATCGGGCTTCTCTTGTAGTGATAAGACCACTAGCGACTAGTTCTTTCATTACAGATTCTATCGATTGGCCTAGAGGTGTGAACCTTCACCGATTTGATGGTTTCTGATATGGTTGCACCTTGACGATCTCGTTGTTATGTATGATATTTGGCTTGAAAATTTGATCATTGTTTTGATTCTTTTATGCAGATGTTGTCAAGTTAAAAATTGGTTTGGCATTTGAGGAATTTTTTTTTTCATTGATAGTCGTGTTGCGATTCTTTTGCCAAAATTTTGGCTTATCACTACTTGAGTATTGATTTGAGGAATTACTTGTATTGTTTGATTTATCGTTAAATTTTTGATAACCCCTCTTTTGAAAAATGCTTCCTCAATTTTGAGACTGTTTTTGATGACTTTCTCAAATGTGGGAGGACATTGTAGTTCTAGTCTATAACTCATTTCTTCTGTTAAGTTGTCAATAAACAACTCTATATTTTCTTCCTACGGAATTGATCTAGGATATATAGCAAACAAGCATCGCCATCTTTGGAGAAAAGATAAGAATGTTTCCCCCTTGTTTTTCTTTAGATTATAAAGATCCTTGATTGTTACATTGTGTTGGATGTTGACGAGTTCCTCAAAAGTTCTAATACCAGGTTTTAACTTTGAAAACCACTCCATGCATGATCCTCCCAAACTCCTTGGGAATAGTCTCATTAAGTATGTCTCCTCTTGGGAAAACTCAAGACTCATTGTTTTGAATTCTTTGATGTGATCAATTGGATCCATTCTTCCATTATACTTATTGTATTTTGGGATCTCACAATGTCTTGGAAAAGGTATCAAGCCAACCATTGCATCAAAATGATAAGGACAAATGTCCTATATCTCATATCTTTTGGTATTCCCTTTCATCATATCTTGTATTTGTTTTTGTAATAGTTGAATTTGAGATGTTAAAGCGGCAACTAGATCTATCGTTTGTGTTGGTTGCAAAATTTCAACCTCACTTGTGGTAGGTGCTTCCTTTAGATGGTTTATGTCAAAGTCTTTGGGAAGTTTGGCACCTGATTCAACCAACATCAAAAGATATTTCTCCATATTGTGTTCTAGAATATTTTCCATAAATATATGGAACTTAGGATCTTGTTGAGCTGCTTGGATGTCCAAGTTATGTTATTTTTATCATTTCGGTTCAGATTGTTCCAAGGATTTTCCTCTACCATTGCTTGGGATTTTAAAATTTCTTGCTCTAAGAATCTCTATTTTTTGGACCTGGTGAAGATTGGCATACAAAATTTAACCCTTTCTTCTGAAATGTTGATCTTCTATGCTAAAAATGTCAATTGAAACTTTCAACAAAGTTGAATAAGATGACAGATCTTATTGATGAGACTATGTTAAAAATTTGATTGCTATACTTAGTTTCATGATGAAGGATGATAATATCCTGATGATGAAACTTTAGTGTAGTAATCAATTTTGTATTTTGATTTTGACACTTGTGATTCACAAGATCTTGTTTTCAGTTCATAAGATTGAAAGTTTGAATAAACCTATCTATTTTCAATCTCTAGACAATGATTCTGATAAAAAGAAATTTTATTCTGATGAAAATTGTGGATAAAATGACAGACTGATTGACTGGTAAAAATTTTGAACTCCCTATTTTGAAAGCACTAAAACAAAGGATAGAAGCACTATTTCCTAGAAGTGCTAGAACAAAGTTTCAAAGCACTGAAATAGGTGAGAGAAGCACTACTTGACAAAAAGCGCTAAAACAGTGCCTGGAAGCATTGCAGAATTTGATGAAAGCGCTAAAATATATATTGGAAGCACTGAAATAGTGCTCGACAGAACTATTTCATAGAAGTGCTAAAATAGTGACTAGAAGAGCTGAAATAGGTTTTCACAATGCTAAAAATAGAAGTTTAAGATTCTCTATTGTAAAATTTGATCTGGCCTTGTGGCATACTATATCAGGGATTGTGGAAGATAAGAAGGATGTATGCACCGACTATGGTTGTGATATTGTGTGAGAGCTCTTCTTTGAAAGAAGGCTCGTGAATAGAGTGGTTCTACTACATAATCTAATGTGTGACCCCTAGAAAAATCATGATATTCAGTGAATGAATGTTCTATGTTGTAAGAAGATTTCCGATTTTGATATAGAGAGTGTTGTTTTCTCAATTTATTTCTATAACTGAGAGGTTTCTTGGGCCTTGTAACTCTGATTTTTCTCTTGACAAACGTGGTGGACTTCCAATTTCACAGCATGGATTTTCTGGTATAGTTTGACTTTGTTGGTTTTCAAGATATCTTAAATCTGATTTTAATGAATTTGTGAAAACACAACAAGCAATTGTGAATATTTTTAACTGAATAGATTGTATATGTTCAAGAACCACAAATGATTCTTATTGATTTTGACGGGTTGTTTTAAAAATTGTACACAAATCAAACAGACTCACACTTAAGGACAAGTAGGTCAGCATTATACTCACAACCCACATCTTGAATTACGTTGACTCACACAGTCGTGTCATCCCCTAGAGGGTACCCATGTTTTTGTCATTGCTAGGTGCGTACTCAAAGTGACGGAAGTGGATATTGAATCCCTTGAGCAAGCAGTCCTTGGTAATTATATGGTGAGTGTCTTGGGGGCAGATTCTTCCCTCCCCTTGCACCATGAGTATGACAATGTATGGATACCAACTCGGCGAGAAACTACTCTATGGTTCGTAGATAGGGTTTCCGTTTGGTGCGGAAAATAGATAAAATCCCTCAAGAGACCTCCCAATCTTTAGAACAAAAATTTTGGGGATGGTTATCTTGCTCACTACCGTCAAGTTGGACTTTCATCAACAACTTGCATTTTTATTATAGTGGGTTGGAAAATCTGGCTTTTGTTGTTCCCACTTAGGTCATTCCCGTAGGGTGAGTACTTTTTCCCACTACGACAGGCCTGCTAAAGGATTTAATAAAGCATAAATGACATGAAGTAAAAGTGAATCTGGCACTTTGGCCACCCAATCAAGGGGAGAGCATAAGCCTAATCACCACAAGCATAGCATATAAGTTTTTCTTCTTTTAAGCCCAAAAGAATTTTGCTAATCTATGTGAAGGTGTTGCTTCACAGAAATCATGATTTTATTTTTAACTTCTACTGTAAGAATGTGATGACTATCCTAGGATTGATAGATTTGCTTTAAGAAAAACAAGAAAGTGACTATCCTAGGATTGATATATTTTAGGAACTTTGAAGTGACTATCCTAGATTGATCAATTTTAGTCCAATTGTAAATAAAAATAAAATCTAGCCGCAGATGTGTCGGATCTAGATGGATTTTAGAAAAGCACTAGAATATTGCCCCAAAGTGCTAAAATAGTTACCTGATGCGCTAAAATCCTAAAGCACCGAAACAGGACCCCAAATCGCCAAATTTTTCCTTGGAAGCTCTAAATCACCTGATGCGCTAAAACAGTGACCTGATGCGCTAAAACAGTGACTAGAAGCACTAAAGTCGAAAGCGCTAAAACTTTTAATGGAAGCGCTACAAGAAAAACATGTTGAGAACCTGTGTGATACTTTCCAAAAAGATTGCAAAAATTGGGAGGAAAATGGGGTTAATGCCCCATGGTGGGCGCCAAATTGTAAGTGTGTAATAAGTGAATAAGCACAAAACACTTCTTAATATGACATTATATCAATAGACAAGTTAAATGAAGCAATTTAAAGGAATTATCTATCAAAAGCATCATATTGCTCTCTATCTCCAAAGATTTATTAAATCAAAATGGCTCTCAGATCGTGAGTGCACTATGATTGTTAAAATGACTATTCAAAGAATGAGATGATGCTATTGCAATACTAAATGATAAACAATGTAAACTAGCATATATGAAACAGATAATTGCAGCTACAGGAGGCAGCCATGGTTGAAAACTTGATTGCTTGATGCTTGATACTTGAATTCCTACAGAGTAAGAGTGCATAAACTTGATTATCTGGATCTTTTTCTTGGTTCAATGAGGTTGTATTTATAGATTTCCTAGTTGTAGAAATGCATAGGGAAAGCTTTGAAAGGCTTGGATTCAATCTAAAAAATTGAATGGTGAGAAATGGAGGAGATTGAGAGAAAGATGGAGATTATCTCTACCCATGAAAACACGAGGCAAGAGAAGAAGGATTGATGGAGGAGGATTGAGAGATCAAATTCCAAATCTGTCTCTAATTTGTCTCCAAAACTTCCCGTGAAGTTTCAATCAATTAATTTTGACATGATTTTGACATAAATTAGACATAGGATATCTAATTCATTTTTGAGAGAATATAGATGGAATATTTTTTGTGCTTTAAAACAAATATTTTGATTTATTTAAATTAGAAAAAAGAAAGATAAATAATTTAATAAAACGAACTATAGGATAGTTGTTTATTAAATTAGATAGAAGAATATTACAATTAATTAATAAAGTGTTTTGATCTTTATTTAATTAATTTTAAGATGGATGTGATAGATTGAAATAGGGATTTGATAATCAAATCGAACAAAGTATTTAATTTTGTTTATTTAATTAAGATGAATTTAAATGTGAACTATATAAATAAATATTTCTATTTATTCAAAAGTAGAGGAAATCAGGATAATTAATCAAATAATTCATATTTAATTAATCAGATGCTCCAAACCAATTTTAGGTCTATACATTTATAAAAACTATATCAAGAGATGTGATCTTCTTCATTCTTTAAACATTGGATACAAAGTCCTTTCTCAACACAGATATAATGAAAACATGAAGCAAAATGATAGATATCAAGTAAAGTCTATACTAAACACCTTGAAAAATGTGTGATCCAAGAATAGGGACCTAGGACCCATTTTCCCATGGGTGCATGTTTCCTCCCTAGGCCTTGGAACCCATTTTAAAAAAAAAATTTGGTGTTATTTTAACATCCCAAATTCAAATTTTAAAGGTTGGCTTATAATGCTTAATTTTCAAGAAATTAAGGAGAGATATCTATAAATACAAGGTTATATTATCAAATCAAGTCTAATTTAAGAAGATAAATTCCACAAGATAAAATATCATTGTCAAGAGCATTCAAGAGAATAATTATCAAGGATTTATTATAGAAATTAAGATCTCAAGCCTCATGCCAAAGTTATATTCATTCGTGCATTTTTTTGGAGCTAACATTGTGATGTAGGTTTCAAGATTTAATCCAAGCATCAAGATCCACATCCATTGAAGTCATCTCATGAAATATTTCAAGGGTTTGTTGAATTGCGACATTGTATTCTTTGTTTATCATTCCTTTCATACTTTCATACTTTCATTTCAAGGTTTAATTATCAAAATGGGGTTTGACCAAGGAAAACTCCCATTCACCCAAAAAAACATTTTTCCCTCTCTCTTTATGTGTTGCATATTTAAAGGTTCATAGGTTGAAGAAAAGTTGAACATCTCAAAAGAGTAAATTTGTAAATTTGCATTTGTTATCACATTTATTGTCAAGACAAAAAACTCGGATCTCAAATTTATTTCCATATGTCTGACTATGAAACTCGAAGAATCTAGAAGTGTAGACACAAAAGCAGAGGACCCAAATATCAATTTTTCAAATCCCTACAAAGACCCATTCACCTATAGGGGATTATTCCCAAGATAACCTCTAGAAACATCATTTTGTAAGACGTGGACAATATTTTCCACTTCTCAGATTTGGTAGAGGTTCACAATTTTTGTTAGTTCTACGTTTCATCTATTTGGTTTCACATTACAAATTTGATTTGATTTTATATTTTATTTTCATCTCCCAAAAGTGTTGTTTGAACGTTACCCCTATCCACACACACATAAAGGAAATTTTCAGATCTTCCATACAATTGACTCACCTAAGGGATAAAAGTGAATTCTATCTTGGAGGATCCCATTTCTTGAATGAAATAGATAACATGTAGGTTCATTACACCCCATTTTTCCCTCTCTATTTATAGTAAGTTTGGTGAAATGTTTAAAATTTAGTATAAAACCATATGTTTGAACCCTAGCCTATTTTTCTATGTTTCAGTAGATTTTGTTGATGTTTATCATTGATGTCAAAGGTTGATGGATTTGGCATTGATTTTTGATGCAACAATGAATGCAGCAATGAAGTGAAGGTTATTGTTGTGCAGTAGTGAAAATGGTAATGAAGCAAAAGAATGCACTTTGGTGATGATACAAAAGGCTGTTGATACAAATGTAGTATTTGTTCTTTGCTTCATGTCAGCTTTATGACCAATTTTCTTCATGACAAGGATATTTTTCAAAGAGGCACAATATGTTATATTTGAGAAAAAGACATATGATGTCTTGCAGAGGTTAAAGATCAATCATAGGTATTCAAGTTTCTTGGAGTTTTGAAATTGTTTAGGGCTTATCCAATGTTTTTTATTGTGTTCTAAAACCCTAAATGGACATCTTGATGCAAAATTTTTATCAATGTTAACTTATGTTTTATTTCATCAGTGCCTTGGTATAACCAATAATCAGTTACTTAACTTATGTCTTGAGGGGCTTAGGGACATTGGATACGGACCCCTTCACTAGTCAAGCATGTTAACAAACTTTATTTTACCACTTAGATAAAATCAATAGATATTATTATTTTTAAGCATTGATAGGATTAAGAAATTAATGGTTCATTTTTAAAGCTAGATAACAGTTAGTTCCCTTGGAAAATAATTTGACAAGAAAATGGATGTATTTATATATTTGTTTCATTATGTGTAATTTGCTAACTGTATTCAAGTAGTGATAGATTTAAAGAGGTTTCTAGTCTGTTGTGCAAGTTTGAATGGTGGTGAAAAATCTATGAGAATGCATTGCATATCAAAATACATGTGATTTTATGAAGATATGCATAATGAGGGAGAATTCAGTGACATAAATAAAAGAGGTTATATGATGCCTAAGATAGTATTCATGATCTTCATTTGATTTGCATTGACAAGTTTTCTATAGCAAATGTTTGGATTTTTATGAACAAATCTCCATGTGATTATAGTGATCTAAATGTATGAGTCTCCATGTGATTAAGATTTAGTGCTTTCTATGGTTTTTTCTGTCATAATAGAGGTTATATTTGTGTGAATTTCCTTTTTATGTCATCTATTTGTGTTGCAATGAAGGTTATTTTCAAGGCTCTATGTTTACATAAATATCAATATAATGGTCATCCATGTATCTAGGGTTCGAATTTGAGACGTTGTGTGTCAAACAAGTGAGATTGATAATTTGGTTTATATTGAAATAGAGTAACCCTTTGGTTTTTTTATTCATTTCCTTTTGAACAGTGAGACATGATGTTCTCCAGTGAGGCTTGGTGATTTTCTAGTGAGGCATGTTATATTTCTAGTGAGGCTTGTTATATTTCCAGTGAGGCTTATTGTCTTGCTAGTAAGGAAAGTAATTTGTAATTAGTGAGGTTTTGGCTAGTGAGGCTTATTAAGATTTTTTTCCTTAGTTGTTATTTACCCTTTTAGGGTTTTCCACTCATAATACTTGTGTTATGTCTCCTATTGATGGTTTGTAATATTAAGTTCAATAGTTTATCCTTGTTCAAGTTTCATATTCTCATATACATATCATTATGAATCATTCAACATTCAATATCTATAATGTTTGAAGCATTTTTAGTGGATATCTTTACATAATACAAGTGAGTTAAGTTTTGAAATTTGATTTCTTATTACACCACTGATTCAATCCCCCCTCTTAGTGGTCTTGAACTCCAACAAGTGGTATCAGAGCCTCACCCTTGTTCAATTTTAATAAAATCAGGGGTTCCTGGTAGTGGAGTACTTATCATGGCTAATCTGGAACATTATTCTACTTATAAAGCACAACTATTTGATGGTTTATGTTTTTATTTTTGGAAATTTAAAATGGATTGCTACTTATCTTCTCAAGGTTATGATGTTTGAGAAACAATTGAGAATGAGTATACTAATACTAAGGCACTGTCCACTAAAAATGAGAAAAAGGCCTATGAGTGTAATACTAGGGCCAAAAATGCCATTTTTTGTGGATTGACTAATGCTATACTTGTCAAGATTATGGATTATAAAATTTTAAAGTATGTTTGAGATTAGTTATCTAGTATCTATAAAGGTGATGAAAATGTCAAAGAAGATAAGTTACGAACCTTTAGAGACAAATTCAAATGAAGTTAAGAATGAATGGATAAGATAAGGTTGTTGATTACCTTCTATGAGTTCAAGAGACAATCAATGCTATATGTGGTCTTGGTGAGTTCTTGGATAAAAAATAGTTGCTAGAAAGGTACTAACATCACAAAAACACAAGTATGATTCCAAAGGATAGATGGTAGAAGAAATGGATATAAATAAAAATACCATAGATGAACTTCATGGCATATTTATAACTTATGAGATGAGAGTTTGTAAAGATGAATCCATAAGAAAAGAGTTTTCCTTTAAATCTGTCAAAAATTAAAAAAGAGATAAATTTTGATCTAGAGAAATTGGATGACAAAGAATCCACTTTTGTAAGCAATTTTAAAAGAGGGTCGGGAAGGTACAAGGGGAAGATTCCATTCAAGTGTTTCAATTGTTTTAAGATAGGAGATTATGTTGCTCAATGTCCTAGTAAAGATCCTGAATGTGATGAAGAGGACAATAAGAGACATGGAAAGAATAAATAATATAGTCTTAAAAGGAAAACCTCTTTTAAAAGTAAGAAAATTATATTCATTAAGGATGTTGATGTAATAGAAAGTTGTTTAGAAGGTTCTATTGGAGAAGGAGAGGAAAAACAATTTATGACTATTATTAGCCTAAAGTGAAAATAAAAAGAAAAGAGTGAAGACCAATTTGATAATAATGAAGAAAAGGTTGATTTTAAGGGAGCATTGAGATGTGCTCTTGGTGGAATAAAAAGACTAAAAAAGGAGGCAATAGTACAAAGAAATCAAACCCAAAAATATAATCAAAATCTGATCAACAAGGTTAATGAGTCTGAAAAATTAGATGCAAATCTAAAAAATTCAGTTTGAAGAGAACAAGAGAGTTGTAGAAGTCACCAATAAGAAGTTAGACACCAAATAAACAAAGTGTTATACTTTAGAGGTAGAAATTGTAGCCTTAAAGAAAAGGCTAGATATTTGTGACAACAATATCATGTTAGTAGATCTCTTGGGTAAACCAAAAGGCCACAAGGACAAGACTGGTCTAGGATTTGTGGGACAATGTTGATTTTCAAATAGCTCTTAGGTGAAAGAGGATGAAAGGAGACATATAAATTCATCAAAATATGATTCAAAAATAGATCTTATTCAACATGCTGATATTGATGGGAGAAAAAGGATCATGAGATCATCTAGTGTAAAAATGAATTTCTTGTTTAGGTATAATTTACACTTCAATGGTTATTTCTTTTATTGTAATAAATATGGGTACAAGGCTAGTGAATGTAAGATTATTTCAAGAAGGATGTTACATTTTGCAAATAAAAATCCTTTTTAAGTGTTCAACAATTTGAGATGCTTTAATTGCAATAAATTTGGACATATTGCTAAGTTTTGTAGACCTAACTTAGATGGACTACAAAAGACATATTGTGTTCAATGTAAAAATAATAAGAGTAATGAAAAATCAGTCTACACACCTAAAGTGTTTGAAAAAAAGGTTGAATATATGCTTGTTCAAACTATCCTACATGATAAGAATAAAGAACCATGGGTTATAGACAATGGGTGCTCTCATCACATGACTAGGAATAAGAGCAAGTTCATTGATTTAGAAGACTATATAGGTGGGTCATTCATGTTTGAAAATGATAATTACATTCAAATCAAAAGGAAAGGTACTATCTCTTTGGATGATAAAAAACCTTTTCATGATGTGTACTACATAGAAAGTCTAAAAAATAATCTCTTAAGTGTAATTCATATTTTTGATAATGGCTTTAATGTTCATTTTGATGCTCATGGATGTAAAATTACAAAGAAATCAAGTGAAACTTTTGTAGCGAGATTGAGGATTAAAGGAAACACATATAACCTATAAGGGACAAAAGCTATAGATGTTTTCAAATAGATGAGGGAGATATTGGATGGTATTTCTCCTACTTCTCTTCACTGAATCATTTATGCATGGTTTTATGGGGATACTATGCCTTTGCTCCATCATCCCTCTTTCTTGATTGGTTGTTTAGTTTGGCTGTCTTGGTTCAAGTATTGGTGGTGATTCTACTTTGGTTTTTTGGACTATTTAATTATTCCTTGGATTATGATAAGACAATGATCTTTTCAATGTCAATTCTTTCTATTTCCTTGTTATAGTATTGTGGTCTTCATTTATAGCTTATTTAATAGAGTCATTCTCATAGCTTAAGTGGTTTTACTCAGTAACAGTTTGGAATTTTGGATGCAAAGGTCTATGGTATTTAATGTATAGGCCATGCAAATTCCTTATATCATGCTTTAACAATGACTTCAAAGTCAAATATAAATGTTCCTAATGCTATTTTTCTTTGTTCAAGGTTTGTGGTGTTGCAGTTTCTTTGGTTTTTGAATTTCCCACTAAGATAAAGATAGTACATGACTATCTATTGTGTAAATCATGATAGTAGATGAAAATGAATGCAACTCTTCAATAATTATAGTATAGTGGCTTGGTGAGTTTTATTCTAGTGTTTGTTGCATGGAGTGACAATGGTGCATTTGTTTCTAGTGGATACTATATGGTGCACTGATTTTGGTTTGATCTTGATCATTTATGTTTGCTATATTGGATGTCTCTAACTTGTGAGTTGTCCAACAATATTTCTTCAAGAAAATTCTTGTATGGTAGTTGAGCTTTTTATAGTGGTTTTAATCATGAAAGCTTGAACTATGAATCAATTTTGTTAACATAGATAGTTTTCTTTACTTGCTTACCTTTGGGAGCTCATGTTCATTGGAGTTGATGAATCAATGCTAGGATAGTGTTACACAATCTTCTAGTTCTTCTCTTTCAACAAATTCTCATAGTTTCTTGTAGTAGTGGCTTATCATGCCTCAAAGTGGGAGAAATGGAGATTTGATACTTCTCGTTGTTGAATAGTTGCTTCCTTTGTTGTTGTTGATAGTGGATGATTTATTGATAGTGAATGTGGTTCAGTGGATGACAATAGATGGGGAATTGAT
The DNA here is from genome assembly GCA_007115665.2 of Sequoiadendron giganteum. NCBI lineage: Eukaryota > Viridiplantae > Streptophyta > Pinopsida > Cupressales > Cupressaceae > Sequoiadendron > Sequoiadendron giganteum. Next base: position 475,551,521 of record CM021100.1, on the reverse strand, counting down.
TTTTTTGATAGTGGAACTTTCCTATGATAGTTAATAGGTACAAAAGGCCAGTGAAATGGTGATCTTAAAAATTGATAAAGGTGTCTTGGATAGATAATGCTAATAGCCTCTAAAGATGTATCATAGTGTTGGATTTATTTTTCACTATTTTGATTCATGGATACTCTTACATATTTTCATAGTTTCTCTTGCCTATATTATTTATTTTTCTTTAAAATGAGGAGATTAGTTGTTTGAATTCTTTCATGCTTATTCAATTAGTCCACTTCATAGGGGGAGAAATAGGGTGCATGTTTCATGAGGTATCAATCAAATTCTATGGTGCTTTGATATGGTGTTTGAAAATTTATTTGATGCTTAGTTGGTGATAGTGAAAGTTAGACACATTTTTATTTTGAACAGTTGTAATTAACAATCCACCAATTGTCTCTATAAATCATGAGTGGTTTGATTTTGAGAAGAATCTTTGGAAGTGTTATAGCAGTGATCAAGTGATAAGGCTTAAAATTATTCTTGAGCCCTTTTTCTAGGGGACTGTGTAATCATTTGTCATTTTATGTCAAAGGGGGAGAGAATTAAAGAGAGTTTTTTGGCGGAGTGTTGGCTTGACCATTGGTTTTCCATCATCAATAAAGGGTAATTTTGTTGATGTTTTCCATTGATGTTAAAGGTTGATGGATTTGGCATTGATTTTTGATGCAATAGTGAAGGCAACAATGAAGTGAAGATTATTTTCGTCCATTAGTGAAAATGGTAATGATGCAAAATAATGCACTTTGGAAATGATACAAAGAAATATGTTGTCTTAAATAGGCTAAAGATCAATAAAAGGTATTCAAGTTTATTGGAGTTTTGAAATTGAAGGGCTTATCCAATGTTTTTTATTTTGTTCTAAAACCCTAAATGGGGTTTTTGGTGTAAAGTTTTAATAAAAGTTACCTTGTGTTCTATTTCCTTAGTGACTTGGTATCACTGATATTTAGTTACTTAAGTTATGTCTTATGGGTCTTAGACACATTGGTTATGGGCCCCTTCAATGATCAAGTTATCTAAATTTATTTCACCGCTTAGATAAAATCAATAGATATTTTTATTTTTAAGCATTGTTGGGATTAAGAAATCAATGGTTCATTTTCAAACATGGATAATAGTTAGTTCCCTTGGAAAATACATTGATAGGAACATGGAAGTCTTTGTATATTTTTTTATTTATGTGCAATTCACTAGCTTTATTTAGGCAAAAAAAGATTTAAAGAGGTTTCTAGTGTATTGTGCGGGTTTGAATGGTGGTGAAAAATCTATGAGAATGTACTGAATATCAAAATACCCATGATTTTGTGAAGATATGGATAATGAAAGAGAATTAAATGATAGAAATAAAAGAGGTTATTTGATTTCTAAGATAGTATTCATGATCTTCATTTGATTTATATTGACAAGTTTTCTATAGAAATTTATTGGAGTCTAATGAACAAATCTCCATGTGATTACATCACTCTAAATGTTCTAGTCTCCATGTGATTCATATTTATTGTTGTTTAAGGTTCTATCTATCATAACAAAGGTTATATTTGTGTTAGATTCCCTTTTATATCATATATTTGTGTTGTAAAGAAGGTTATTGTCAAGGATTTATGTTCACATATATATCAGTATAATGGGCATCTATGTATACAAGGTTGGAAGTTGATAGGTTGTGTGTCAAACAAGTGAGATTGATAATCTGGTTTGTAGTGAAATAGGGTAAACCTCTGGTTTTTTTATTCATTTCCTTTTGCATAATGATACATGATGTTTTATATTGAGGCATGGTGATTTCCAGTGACTCATGGTGATTTTCTCGTCAAGCATGTATATTTATAGTGAGAATTATTGGTTTGCGAGTGAGGCAAGAAATTTGTAACTAGTGAGGTATTGGCCATTGAGGCTTAATACGATTTTCTTTTATAGTGGGATTTTACCCTTTTAGGGTTTAGCACTCAAAATACTTGTGTTATGTCTGCTCTTGATGGTTTGTCATATTGATTTTAATAAGTTATCCTTGTTCAAGTTTCATGTTATAATATACCTATCATTGTGACTCATTCAATATTCAATATCTATAATCTTTCAAGCATTTTCATTGGATCTCTTTGCATAATACAAGTGAGTTATGTTTCGAATTTTTTTTTGCATTAGACCACTGATTCACCCCCTTCTCAGTTGTTCTATACTACAAAAAATTTATGTGTCTTTCTCATTTCCATTCATGGTGGTAAAATCTCAAGTACAACCATATGTTGGTAGAAACATGATAGTTCTTGGTGGTAATATTTGTCTCTATGATTGGGGGGCAAGGATAACTAGTTTTTTGAGGTATGCATTCTTTTCAAGGATCATTTCTTCCTTTCTTTCCACTTAGAATACCAACATATCAAGTATGCTAACATTTTAAGTTGGTGACATATTTTCCCTTGTTCATTGCTCACATGTTTTCATTCAAATGTCAACTTGTAATGTTTAATTTTTGGGAAATTAGAAAATCATGTATAAAAGTAAGGTTATTCTATCAATTCACATATTCTATCAAGAAGGTACCTTTCATTTGAGGAAATATTATTGTCAAGAGAATTGAAGAGTAGATTTCTCAATAATTTTTTGCAGCATTCAAGATCTTAAGAATCATGTCAAATTCTTTTTGCATCATGCATGTTTTTCGAGCTAATATTGTGATGTAGGTTTCAAGATAAAAGTTAGCATTTAAGTCAAGATTCAAGTATCAAGATTCACATTCATTCAATCCATTTCATGAAAAATTTAAGTGCTTCAAGGATCTTCATTCAAGGGTTTTAAATCAAGGGTTTTATTTTAAGTTGAAGAAAATTGAAGATTGGAGATCTCTAAAGTGTAAAATTGTAAAAGTTGCAAGAAAAGTTATCAAGATCAAAGAAACTTAGATATGAAAAATATTTTCTATCATTTTTTAGTGAAACTAGTGGAAAATTGCATCTCAGATCTGTCATTAGAGGCCCCCAAATGCTTTTTTTCAAAAAGCTTTCTCAAGACCCATTTATCATTTTTGAACACTTAGCAACCAATTTTTGAGGCATGTTTTAAGTATCTTCCACTCATTTAAATATTAAAAAATTACCTATTTCTATTATAAATAGGCTTTATCTACATGAATCGGGTCTCGAGTTACATATTTGAGGTCATTTACTATTTTTAATATTTCTCCCAAAACTGTTGTTCAAGTTGACACCCACGCCCACACACACAAAGGAAATTGCTAGATATTCCATAGAATTGACTCACCTAAGGTATGAAAGTTAATTCTATATTGGATCATCTCCTTTCCTAAATGAAAAAGAAGAAAATAGGTTCATCAAACCCCACTTTTCCTATTTCTATTTATAGAAAATTAGTTTTAAACCCCCATTTTCTATGTTTTGGTGAACCTATGCCCATTTTCTATGTTTCAATTCCTACAACCAAACACCCCACTAGAAATTTCAATACTACCTTGGGTATTTCCATTGGGAATCCATTTAGAGTTGTCCATTCAAATATCATATCTCCTAATCCATATCCCCTTACAAATTTATAATTCACTTGTCCTCCCATCACATGTACACCTCCACCTTATTGACCTCCATCTCAAAACATAAGAAATTATCCCATTCTGAGCTAACTCTTACGATATGTTTCATTCCTCCAACAAAAAACTCCCATGCTGAACCAATACTAAAATTTCCAACCTTTACAATATGTGAAAAGAAACCCATTATCCTTGGATATATTGAGAGAAAAAATGCCACAAGGCATATAGATTCTTAGATTTGTAAAATATGGGGGAAAAAGAGACCCTAGTAACAATGTCTAGGCATAAGGCATACACACCCATATGTAGTGACTTCATTTTTGAGGACAAGCTCTTGGCTAAAATTTTCACTAGATCCTTGAAAGACATTGCCTTGGAGTAATTTTTTTCTTTACCAAATAACTCGATTAGTTCATGGGTGATCCCACAATAGTGGTTTACAATTTTTGGCCAAATTGGACACTAAAATTATTATTTTTAACTAAATCTTGAAATTCGGGCACCTATAGTAGCTAAGAGCTCATCACATTTTGTCAGTAGAATCAAAAAATATTTTGTTCAAAATTTTTGGAATAAGATTGCACTTCTTTTTTCATCTCCCACAAAAACTTTCTTTTTTCAGAAAACAACATTTTTAAAAAGTAACGCTCACCGTATACAACATAACCTTTTTTGTATGAAGGATTAAATTCTTTTTTTTTTTCAATTTAGATTTGTAGATATGATATCTAACACTTTCATTTGGTCTCATATTTTTTTATTTAATATTTTTTCCTTAATAGAGTTTTGAAATCAAACCAATTGCAATTCAAACATAGGCAGACTGTATACAACATAACTTTTTCGGTACGTATGAAAATTCAATTTTTATTTTTTTTTAATGGATCAAGGGAATAAATACCTAGCACAAACATATTTAAAAAAAAATTATTTTGATAATTTTCTATTTTTCCACATGTGTAAAACAGAGAGCTTTATTTTCGGTGAAAAACCTATGTTTAATAAAACTAAAAAAACACATACATAATAAAACCAAAACATATTAAAATTATATTCATGGGATAGCTAATTTTGAGGAATACCATAATAATTTCAAATAAATTTTAAATGAATTCATTTGATCCCCCAAAAGGTAAATCAAAAGTGATTTTTTATCAGCATTTTGGTAGGTGTAAAGGAGACTCATTTATAGGTATGGTTTAAAACTAGTGAGGTTCTACCGAAGGGGGTTTGATCTAAGGTGGTTTGATCAAATCCTCTTCAATTGGAATCCTTAAAATGGAACTTGTAAAGGCTTAAATCATTATATTTTCTAACAATATGTGATTTCAGCAAAAAATAGTTCCTCTTAGAAATTGTAAACCAACTTTGTGGGATCACCCTCATTCAATGAACTTTTTCATGCCTTTCTTAACCATTTCCAAGTGCACATGGTTCCCAGGATGACCTTATTTGAATTAATGCATTATAAAAAAAACAAAGAAGAAAAGGTCACTGATTTCATACCATGATACCAATTGTTGTACTCACAAATAAACATTAAGATTCTTGATGTTCAACTTCAAAGAATGCTTATAACCAATATTCAAGCTAAACTAGAGATATTGAATTTTCCCTACTTTAAACACTTTTGCATGGCCCTTCATGACTCTCAAAATTTAGTTAGTCATCATTCAAAGTAAAAACTCCTAACAATTTTGAGAAATTAGAATGTGTGCCCCAAAACAATTTTCAACCTTTCAAGAAACAAAATAAAGTCTTTTTACAAATAAACACACCTCAAAAAAATCAACCTATTAACTCCCAAGTGGTTTCCATAAAAATGACAAATCTATATCCATTTAGGGAAAGGAATTGATAATTTACCCCTTTACCATATTCCCTTTATTCCAACATGTTGTAATTTTGAGTAAAAAATTAGTTACCTTACCTCCTATTAGATTAAATGATACCACTAAGCCCTTACCTTGAAACTTTAACAAAAAATCCTTTTTTGATTATCACCAACAAAAATGGGCATGATATAGAACAATGTAAGCATCTTAAACATGTTGGGCAAGACCTCATTGATTCTAATCGTGCATTTAGATTGGTGGTGTTAATGATCATCAAAATAAGTATGTTCTCCCACCCAACCAAAATTTATAAATATTTACTAATCCCATGCCAAATCATAATTTCTATCTTTGGTAAGAGCTAATGATGCCAAAAGTTATGTGATGAATGTTGAAAAACTTGAAAATGAGAATAATAAAAGTATGAGTGAAAATGAAAGATACTTTGAATGTATGGTTGACTTCATTAATGTGCAACCTCATAAAGGACAAACCAAAATTCCCCTTGACATTTATTTCTCATAGAATGATCTAATTATATGTGTACTTGATGGTCTTCTTTACATCATTGGAAGAATCAATGACAAGCCTACTAATGGGATATTAATTGATCTCGTGTGTGTAGAGAATGTGATCATTGAGGAATTTGTTTTTTGGGTGAACTTTATCAATATTCCTATGAATAACTAGAAGCATGGATCAAAATTCATAAAGGTTTTCCTTTCCCTACGATAGGTTCGATCACTCCTCCTTTAGAAGTTGGGCCAAAAAAAATGAATGTTTGATCATCCATCATCCCTTTTTTAGACCGATTCCATGTTAATCTTGTTTACCCATGGCTACGCTCCATGGATTTCATCATGTTGGTAGTGCATAATTGCTTTAAATTTCCATTTGGAAATGATATCTATACTGTGCACCATAGTGGCTTTAATCCTCTATCTTCCCATGAGAACTTCTCATTGGATTTCTTTTGGCCTTAACCTATGGAACCTATTTAACTTGGAAAGGATTTATTTTTCAAATCCTATAAAAATTTCAAGGCAAACTGCATTGTAGAATCATACATGAGCAATATTCCTCAACCCATTATTGATTCTCCTATCATTGCTGAAACCATGATTGAACCAAAATCCCTTCAAAGTAAACAATACCAACTAATGATAAATTATTTATCTATTCAAATAACTAGAAGAGATAACCAAATAAGTCCTATTATGCCCCTAAGATTGAATAGGTTTATAAAGTCAAAGATAAAGTGGTTGAAATACCTCCCATGGTTCCTTTAGCTCCTCCCTTGTAGGAAGAAAATAAATCTATGGTTGATAAACCTGCTCATAAACAATTACAACTTAAAAATCACACAAAAAGAAACAAAAATGCTAAAGAGCGTAGGCGTAGATGTTGATCTATTTCTCATAAGCTAAATGAAGAGAATAAAATAAAAATTCAAGATCAAACATAAATAGAAGCAAAGTATTATGATTCTCCACCTTCTCCACAACATAAACAAAAATAAACTTCTATTGACATTGTCATTAGGCCTCTAGTTGTAATTAATTTAGATAATGATGATGAGACTACAAAAATTGATGAGGAAATGCATAATGAGCTAAATTTATTGTTTTCCTATTCCATGAGCTTAAATGATAACAATCGTGATGATCCTCTTAACAAGAGTGACTCACCACATCTTGAACCAGGTAATGCTCCTAGTAGAACACTTATTGTTGTCCATTTGGCTAGTTGTCTACTTCCCACATATGATGAACAATATTTGGATGCAGATAACCTTCTATAGGTTGACTCTTATTTTCCCTAATAGTCCTTGTCTTCTCTATGTTTTCTTTGTTTGATTGCATGTGTGTAATATGATCCCTTGTACAATGTTTCCTAGCATGTATTTATCTATTTTTGAGCCTACTTTGGATGACCCTTATCACTCCATTGGTGAAGGAGTACAAAGAAAGTGAATCTATAGTGACATTATTCTATTTGTATCTACATTATTCTATATGTTGTAAGCCTTTGTCTTGCATTTTCCTTTCGGGGATGATGCAAGGGATCAAGAAATTCATGTATTTTCCATGTTCACCGAAAATATCTCCTTTTTTTTCTCTCTTTATGTGTCATTCTTCCTTTGTTCTTGTTGTTCCATGATTCATTTGGGGAATCATGAAAGTTTCGATCTTGACTATATAACTGTAGCAATGACAAATACTGACCCCAAATCCTTTGATCCCTTATGTGTTATCTTAGGATTGCATATGGAGGGAAACCCTCCTTTAAATGACATAGCTCTAGATAGAAACATATATTTACAAAGGGATTTCCAAATAAAGCTCTCATGTATTGACATTTATTGTGTTTTACTTTAGATAAATTTCTTACAGCATGGTGTTTAGCAATTTCTTTAAAGTGGGGGCATGTGTGCCCTTACTCATTGTTTTCTTAAAATATTGGTCCTATTAATTCATGTAATGTGTCTTCTACATGGTGTCATTGGGTCTAATGTCCTTCATGATTGTAGCCATTTTGAGCATATGGCATTCCTCTTAGCGGTATTGCTATGGATTGAATTCCCTAAATTGTGAATATTTTATCCTTAAATAGTCCTCTCTTGGGGAAATTAGGAATGTTGTTCCCTAATATGAGACCTTTCATGAACTAAGAAAAAACCCCTTTGAATATCATATTGCATGTATCAAGGTCACCAAGCATAACACAACTCACTTGCTAGTGGAACCTATTTTTGTGGTGCCTTATCAAAGTTATCATGAGGTATAAATTTGGCATTGATACTAAAATTGGAGCCTAATTACTCTCTCATTAGCGACTTTCTAGGGCTCACCTTGTGGACAACAGATTTCACTAGCCCATGTGAGCACATTTTGTTTGCATAGTGACCAACATATTTCCACTTGTAAAAATTTGTGGACAAATAGCTAAGGCTTGATCCATAATAGTTGCATAAATAATTGAGGCTTGATCCACCCCTTTTTATTGTCTCTTCTCTAATTTTGTATGTTTTATTCTTGCATATCTTATCTTGCTACTATATATTTAACAAAGGCATATGTATCTTTGTGCCTTTGTTGGTTTTCCGCAAGATCTTAGATCTTGGGGGCTTGATCATCCTCTTTGAGCTTTGTTATCTTACCTTCCCAACAATTGTACAATTATACCTCTCTTGACGTTGTTTTTACTACTTTAGTGTGATTTTGAGCATGGGATCATCCTCTCAGTAAAGTGGAGGCTGAATGTAGTGTCAAAAAATGTACTCCTTTACATTTTCACACTATGTTTGGATCCCTTAATAAAATGGACTTAATTAAGCCTCTAATTGCCTAAATTTTGCATTTATAATCCTAATTAATTACAATTCTAAAAGGGGAATTAATATTTAATCAATTCATTTATCATTATTAACACCGCAAAATGAATTGGTCCTAATTATTTAGGTAAGGACCCATTCATCTTTCTAAAAGGGGAATTAATATTTAATTAATTCATTTATCATTATTAACACCGCAAAATGAATTGGTCCTAATTATTTAGGTAAGGACCCATTCATCCTTAGATGAATGGGTCCCCCTTAAGATCATAAATTCAAATTTTAAACATGTTTTTGGTAGCATCTTAAGCTCCTACATTCAAGTTTTAAGTGTTAGCTTGTAATTTTTAATTTGTGGGAAATTAGATAATCAAGTGCTAATAAAAGCAAGGTCTTTTTATCAATTCAAATCCTATAAAAATCCTAAGAAATCTAGAAATTCATGAGAGAAAAAAGCATAGAAAATATTATTGTCAAAGGTGTTCAAGAGTAGATTACTCAATCATTTGTTGCAAAATTCAAGATCCCAAGCATCATGCATATTTTTGGAGCTAACATTGTGATGTAGGTTTCAATTTTCATGTCAAGATTAAAGCATCAAGATCATATCATCAGTCTAGTTATTTCATGCAAGGTGTATTAAGTTTTAGTCCTTTAAAGGATTTCAAATCAAGGGTTTTTTGAGTTACAACATAACACTTGTTTATTCATAATTCCTTTCATTTTTTTATTATTTCAATTCAAGTTTTAATTATAATTACCAAAACGAGGTTTGACCAAGGAAAACCCCCATTCACCAAAAATAAGCAATTTTTCATCTTGTGTGTTTTGTATAATTTAGGTTGAAGAGGGATTGAAGACCTACCAAGGGAGAAAAATTGGAAAAGTTGTCAAAGTTGTAAAACTTGTCAAATTTGTTATCAAGACATGAAAACTCACTTTCAAAATTTATTTTTGACTTTTTGACTGGGAAATCTAGAGGAATCGGGAGTGAAAATGTAGGAGTAGAGGACCCATAAATTGATATTAGAGATCCCTACAAAGTCCCATTCACCCTAGGGTGAATTTGTCCTAGAGGAAACTTAGCAACAACATTTTGGTGAAAGGTGTAAAAATACTTAACCTTCTTAGATCTACCTAAAAGTTCTAGGTTCCATTAGATGGAGGCTTAATCTACCAATTTCAAGTGTTGCTTTGTAATTTTGGTTTTATTTACTATTTTTAGTCTTTCTCTCAAAAGTGTTGTTTCAGTAGATCTACCCTGTCCTATATCATAAGGAAAAATTAATATCTTTTCAAGATTGGCTCACTTAAGGGTTGAAAGTCAACCTTGGATTAAGGGATCACTTTTTCCTAATTAAATAGAGGGAGATAGCTGCATTATACCCCATTTTTCACTTTTTATTTATAGTAAATTCTTGGTGAATCCCCATTTGAATAGAAAGAACCCTATTTCCCACCATTTCATTATCTAAGCTATTGTGTGGAGCTTTGAATCATATTTAGAATACCTATAAAAATACAATTTTAATTAGGAAAGAAAACTTATGGCTATTTTACTAAAGTGTGCTTTCTTGGGGGCTTTAAGCAATGTATATCCATTTTGTTAGAATAGAGATTTGTTTTCAAAAATGATTATCCATTACTAATTTATCTTGATTTTGGTTTGGTATTACCAAACCAAAATCAACATTTATTTGACCCAAACATAAAGTCAAATATTTATTTTGATATTTTGGCTAACTAAAAGCTATTTTTTTTCCTAGTGCCACTATTGGGCCCATCATAATCTTGCGCTCACCCATATTAGGGACCTTAAAGATAAATTTACATAGATATGTTCATTTAAGTAGTCACTCTTGCATTATCTATAAAAGGTTTACTATTTAAATTCTATTAAAAATTAAAAGATTTTGAGGTAAAAAATTTATATTGAACAATAAAGAAAAAAACAAAATAACTAACACATTATATCAAAAATTTCATGTAATGCCCCACCAAGTAACCTTAAAAGAAGTTGCAATTAACATCATAAGCGAACCAATTTTTTTTTTTATAAAGTGCATATAACATACACATTCACTTACTAGTTAACAACAAACTCTAAGGCTACGAGGTTAGGATTACTTAAACCCACACATACATATTACATATAACCATAGCAGTATGAATTGTATGAAATAAACATCATACTTCATAAAAATACCATATAACATAAGAAGATAATCAACCAAGATACAATCTCATAAACATTATCTTAAACCAATAGCTACATCACTCATTCCCAGAATGAGGCAATAGTACAAATGTATTACACTTACATAACTCCACCTCTTACAAAAGAGGGATAAAGTATCATATACAAACTGAAAAATTACAATGCAAGAAATTATAACAAGAACCGCGAGCTGTCCACTAGGATGTCTCGCCACCAAGTACTGAAGATAGATGGGGACCCAACGGTTTTGGTGCATGTTCCACCCAACCAATGTGGTACCCGAAGGCCCACCCCCCATGCTAGGAGATAGTAACAAAGTAACATGGATAAAGATTCTACTACCTCTAACCAAAGGCAGACTCAAACTAACTCATACTGTTAAAACCAGCCAAATGAATTAACAAGTACAACTCATTCACCATACAAGTACAAATCAAATACAATGCATGTACAAATCTAGTACAATACAAGTACAAATCAAATACAATACATGTACAAATCAAGTACAATACAAGTACAAATCAAATACAATACATGCACAAATCAAGTACAAAACAAGTACAAATCCAACATCACTGACATAGGTCACATTGCTTCCAGACATAAAGTAGATCGAGTATGTTCAAATAACCATACACATAAAATAATTAACAACAGTTGTCATAGATAGAGTTTCATCGCAAGGTTTGTCATGAGATCTCCTCTGGGCATTCTTCATAGGCTCCAGCACAAGTAATCCTGGTGGCCTCAACCGAATCCCGCCACTCATACTCACTCATGCGGAATCAACTACCTCTCGCAAAAATTAGATAGTTGATCTTGCCATTCTAGGACTTCTCACTCATCCCATGTCTAACAAGCCCTTGCGTCTATGAGTGAGGATTAAACTATCTTGATTAGTGAGAAGTTAGTCCTAATCTTCTAAGTACATTATTTTAATTATCACTTGTTTAAATCACTCCTGAAGGTTATCCAGTTTACCTCTTTGGGCTCTGGCGCCTAATAGAAGCCACTCTTCTATTCGACAACACACACCCAAACAATCCACCAAGGGAATCACAAGTGCATACCAACTAGGCATCATAATCCTCTCCAACACAAGAAGCATACAAATAATAGAACTCACTCCAACATCTTGGAGGCAACAAACACATAGTCCACTCCTTTCACAGGAGGTACAAAAGATCTCACTCCAAAGATCTTGGAAGCAACAACACATAGTCCACTCCTTTCACAAGAGGCAACAAGATGAAACCACATAACAAGGTCACTCCATACAAGGAGACATGGATCCCATAATCCGCTCCTAAACCAAAGAGGTGCAAACATCCCCATTCGTGAATTTCGGGTAAAACTAAAAAGATGCCATGCACTACCCAAGGGAAAACAACTGGATGGCACAAAGATTCAACAACTCTTATCCTCTAAGTTCTTCTGAAAGACTTATAATTTAGGACTAACACTAAATCCCAAAACCAACAATGCAACTTGACGACATAGCAACAAAAGCGTTCAAGTCATCAATCAAATCTAATATTTGGATTTTCTAAATCCATACTCATTCAATAGGTAGTGTTGACAAAGTCAAAGACACATTAACTAGATCATCTAAAAATAATCATAACCTCTATTTCCCTTTTCATTATTGGAATCTAAAACAATTAAACTTACTTCCCTTTACTGAATACAGATAATTAAATCCTTTAAGATAATCATGAGGAAGATACTACTTTTGGATATACTAAATCCATACATCTTTCATAATCCAATCATAATGATTCAATTAATCTAAATAGAAATTAATAAATAATATAATTGATTGCCTCATCAATAAAACTTCTTAATTTACTTTTAAATTGACACAAATCCATGCAAGTAAACTCTTTCCATTTCCTAACCAAATCTGACGTCTCATTCACTTTTCTATTTAAAACATTCAATCACTTTAATATAATAACATATTGTTTTTCTATCCATTTAAAAACATGCAATTTCATCAATGTATAAAAATATCTTTTGGCTTGTCTATTTGGCCACGCATTCATATTGCTTCTAATTAAATCTCATTAATTAAAACAAACATTTAAATATAAATATTTCTATAATTTTTCAATATATTTAAATATCTTTTTCCTTATCAATTTTGACCATACATTCAAAACTTATCTTTTAAACTCTTCATGCAAAGCTAAATTACACGCACTTAAATAAAATAAGGTAAATACTGATTGAAAATACTCATGGATATATTTATACATCTCAATATATTTTCTTCAATCATATTAACAAAATAAATATTTCCTTTTAAATCAAGTAATTACTTCTATTAAAAAAATATATCTTTCTCTATACATTTTCTACACATACTAATCGTTTCTTTTAAAACACTAATAATACCCAATTTGCAACCAACAAAATAAAATAATATAAAATATTATTTATTCTCTCAAATGGATATATACCTTCAATATATATATACTAAATATAAATTAATATATTTAAATATATTTAATCATTAACATATCTTCTATCTTTGCAAAATATCAAATTGATTAATTCAAAATAAAATATCCTTTATCATCAATATTCCAAAATATAAATATATTTTTCCAATTAAATCAAATTAATAATTGGACCTTTTACATATGAATTTAAATTCCACAATTCAATTTTAAATTATGCATTCTTTAAATCAAATATTTAACTCCTTCAATTAAACTTTAACATGCCATTTTAAAATAAACAATAATTTCCCCATATGTTTATAATTTTAATTCCACTAATCTAATATACAAATTTTATTTAAAATAATATAAATAAATATAATACTTTAGTATTATAAATTATAATATAAAATATTATTAAATAATATTTTAATATTATAATAACAATACATAAAATATTAATATTTATAAATATCAATTTATTATTATTTTATTTTCAGAACAGCCATGGGAAAATAACTTAACAGCAGTCTCATGTTTCAAACATAACTCAACAACTACGATCTGGGTATTTACGATTTTTGGACAGGGGTAAGAAAATTTCAAAATGCAAAAACCTTTTAAATTTCCTGAAAACCCAGTTTGTGAAAGTGAAGTTATAGGTGGTGCAACCAGACCATTTTACCATGAAAATATAATTATACTGCAAATTTTAAAATCTGTTTTTTAATAACAAACAGAGGGTTTCATTTTCTAAAATCATTCTAAATGCATTGTTCAATATCTATATTTGATTTCAATAACAACAAAATCTATTTCCCTAAATAATTTAAATTCAACTAAGGTTTTCACAATTTTCACTCAAGAATTTTCACAAGCAAAGGCTGTAAATTTGTTTAATTCTCTTCTTCTAACATCAAATTTATTTTCTAAAACAGATTTAACAAACAAATCTTTAATCATTACTATTTTAAAGAAAACAATCAAGAACAATAAAACACAAAGAGGAAAACCTGATACAAGAAGCTAAGGAAGAGATGAATTTCTGATGCAAGCCTCCTCCAAAGAATCCAATCCAAAACCAAACAAATGCAAACAATCTTTCCTTCAATCAATTCTACAATCAAACTTTCTTCAAACCCTTGTGCAAATTTTCCAAAATTTCATCCCTACTGTAAAAATGTATTTTTCTAAAAACTTTCTGTTGCCCTAAAATTAAAACATATATTCTTATAAATCAAAAATACCTAATTCAACCCTAATTCACATTACATGCAAATTAGATATTTCAATTTCAATTTCAATTTCAATATTTACAACCCTAATTCACATTACATGCAAATTAGATATTTCAATTTCAATTTCAATTTCACTTTCAATTTCAAAAAATGCAATTTCAAATAATAAATTAATTTCCAAAGTTGCAACCAATTTCCCAAATAAACATTTAATTATAATTTCTAATTTAATTCCCACACGTTGGAATTAAATTCCAAAATTAATTCTAATTCTTTTTATTTCCTTTCATTCTCTTGCATCACGTTTAATTAATTAATTTAATTATTTAATAACTAAATTCAACCCCTTGGATCAAATTTAATTAATTAAATAAACTAAATATAATTAATTAATTTAAGTATAAACTTTTATCCACATTGCATTATTTAAATTAAATAACCATCAACATGATTTAAATGCAATTATTCTAAATATCTATTTCCAAATCAAGAATGTTTCAGAATTAAATAACATCAAAGCAAGATAGACAATGACTCGACACACACAACTAATGACGCACTAAGGCTAGGGTGTAAAATTGACACATGTTACCTAGCTACTATCTCCCATTCAATTTAACCGTTGGATCGACACGCTCAACACTGTGAAACCAGGTGGAGTCGATGTCATGTACCTCCAATCCTGCAACCAAGTAAACAAGATTGTACAATATATCCAGCATATAATACACACTGTGAAGAAAAAATTACGGATTCGCAGGGCACTCACAAGCGAGTGATGCGAAACCATCTTCTTCACCAATACACTCATCAAACTGACACTTCCATCATAATTCCAATAATTTCATAATAGCATCTCATGTTAACTCTACAACATCATTAATCCATAATACATTTGAAACAATAATCAGATAACTACATCCCACAATAATGTTGTCGCTCAATAGTAGAAATCAAAATATTATAACAAAATGTATCCAGTATCAAAGTAATTGCAACCAAACATAGCATAAAGCAATTTGAACAAGAATCAAAACGGAGGGGTATTACATTTCATAATTTATTTATTTACAATGCAACATAGTCAATGTATCAAAAATATGTACTTTAAACATTATTACATAAGGATTTTACTGAAGTACACCTTGACAAAAAATAACAAAATTTGATCTATATACTTTCACCCTTGGTGTTGCAAGAAAATTATATTTTAGGTTTAAATATGTCATTTTTTATAAAAATAAAATACATGTAAACTAGTTTTGTAGTGAAGGTGTTTGGTTAAAGAAAGATTGAAAACCACAAATATTATGATTTAATTAATTTCACAACAATTTTTTTTATTTCCTAAATTAATTTGAATAGTTTTTTTAATAGCCAAAATTCTCCAAAGTAACCTTATAATATAAATACAAAAAATGAAAAATCCCAAATTTAGTATTTCTATCATGTTTTTTTGATTTTGTAAGGACCATAATTTGTTGCAAGTGAATAACATAGTCAAATTTTCATGATCTACCAATTTTTTTGATTTTGCAATATTTCATGCAAAAAATTACTATTATATTGAGAAGGTGTTTGTAATTTTTGAGCTATGATACCATGTAGGTGTTAAAAATTTGGCCAAACCTTAGAATCACTTGCACAAAATTGATAACCTTCCAAAAAAGAGTACGAGAACATAATAGCTTGTTTGACATGATATTATTACAAATATTCAAAATAATTTCTTAAATAGATAATGTGATGGATAAGATTAGATAATACCTTCACATGTGACTTAGTCCTATAACATGAGAAAACAGACTCAACAAATATTAAATGACATATATGACTGAAAAAGTTAATTCTTAAAGATAAGAATAAATGATAACTAATATGTCTAGAAGGATTCACAGGACCTAAGTATGCTTAACATGTGAATAGGACCTACTAGTGCACTAGATAGGAAAAATACTATATTCACACCAACAAAGAAAAAATAAGAAGGTATAAGGTTTTTTGTACGCAACACCCATGCTTACTATGAAAATAATTTATTTACATTCACACCATACATAAGTTTGAGTGTTGGATCATCATGTGATAAACTATACCTTTAACTAGAAAATAAGTTACTAAACAATATACTTAAGAAACTTCACATGAAAATTTTAATGGTTTATTAACACAATTTTAAAAATATGTAGAAATAGAATTTGTAGAAAATTAAATTTAGTTTCTAGGCTATTAGGTTTTTTATTCTGAAAAAAAAAAAAAAATTATTTGGTGAAAAGTTACAATTTTATTGAGACAGAGAGAGACAGAGACAAAGAGAGAGAGAGAGGTAGTTCTTGAGCTCAAGGGAGAGAGAGTTAGACAAAGTGATGGAGATAGTGAGAGAGAGGTCTAGAGTGTATGGGATAAAAGATGAGTGAGATAGAGAGATAAATAATACAACCTTGTTGATTACTGAAATTTTACCTCTTGATTACTAGAATTTCACATGCTGATTAATATAATTTGACTATCTAAAATTTGTTAAGATATTCCAAAAACTAGAATTCGCATTATAACTCCTAGAAATTTGAAACCACCCTCAAACATCTTGAAACTATATACATGAAATATAACTTAAAGTATAAGAAAGTAAATGTCAATATCTAAATTTCTAAATATTTATTTCATGTATATAGTTTCCCTTAAAGATAACAA
Organism: Sequoiadendron giganteum; assembly: GCA_007115665.2. Taxonomy (NCBI): domain Eukaryota; kingdom Viridiplantae; phylum Streptophyta; class Pinopsida; order Cupressales; family Cupressaceae; genus Sequoiadendron; species Sequoiadendron giganteum. The sequence goes on along the minus strand of CM021100.1, from coordinate 475,534,178 downwards.
GAAGAAAGAGGAGAAAAGATAAGAAAAATAAATTCAATGTGGAACAAAAAATGAATGCATTATAACACACTTGCATTTTCTCAATGCATTCGCAAAATGTAAGCACATTTTAACATGCTTTCATTTTATCAATGCATTCAAATAATGTGAGCATGTTATAATGCTCTCACATTATTTCTCTCTTTAGGAATATGAAAGACTTAGCCTTGGTATTTTCTTTGGAATGTTAACCCAAAGTCTTTCAGTGCCTTCTAAACATCCAAAGGCATATTTTTGCAAATTCTATAATATTTCACATAATCACATTCGTGCTAAGCAATAGGTTTGCACATGTTTCAAGTTAAAACAAATAGAACACCTAGGTAGTGTTATACTATCTCTTACCTATCTAAGGATGTAATTTTTTTCATATTTTGACAATGTTAAGCCTTTCATCTTTTTTTTTTTTTTTTTGTGGTTCTATTTTTGAAAACCACTATTTGGTATTTTTTCTTTATAAATTAACCATTCCTTGAAATTTAAAATAAATTAGTTTTTAAGAAACTAGACTCCATTCTACACATATTAAAAAAATAAATTTAATTAATTTTCAAAATTTATAGGGGTAGCATGACTAAAATTCTATTTTTTAGGAAGTGTCCAATTTGAAAATAAGTAAAAAATAAAATATTCATTAATAAATTATCAAAAAGATTGGGCTTAAACTACATGCTACTAAGTTATTTATTACTAAAGCAATTTTAAAAAAAAGCTAACCTTTTGAGGGAGCCACAAAAGTTGTTATGTATTTTTGACAAAAACAACACCAATTTATGCGGCTCCCTCTTTTCAACCCCTTAATCTCTACCATTTTATACAAAAACAGTAGTTCGGAATGTAGACTGAGAGTACTATGATCCTTGTTTTTGTCGCATCTAAATTTTTTGAGTGTAACTAGCCTCAATTTCCCATCCAAGGTGAGTATTTATTGATTTCGAAAAACAATTTTCGACTTAAGAGCCCTTTTTGGCCCCCATCTTTTGCACTTACCCCATCTTCAATATGAACTTATTTCTCCTTACCTTCATCTCTATCATTTTCTCTGTAAGAGGATGCATATGATTCATATCAATCTATCACCGCAAATTTCTATTATAAGTCTTCATCCACTTTGAAACTTGCACTCTCAACAACCTTCATTAGCCTCTTTTTGTAGTACCAATAAGTATTTCTTCTTGTAGAATATCCAAGGAAGATACCTTCATCAGATATTGTATCATACTTTCCTAAGTTATCTTCATATATTCTAATATAGCACTTGCTTCCAAACACTCTAAAGTATTTGATAGTAGGATACCTTCCATACCACCACTCATAGAGAATCTTTGCACTATTTACTATTGCTTGAAATATTTTAAGAATGTAAAAAAACATATTAATTGCTTCTCTCCAATAGAATTTTGGTACATTTTACTCTTTCCTCATTGTCCTTGCATCTTCCTAAATAGTCCTATTCTTTATTTCAACCACTCCATTTTGTTGAGGAATCCTAGAGGCAAAAAATACCTCTAAGTCCCATGATTCTCACAAAAACTGTTAAACTCATTGGAGGTGAACTCTCCACCTCTGTTATACCTCAAAAATTTGATTGCCATATCCCTTTCATTCTCAACCATAATGTTGAATTTATTAAACTTATCTAGGGCTTCTCATTTTTCTTTAAGAAAAGTAACCCATGTCAATCTATAATGATAATCAATCAATATCATGAAATACTTGTCACCATGGAGAATTATTATTTAGGTAGGACCAAAAATGTATGCATTCACTAGCTCCAATAGTCTAGTAGTATATTTTTATTTATTTGAAACTTATTCTTTCTTTGTTCCCAATGTGACATTCCTTGCTGACAACATTAACAGGATTTGTAATCTTTAGAAGATCTCTCACAACTTGAACTAAAATAATCATCAATAGGCTATCAAAATTGATGTCACACATTCTTCTATGCCATAGCCAACTTTCATTAATCTAATTCATAAAGCAATGTCCATCAAAATCTTTAAGTTGATAAAAAAAATCATCTTTTTTTGATGTCACATCCATCATCTTAAAACATAATATTATAGCCTTTGCTACACATCTTTCCAAAACTCAAGAGATCAAGGCTCAAACCATTAACATAATGAACATCATCTCTATTATGCTTGCCATCAAAATTTATTGAAACTTTTTTAGACATCTTAGTAGATGTATCATCACCAAACTTAGCTAAAACTCCTTCATATTTCTGAAGTCTAATTTTATTTTTTTTGTCCCTAGTCATATTATTTGTGCATCCACTATCTATGATCTAGTAGTTCTTCTCATCTCTAGAATGAACATAAATCACCATAGCATTATGACCTAATTTCAAAGCACTTTCCTTCATGCATTCCTTAGAGTTAGCAAAATTTGATTCAACTTTCATAGCCATGAACAAAAATCACTATCCTCATCATCCACATAGCCAAATTCATAATCAAATATTTTGGCATCTTCTCTAACATAATAAATTTTCTTAATTGATTTGCCTTTTCTTTCTTTATACTATTCATTCAAAAGCTTTGTTTGGACATCTTGAAGAAAATTTACCTATCTTTCCACAACTAAAACATTTGAAAGGAAACTTACCTCTATATTTATTAGTACCCTTTTACATTCTCCTCATAAATTTGTCTTCAAGATCCTCCAGATTTTATTGTTTAGCCCTTTCTAATTGCCTAGCCTTAAAAGAAGTCTCAACTTTTGCATTACTTGGACCAAATTATTTTATTTAAAAAGTAAATAAATCACTATGCAACTGATCTCTAGAATATTTTATTAAATATTTAACTTCCTCACTAGCATAAAATTTATGAGTATAGGATATAGGAAAAGTTATAAGTACCTTCTTTACCACTTTTTCTTCTTTAAGTTTTCCACCAAGACCTTTGATGGAATTGAAAACTTCCTCCACCTTCTGCATGTACCTTGTAATTTTTTCATCTTTAGACATCCATAGGTTCTCAAATGTGATCTTTAGATTCCACATCTTAGCTTGATTTACCTTATCATCTCCCTCATAAATTATTTCTAACTTTGTCTAGATATCTCTAGAAGATTTGAAACTCATAATATTTACAAGTTTAGAAACAACACTTAAAAGAGTATACATTTTTTTACCATTGTTCTCATAGGCCTTTATCTCATCATCAATACCTAGACCACCAGTAGGCATAGTATATTCAATCTCAATAGACTTACAAACTCCAAATCCAAGAGATACTAGGAAACCTCCCATTCTTATCTTCCAAAAACCATAGTCTACCATAGTTTGATCCATCAAAAAAAGGAGCATTCCTCTTGTGCACCATCCCAGATCTACCTCAAGCGATTAAGCTTTCTTCCAAGGAACCTTGCTCTGATACTAATTATTGAATGGGAAAGACAACTGAGGGAGGGGGGTGAACTAGTTGTACATAAAAAATTAAAAACCCTTATTAACATTTAGATCCACATCAACTTAATCAAATCTTAATCTATTAAATTGATTAAGAATGAAAGAAAATAACAAAAACTAAAAGACATCAACTCCATGCACAATAGAACACTAGATTTATTTGGAAAACCCAAGAAAGGAAAAACCATGGTGAGAATTAGCTCACAATATATAATAATTACATTTCACTAAATACAATAGGCTCACTATCAAAGGGCTCACTACCCAAAAGAAAGAAGCTCTCACTACCAATGGCTCACTGCCAAATTACAAAAAAAAGAAATAATGATGTTATAGTGATAAATCCATCTTAATACAACAAGTCCACCACACCATCAACAACACATTCATAGACTTTTTAAATAGTGTACACACCTTCTCCTCACTTCTTCTAGTAGTCAAACTCATTGAAGCTCACATTGCACTTCATGAATTTTCAATTCACACCTCTAAAATTTGCATCACACACTCTACACACAAATTTTCCATTGGAACAACACTTATTTATACCTCCTTCAACCTTGAAAACATTCTCCAAGGTTAGTTATGCACCTAATCCATGTAAATTCAAATTAGGTTAGCACAAAAAAATTCATATGGTGCAAAGTAATGAAGACGAACCACATCATACCTTAACTTGGACCTAAATCCATTCATACATGCCACACCACACTTCAAAAATAATTAAAGTAAATCCATAATTAGTGAAAACACCCAAGGTCATTGAAACCTGTGTTAACAAAATTAAACATTTTAAGTATACACTTCCTCAAATCCAAATATGACTCATGAACCACACACAATATTTTAGATAATCTGAAATATTCCACAAACACCCTAAAATTAAAAAAAACTTTGAAATAACTTTTACCCAAAGAATGTACACACCCAATACACTCAGACAATAAGATCCATACAATATAACTCAAGAAACCACCTTACAAAGCACAAAACTATGACCAAATTCAACTAGAGATATATATGAACCTTATAAGAACACTTCTAGAACTGGAAGACTAGAAACTAAACTACAAAGAAATGTAGGGAAAAAATATTTCTCCTAAACACCACTACAACATACAGTTCACACACTAGTGAACACAACTATCTCTACACAATGATCCAATGCAAGAGGTTCTAAAAATAACATCTATGAAAACCTCTAATCAACATATCCAAACTTGAAAAGAAAATCTTCAACACAAGAGAAATGTGAAGAAAAACCATAACACCATTCAATATACCAGAACACCTCTACAACACACAATTTCCTCTTTTATTTAAAATTTATCATGAGTGCTTGGAAACAAAGCACCAGAGAGACATACTTATCATATTCAACACTTCTTCATCATCACCAGACTAATTGTACTACTATAACTCAACTATACATCCATAAAAGGAAGCTTATAAAATAAATACTAGAGGTTGACACTAGTAACTCTTACTAATGATAACATAATAAAACTAATCAAAGCATCACCACAACTTCTCAACCATCAGTAGACATCAATGAAAACACAAACATAAACCTATTGAAATTGATGAAAACGCCAACTATTCATACTTGCAACAATAATCCCCTTCAAAAATGGTAAGTTCTTGAAGATAAAATATTATCCAATATCAACAAACAAGTTATCTTCCTTTTGAAATAGACCAAGTACAAATGCAATAATTCTTCCTATTTTGGATAGGAATTTAAAGAAAGAAGCATAAATTTGAAATATGATGTATTTAAAAGTTGCTCATGTGTCTCATTTTCCAATGATGATGATTATGCCATGACCAAATTAGGTACATTCCCAATCAAAGAAAAGGGTAGAAAACTAGGATGATGTAGAAATGAATGTTGAAAATGACCCAAAGATAAAGAGGAGAGATAACCCCTCAAATGTGTCCTCAAAATCACAAATGTGTGACTCCACAAATAAGCATGCAATGTTTGATAAATAGGAATCCCAATAAAAAATACAATGAGATACATATTGCAATAAACCATTGGAAGTTATCAATGAATAATCAACAATAGATGTATAACCTTGGTGAACAAGAATGATGGGAGCCTCAATCAATGACTACATAATTAATAAATGAAGATGGTACAAAAAATACCTCTAAAGGACATGAAGGAGCATCTAAAGATACCTCATCATCCTCATCTAAATATTCGAGGTATTCCAAATATTCAAACTCTTGAATATTATTATTATCATAGGATATCCATTCAAAAATATGAAGAGGAACAAGACAGCTTGAAACAAGATCATCTAGGAATGGCTAAAGATCAAGATATCTATATATATCCAAAATTTTAGTGTAAATAAAATGAGGAAACTCAAAATTAATAATATCATTCAAAATGTCATCATCTACATATATAACAATAACTGCTAAGATATTATCCAATTTGTAATTCCAATAAAATTTCTTACTAGTTGTATTTAGAGGGGGAACAATACCATACAAATGTGGAAAAAAAAATTCAATGGAGATTTTTTATGATTGCATCTGTCCATTGTTTATAGTTTACCCTTTTGAACATAATTAGAGAATGATGAAATGAAAACCTCATAATGAACTATGATAGATCTCCAAAATTACAAATATATTAATCTTCAATAGCAATTAGAAACCATGAACCATGATGTATACTACAAATGAAGCCTTCCCAAACTGACAGATTCTCTCCAAGAGTTAGGATGTCAAAGTAATCAGTCATAATGACAAATGTGCAAAATACCGAAAAAATAATACTTGTGGTTGAATCTAGAAAAAGTGCATAGGCACCATAATAGAGCACCTCAATACCTTTTTGATGCCACAAAAATTAAAAAATTAGAGGTCTAGGGAAATATTTATGAGAATGGAGGTCCAAATGGGAGATTTGCATTCAATTGGCAATAAAATGTACTTGCAACAAAATCTATCAAATTTACTTGCACCACTATGAAGTACACAAAACCAATTTTTTGTCGATATTTCATTTACAAAATTTTGTTACCTAGGCAAAAATATGCTTTGGAGAAAAAAGGCCCAATTTGGAAATAGGGGCCAAATTTAAGCCCTTAATGTCCAACCCTTGGTTAACAATATGATTGATAACTATAAAGAGAAAAAAAGGCTAGTCATTAGGAGTGTGATGGGGCAATAAAGTAGTGGTGGTACGATTCAGTGGTGGATTCGAGCACCACCCAAAGGAGGTTAGACCTTGGGACCTGTTATTATCAAGGATTTTATAGAAAAGGGGCTTGACGAACAAAGGTATACTCAACAAAAAGGCCAAGAGTATTCCCTACTTGCAAAAAATTTAATATTTTTGCTAATTTTTTTTACAAAAATTCTAAAACCTTTTAAAATATTTTTCTCAATATTTTCTATAAATATTTTATCCTAGAACTATAATAAACTGTAGAGAATATTTTTTTAAATAATTTATTTTTTGTAAAAATTATTCATATCGCCTATACATGAGGGGTCATACAACCTTCTTGAGTAAATGTTTTTCCTCAAAAACACCTGAGGTAGAACATAGCCATATTTTATGTCAATCATTGTCACTTGGGAACTTTAAATATGATAGTAATGTGGATTTTGGCTCAAAGTGTGTCGAAAACTCAACTACTTCTAGATCTTGAAATCTTCAAACCCTAGTATCTTTGTTAAAAAAATATCAGATTTAGGAAAAAAAAAAGTTGACCTTCACTTTATCTACCGCCTTGGACCAAAAAATGAGCTCATATTTCCTCCAACACAAGCCAAAAATGATCAAATGAAGAACCACAAAGAGAAACCCTCCAAATATGGCATTTTTTAAAGATTTTTTGATTTCCAAATTCATGATATATTGCAATGGAATATTTTACTAGACCTTACTAAATATAACTAAGATATTTCACTAGTAATAGCTTAATCTTGAGATCTAAGAAGGATTTTGAAAGGCTTGGATTTTATACAATGTAAGAGTTTAATATTAGCTCTAGACCCAAAACCAACTACAAAAATAATGCCAAATGCTTCACCTTTGTGAGAATCACCTAGATGCAATGAGTTTTAAGTGGACCATTCATTATCATGAGATGGGTTCTTGTGAACCACTAGTCATGAAACATGGGTCAATGAGTTTGACTCAAAAACTACATGATTGAATCCTGATAGGAATATCATAATTTGACATGCTATGAAAAATACCTCCTACTTATCAATTGATGAGCTAAAGGGTCTCTAGAATGAATGGTTCATAAGGCACAACACTTGTTGAAGGTTTTACAAATGGGGTTTCAAGCTAAGTGGGCTTAAATTTGGGAAAAAAATCTATGGTTAAGCATTCTTGAGCTAGAGCAGTACTGGGATGGGTGACTTCCCGGGATGACCCAGTGCTTCACCTCTGTGAGCATCACCTAGATGCAATGAGTGTTAAGTGGACCATGCATTATCATGAGATGGGTTCTTTTGAACCACTACTCATGAAACATGGGTCAATTATTTTGACTCAAAAACTACATGGTTGAATCTTGATAACAATATCATAATTTGAAATGCTATGGAAAATACCTCCTACTTATCAATGAATTTGTTCTATAAGAGAGTATGTAAGAAAATGATCTTTCTTGATATTAATACCTATTAATATGATGATGAGGTATGAAGCATGTTAAAAATGGGTACAATGACCTTGCTCATATAGGCAAGGTAGGGAATAGGATTAAACATGATTGTTACATGTGTCTTAATTCTATGTCATGAGATAACTAACCTAGGAATCAAGCATGGAAAGCTAGAAATATAAGATATAAACATGTCAACTAAGACTTCTAGAAGGAACCTTATAATCCTAGGTAAACATAATATTTGAATAAATCCCCTAACTTCCTAGTAGGATAAATTACTAGCTAAAAGACATATATCCATACCAACATTTTTTCCCATATCTTTTTATCCTTTCATCCATTTGTGAGAGACCATTTTGGTATAATTTTAATAATAATCTACTCCCTATGCTATACCTAAGGGGTATTTTTGGAATAAATATGTATTTTACATATCTATTTCACCTATAGGTCCTATTTACATGCTATGTTTAGTTATATCCTAGGAATCCTGTAAGAAGTCCTGGTTTTTACTTAAATCTTAGTTTATCTTTTTGGCATTTATTTATTTAGTCCCATTTCATTCAATATTAGTTAAGTTAGTTCTTTCATGTTATAAGATTAAGGCACATGTCATAATATTGTCTAAACCTCTCTTTGACCTTGTCTATATAAAGTCTCTTATATATTTGTTTCATATCATATCAAGCAAGATATTATCTTGTCATACTCTCTTGTGGAAGGTTCTTCTTTTTTTTACAAGTAATCCTAGAGTGTGAGCTAATTTTTAATTGGACTACATCTCCTTTAAATTATTTTATTCTTTTAGATGAAATCTCTTTAGGTAATTATAAAAACATCTAAATTTTACATCTCCTACTAAGAAAGGATGAAGATTTAATAACTAGCTATCGAGGTAAAATAATGATGAAAAGACCCACTCTTGAAAAATATTCCATTTATATCAAGCCTAAAAAAGTTTATCTTTGTGTGTACATTCTACCTTAAAATTTAAGAACTCTATTCATTTCAATGTACTTCAAATCCATAAATCTATATCATTGTCATAGGTTAAAATTATCTTTATGGCCCACATGTTTTATACTATTGATTATGGATTTGTTCTCTTTAATTCATTGAATTGCATTCTTCTTTCTAGTTATCAAAGACATGTCGTATTTGGGTATGTGCAGGATGATGATGGACCAAAAAGTGGCGATATTTAAGTGATATGATGGCCCATGTGGCTGACGACCCTTTTTTTTACCCAAAATTGATGAAACGAAAAGGGTTTTTCAATGAGATTTTCAGCTTTCCACCAATATAAATTATTCTTTACTTTGAATTTAATAAATAATTATTATTCATTTTCTATTTGAATTACGACTAAAGTCTTGATTGATAGAATAATTGAAAAACATCTATATCTTTCAAACAGTATCATATTTTTTGTATCTCAAACATGCATCACATTCTATGCTTCGCATACTATAGGATTAAAAAAACAAATTGAATTTCATGAAGTTTTGACCAAGTTAAGGTGGTTAGACACACGATGTTTTATATTTTATAAAATTTGTTATAAAAAAATCATAATTAATTATTTACTTGGAAAAAATTACAAACAAAATATGCATCACATCCAGACATGAGTCCTCTACTTATATCTAAAATATTATAAAACAATATTATCATTTTATTGTGGTTAGGGTGGTCAGACAGACACCATCTTCTTATTTTTTCTCTGAAATTTAAGTACTACTGCATTAATATTTCAAATTTTCAACAAATAGATTTTTTTATTTTTTAAATAAACCTAATAGTTTAGAAACTACAGCCAATTTGCTACATATTCCATTCTTACATAATTTTTAAATAATATAGATAACTTATTCAAGTTCTTACATCAAGTTTCTTACTCTGATTTTTTTGAATTTTATTGCCACTTAAGGGCTTGTTTTTCCCGTGATGATCGTACACATACCCATTTAAAATTAACTTAAGTAGGTTATATGATTTATATGGGAAATTTCATCAAGTTTAGTCCCTAGGGAAGACAAAATTATGAATGTGCTTAATATTAGTAGACAATAAACGAGCATGTAAATGTCCTAAATGATGAATTTCAAATAAATGTTATACTTTTTAGTACATTTATTTTAGTGTTTTAATAAATTATCATTGTATATGAATTATTTTAGGATTTCAATCAAATCCTAAATTAATTTCCTTAAATACTTGCACATAGAAATAATTACCTGAATCTTTTCCCAACTCAAGTTATAGAAACAAATAAATATATATGAGTTAGTCAAATTTTAAGTTTAATTTTTTTATTTTATTTTTAAATGATAAAATAGATGAGAATGAGTTTGACATATTACATGTGAGGCTAATTTGAAATATAAAAATGATTATATATAGATAATTAGAAGGTATTTTTCCACAGTGTGTCAAATTATTATATTGCTATCAGGATTTAGTTGAGTATTTTTTATTCAAAACCATTGACCCATGTTTCTGAGTAGTGGTTCACATGAACCCATATCTCATGATAATGAATGGTTCAATTAACACTCATTGCATTTAGGTGATGCTCATAGAAGTGAAACATTGGGCCTTCCTAGGAGGTCACCCATCTTAGTAGTAATACAACTCAAGTTCCTTTAATCATGGAGCTTTCCCCAAGGTTAAGGCTTCTAAGCTTGCAACCGCATTTGCAAAACCTTCAGCAAGTGTCATGATTTATGATCCATTCATTATAGAGCCCCTTTAGCTTATCAAATGGTAAGAAGGAGGTAATTTTCCACAACATATCGAATTATGATATTTCTATGAGGATTATATCATGTATTTTTTTATTCAAACTCATCGAAATCAAACCACATAGTTTTTAAGTCAAACTCATTGAATTGAAAAATACATAGTTTAATCTTGATATAAATATTTTAATTTGAAACACTATGTAAAATAACCCCTACTTATCAATTAATGAGATAAATGAGCTCTATAATGAATGGTTCATAAGACACAATAGTTATTGAAAGTTTTGCAAATAGGATTGCAAGCTAAGTGGCCTTAACCTTAGGAAAAATCTATGGTTACGTGTGCTTGAGTTAGAGTAGTATTGGAATGGTTGGCCTATCGAGAAGACCCAAATTCTTTGAGAATCACCTAAATTCAATGAGTTCTAAGTGCACTAGTCATTATTATGAGAGATGGGTTCTTGTGAATCACTACTCATAAACACATAGGCTAATAAATTTGAATAAAAAATAACATAATTTGACATGCAGTGGAAATTAAAGACCTCCTACTTATTAATTGATGAGCTAAAGGTGCTATATAATTAATACTTCAAAAGGAAAAATACTTTCTTAAGGTTTTGGAAATGGGGTTGAAAGCTAAGAAACCTTAACCTTAAGGAAAAATCCATGGTTAAGCACACTTGAGTTGGTGTAGTATTGGGATGTGTAATACCCCTCCATTTTGCTTCTTGTTTGGTTTGCTTTAAGCTATGTTTGGTTGCAGCTACTTTGATACTAGATACATGTTGTTATGATGTTTTGATCGCTACTATTGAGCGACAACTATTATTGCGTGATGTGTTGATCTGATTATTGTTTCACATGCTTCAATGGTTTAATGATGTTAGTAGAGTTAATATGAGATTTTATTATGAGATTATTGATTATGATGTTAATGTCAGTCTTGGATGAGTATATTGGTTAAAAGGATGGCTTCACAACACTCGCTTGCGAGTGCCCTACGAATCCTTGATTTCTTCTTCACGGTGTGTAATATATGCTAGATATACTATATGATGTTGTTGACCTAGTTTCCGATTGTAGGTACATGACATCGACTCCACCTGGTTTCACAGGTTTGAGCGTGTCGATCCAACAGTTAAGTTTAACGGGAGATAGTAGCTAGGTAACATGTGTCAAGTCTACTCCCTAGCCTTAGTGTGTCATCAGTTTCGTTTGTTGAGTCATGGTGTACCTTATTTTAATGTTATTTGATTATGAAAGGTACATGTTTATTAAATAAATTTTTAGAATAATTACATTGGTTAAAAGTGATGATTGTTTTATATTAGATTAAAGTTATGCTTAGATGTTATATTTAAAGTTATTAATAGAATTTAATTTAATTAAATTTAAATTATTTAATTAATTAAATTTAATCTCAAAAGGGTTGAATTTAGTTATTTAATAATTAAATTAATTCATTAAGTTCAATCTTGGATTAAATTAAATAAAAGCTAAAATTGAAAGATAATTGAAATTACATTTTGAAATTGAAAGATATTTGAAATTGCATTTTAGATTCAAAGTGTGTTTTCAAAAATGGAATTAGGTTAATATTTTAATAGTCAATATTGCATGCAAATAATTAGATTTGGTTGTCTAAGATATTTTGATTAAAGGGGATTGCATGTTGAATGAAGAAGAGGAGTTTTTTTTTTTTTTTAATTGATTCTGGGAGAAGATCTTGGAAGGGAAAAAAAAAATTCTTGAAGGGAGTGAAGAATTTTTAGGAAAAGAAATTGCACAAGAATTGATTTGAGGAAAATCTGTTACATTGTTTGAGTTTTTGGATTGGTTGATTGCTTGGGTTTATTGAATTATTGAAGAGAATTCATGAGATCTTTGGAGGAGGCTTGCATCAAAAATTCATCTTTTCCTATAGCTTCAAATTCCAGGTTTTGATCTATGTTTTTCTGGTTCTTGTTTTTTTTAATAAAGTATAAATTGGTTATGAATATGTTGTTGAAATCATTGTGAATTAGGATTTGTTAATTGAATCTAGATCTAAATTAATCTAAAATTTGGGGAAGATTGTTTAAATTTACTGTAGGATTTAATTCAGTAAATAAGGAAATTGTTGAAACGTTGTTTTAATTAAAACCTTATATTGTGCTTCAAACATTTAGGTTGTTGTATGAAGAGTTTACCCTTTTGAAAACATTCAGATCTGTTCTTCAAAACAAACCCTCTTAGAAAACATTCAATGAAAAAATCAAGATCTGTTTATTTTCCTATTTTTTTTAATTATTTAAAAATTTGAAGGAATGGTTTAAAAGAAATTAAATTTAAACCTCTTGAATTTAGGAAGTTATTCTCGAAAAATTTATCAATTTCGTGTTACTGGGTTTTTTTATTATTTTCTCAGTTTTACTAGTAATTTAATTATGTGTGTGTATATATATATATATATATATATATATATATATATATATATTATATGTATTATATTCTTGAATATTAATACACATAATATATTTATATATATATAATTAATATGAAATTAGGGATTTAATACATAATGTTAAAAAAATTATCATCCATACAGTGTGTGTGTGAAATGAATTTCGAAGAAATTCGTTGAAATAGTCTTATGAAATTAATTTCGTTTTATGTTCATCATTTCTTTTTAGAAAATGAAATTTTATTAAAAAAATAAAAAAATAGTTGTTGTGTAGTGGTTGGTGGGGAGGTCAACTCCCACCGCCCACCGCACGCATACAAACATGGGGAAAGCGTGCTCATGGGCCAACACGCCTACCTTTTAAGGGGATGCACTATCCCATGGGAAGCGCCACCCCCACTCCTTAAATGTGGATGTGATTGGCTGGTACAAGGTACCACTAGTGCACCATTGTCTATTTTTTTAATTTTAAATTCCTGTGTTAATAAAATTCCGCCTGGCTATACAGGGGTAAGTCCGGCGGCCTATAAAGTAATTTCTTTTCTTTTTATTTATTGATTATCTCGACTCAAGTTTTTTGTTTATTATAAACGAAATTCTTCCTTGTATTGGCATGTGTGTAAATATGATGTATAAAGTTAAAAATATATATATATTCATATATGTAATATATATATGTTTTCTTATATATTATTTTTGTATGTGTTCTTTGTTTAGTAAACAACAGTTAGTAGATATATATTCTTTTTATGAGTATATATATCAAAAGTATGAATACATAATTATTTATTAAAACATAATTGTGTATTTATATTTTATTATTATATAATAAATGGTAGTAAGTTGTTATTTTAAATGGTTTGGAATTCAAAATATTTATTTCTTATGTTGATTAGAAAATTATTAAAAAGGGGAAATTTTAAACAAATTTTAGAAATTAGATAAGTTAGTTGGAGAAACCAAAATAAAATTTCTTGCATGAATATACTATGGTTTAAATGCAATTGAATATCTTGTTTTGTTAAAATTGAATTTATCCTTTCTATGTAAAAGTAAAGGTAAATATTTTAGTTTATTGTTACCTGATCGAGGTGATTGGATTCTTATTGAAAATAATTTAGCAAAATGGATTTAAGATATCTGAAAATAGTGTATTTCCTTGCCATTACTTGTTGTTATTACTTTTCCTTATGTTCGTGATTGAGGAAAAAGGGTTTTATGAGTATTTGAGCTAACCCTGTTATCGTGCCTTTCATTTTGTCAATGTTACTTATTGAATGAGTATGGGTTTAAGAAATCCAAATATTATATTTGATTAATGACTTGAATTCTTTTGTAGCTATGTCATCAAGTTGTATCTTGGGATATGGGACTAAGTCTTAGTCCAATATTATAAGTCTTCTAGAAGATCTTAGAGGATGAGGGTTGTTGATTCTTTATGTCATCTAGTTGTTTTACCCCTTGGGTAGTGCATGTTGTCTTTTCAGTTTTTGCCCGATTTCCACGAATGGGGATGTTTGTGCCTCCTGTGAAAGGAGTGGAATATGTGTTTGTTGCATCCAAGATGTTTGGAGTGAGTTTCATTATTTGTTTCCTCCTAGAGTTGGAGTGGTTGTTTAATCCTATTTGTATGCAATTGGGTTTCCCTTGGAGTATGGTTTTTATGGTATGTTGTCCATTAGAAGAGTGGCTTATGTTAGGCATCGGAGCCCAAAGATGTAAGCCAAGTAACCTTCAAAAGTTATTTAAACAAGTGATAATTAAAGTAATGTACTTAGAATATTAGGACTAACTTCTCACTAATCAAGATAATTTTACCTCACTCATAGACACAAGGGCTCGTTTAGACTTGGGATGAGTGAGAAGGCTTGAAATGGCATAGTCATCTATCTTGTTAGTACGAGAGGTATTTTATGCCACATGAGTGAGCATGAGGGTAGGGATTTGGTTGAGGTCACCAGGATTATCGGAGCCTATGAAGAATTCCTAGAGGAGATCTCATGACTACTATGCGATGACACTCTGTCTAGGACAACAATTGTTTATTGTTTTATGTGTATGGTTCTCTGAAAATACTTGATCTATTTTATGTCTGGAAGCAATGTGACCTATGTCAGTGATGTACTTCTGTTGTAATTGAGTTGTACTTGTTTAGTTCATTTGTTTGGTTATATCTGTATGAGTTAGTATGAGTCTGCCTATGGTTAGAGGTTGTATATCTTTGTCCATGTTGCATTGTTACTATCTCCTAGCATGGGGGGTGGGCCTTCGAGTACCACTTGGTTGGGTGGAACATGCATCATACACCATTGGTTCCCCCTTGATCTTCAGTTCTTGGTGGTGAGACATCCAGCTGGACAGCTCACAATTCTTATATCTATTTCTTGCAATGTTGTATTTCAAAATGTATTAAGTTATTTTACCCCTCTTGTATTTATGAGGTGGATTTATGTAATTTTAACACTTAAGTATTTATGACTCATTTTGGAGATGAGTGTTGTAATCAGTTGTTCATATAATGGATATATAGTATGGATGTTATCTTCTTATCTTGTTATTTATTTATGTAGAATGAATGTTTATTACTTGAGTTGTTTAATGCAATAAAATATAAATGATGTATGTTAATGGGGATTTAATTAATCTCAGTTACATAGCCTTAGGGGATGTTGTCTATTATGGATGAACATGTATGGTTAATTCACTTTTTATAAAAAAATTAGTATGCCTTTATTGTTAATTGAAACTTCCTCTAGGGTGGCATGGCGGGGCATTATAGGATGGATGATGTCCAACGAAGGTTGAGAATAATATAGATGTGATGAGTGCTAATTGAACCATTCATTATCATATGATATGGGTTATTTTGAACCACTAATCATGAAAAATGGGTCAATGAGTTTGATTGAAAGAAACTAGATGGTTGAATCCTCATACTAATACCAAAATTTGACACGATTTGGAGAAGTACCTCCTAATTATTAATTCATGAGGTAAAGGGTTCTATAATGTATGGTTCATAAGGCACAATACTTTCTCAATATCATACAAATGGGGCTGCAAGATAAGTGATCATAAATTTATGAAAAAACCCATGGTTAAGTGTGCTTGAGTTGGAGTAGTACTAAGATGGGTGACATCCTTATAAGGCCCAATGATTCACCATTGTGAGCTTCACCTAGATTCATTAAGCACTAAGTATACTATGCATTATCATGAGATATGGGCTCTTGTGAACCACTACACATGAAACATGGGTCAATGAGTTTAACTAAAAAATCTACATGGTTGAATCATGATATCAATATCATAATTTGACAAATTATTGAAAAATACTTCCTACTTATCAGTTGATGATCTAAACGGGGTCTATAATGAATGTTTCATAACACAATACACTTGCTCAAAGATTTGGAAAATGGGGTTGCAAGTTAAGCAACCTTAATCTTGGGAAAAACTCCATGGTTAAGTGCACTTGATTTGGAGTAGTACTAGGATGGGTGACCTCCTAGGAAGGTCCAATACTTCACCTCTATGAGCATCACCTATATGCAATGGGTTTTAAGTGGAGAATTCATTATCATGAGAGATAGGTTATTGTGAACCACTACTAATGAAACATTGGTCTATCAGTTTGACTTGAAAAACTACACAGTTGAATTCTGATAGAAATATCACAAACACACACACAAACATGAAACTATATAACTAAAAGTAAACCAAATTTCATCTAATATTCGATGATTTATTAATTCATAATTAAATTATAACATTATCTTAAAATAAAATAAATAACTAAATGGAAATTTGTATGAATATACAAATTTTACCATTGTAAATATACAAAATAACACATGGAACAATAAAAATATGAATGTAGTCAATGCACAACTGTAGTAACATTCAAAACAAGACTAATTTTAAAAGTAAATATTGACTCAAAACTTTGGACAAAAGAATTGACTAGTTAAACCATTGATTTTTTCTTATATTTAGGAAGTTTAGGTCAATGAATTTGATGACATATTTCTACCCCAACCATTTTCATATTTCAAATATATTTTAGCCAACAATTTTTTATTTGGTCAATAGTGCAAGAAAATAATTGGGAGAAGTGATGTGTGGTGTGGGGTCTATGGTACATCATCTAAGAGGTTATATGGAGATTTCCCTATCAAATACCTCGACATTAGATTGCTAGAGTAACCTACTAATTCTTCTAGATAAAATAAAATAAATATTTGAAAGAGGAGCTGGAAAGAAGGATTGTCAAAATAATCTATTTTCCTCAAAGAAATGTAGCAAATAAAATGTAGGTAGAGATGTGATAAATGATAGAAAAGAAAGGGATAAAATTCTACACTGTAGAGTATGGGCAGCTACACAAATTAATAACTTGATAATATAAATTTTGAAAAAGAGAGTTGAGACATATAAAGATAAAACAATTCTTAGTAAAAGTCTTTATTTAGTAAATCATGTAGTGACACTTCTACACATTAATAACTTGATAAGATAAAGTTTGAAAAAGAGGATGGGGCAGGTAAAAATAAGACCATTTCTAACACAAATCTTCATTTAACAAATGAAGTAGTGACACTTATAGACATTAATAACTTGATAAAATAATGCTTGAAAAAATAAAATTGAAAACCAATCAAAGAAAAAAAATTCATAACAAAAAAAATCATTTAGAAAATGAAATAGTAACACCCACACATTAATAACTTGATAAAATGAAGTTTGAAAAAGAGGATGGAGGAGGCAATTCCTCACAAAAGTTTTCAATTGGTAAATGATTTGAAAAGAGGACGAAGGATCAAGAGCTAATATAATAACTGTGATTGTCGGGATTAGTCTTACCGATGATGAAGTTCAAGTGCCTGCATTGACTATACAACTTAATTTTGAAAAGTCAATAACATAGGGGAGAAGACCCAGTATCCACCAAGGCTAAATTTGCACAACCATAGAATCTAAACCGTGCGTCGAATCGAAAAAAAAAATTATGGGTTTTTTTTGGCCACGAGTCAAGAGCTTATAACTAAGATTTTTGCTTTTGAGAAATTCGGTAGAGTGCAGGAGCATTGGATATGTGCGTGGAGGTCAAAAAGACACCTTTTATAGGTGTCATCCGTTTGCCGCCACCTAATGTCCCAATATCTTCCCACTCTAATTTCCATCAATTATAAATATTTATGCCTTAAATTCACTCTAAAATATGCACTTTAACACTTAATGAGAAGCCATTAGTGTTTTTTGTAATTATAATGAGCAGCCATTGGTGTTTTTGTAAAAATTTATTCAATCAAATAAATTTTTTTAATGGATCAAAGTGATTTTTTTTGGCGGGTTAAGTGAGCATGGAGGTGAGGGTTATTCAATGGGGGGCGGTAACTGGGTCTTCTCCCCTATCTATTTGTATGTAATATATATTATTATTTTTCAAGTATATTTTTGACATATCTTTTAAATCTGCAAACAACAATGATAGTAAAACTAAATCCAGACTTTAAAATTTTTCCAAAAGATAACGAGATTTCTTCTTTAGAAATTTCTTCTGATCATTGAGAACTGTTTATATTACTTTGTCTAACCACTGTCCGTTGTGGTTTGGATTTTTATTTTAGTTTGAAGGAGGATGACAACCATGTATTTTATTTCCTCTTTTGCTTATGTTAGTATCTTCCTTATATCATCTCCTCTCTTTGTACTCCCATTTGCTCTGTCTTCTTCAAATGGATATGGAGCAATAGCGTGGATCAATAATATCTAGTCTTTACAATCATGGACACCTCGATCAACTAACATAGGCGCACTCATAGTCGGGCCAATTCTTCTCAGCAACAATATCTCATATGGTGATGAGAACCTATGGTTTGGATGTGGATTCTTCTATTACTCTATTCCTTGTGACACAGGCTATTATTTTGCAGTTTTCTTTGTTATCTATGAAACTAATTATACTGATCTAGCTGACCTGCAAATGGCATGGATTGGAAATAGAGACCATCTAGTGAAAGACAATGCAACCCTTGGGTTCACCTCCACTGGGAATCTTGTGTTGAAGGACGCAGATGGCAGTCTAGTCTGGTCTACAAATACATCCGCCCAAGATTTTCAAAGAATGATGATGGAAGAAATAGGGAACCTAGTGCTCTTTAATAGCTCCAATGGAACCCTATGGCAGTCTTTCAACAGTCACACTGATATGTTACTGCAAGCCCACAAGTTGAAGGTAGGATAGAAGCTTACTACATACATATCCCTGACCAATGCAAGCCAGGGGATTATCTATGCAACCTTGCTCGTTAATGGTTTTTCCCTTTACAACTCCTCAAATGTATTGGAGGTATCCCAGACTACCCACAACTCTCAATGTAGCATATCTGCAGTTCGATAATGAGGTATTCAGTTGCTACACTTAAGGTTTTGCATCCAATCTCATTGCACTTAATGCTGCAATACCCATAAATTCACTCTACTTGAAGATTGCTTCAGATGGGCATGTGTTGTTCTATTCTTTCGAACAGAAAACTAAAAAGCCACTTCATTACTTTTTGTCAAGCTTTACTAGTACGCTGAGTATATGCAACTACCCAGCAACATGTGGGGACTATGGTATGTGCATAGATGGTCAGTGTAGCTGTCCAAAAGAAGGAAATGTTTTATTCAGATTGATGCCTCAAAACCCAACCTGGGCTGCCTTCCACACAGTCCTCTCGACTGCCCTGATAATCCCACAATGAGAAGCACAAAGAGTTATCAGTTTCTAGAGCTGGACCATGTTTCCTATTTTAGTTATAATTTTGGAAATTCTTTAGTTCCAGGTTTGATCTCAAGAGAGGAATGTAAAGCTCTCTGCTTCAAAAATTGCTCTTGTAAAGTTGCTTTTTTTCGTATATGTTGGCCTTTAAAATACTTCTAGTGGGTATTGTTTTTTGATAAATGATGCATGCACACTCAAGTATCTGCCATGCACACCGCCATCCACCACCAAACAAACAGTTGATGCATTCACCAAGTCCATGTGTTCACCATCTAAATCAGTTTAAATATCATGCATAGTTGTGCATGTTCAAACAATTAGTTTAAATGTAGTTAACTTTATTAGTTGAAGTTTCAGTTAATAGACTTTGGCTTTCATTGCCAAAGTTGCCGCATATCTTTCACCGTAGCTACTAGTCAAATAATGCATGCTTGTTTCATGCATAGTTTTTCTTTAGTTTACACTTTGATTTCTAAGTACTACGATCTATACAGCAATGTAATATTTTCTATATAAACGTCATCAATAAAGATATTAATTAAGCCTACAAATTATAGTGTTGTTGTGTTCTATTCTTTTTTCCCTATGTTATTGATTTTATCTCTGCTATTTTTATAACCCAGTGGTGTAGGAATCTAGTTTGATTTTAGATTCTCCTTAGGTCTAAACTCTTTACCAATTCTTGGTTTCAATGGAAGTGATTACAAATACTGGTGCATCAAGATGATAACATTTTTTATAGGAAAATATTTGTGGGAGATCATTGAGACGGGTTATGAATATCCAGCAGATTGGAATGCTCTCGCAGCCAATGACAAAACAACTAAGAAGGATGCTAAAAAGAAGAACTCTCAAGCCTTGTTTCATATACAAATAGCTCTTGATAAGAGCTTATTTCTATGAATAGCAAGTGCAAAGTCAGATGCAGAAGCTTGGAAGATTCTAAAGGAAGCTTACCAAGGCAGTGACCAGGTCAAGGTTGTGAAGCTACAGACATTGAAGAGAGACTTTGAAAATCTGAAGATGCAAGAAACTGAGAAAGTAAGTGATTATCGTGTAAGAGTAAAAGATGTGGTTAATAAAATGGCAACTCTTGGAGAAACAGTAAGCAATGAGGTTGTAATGAATTTTTTTTTGAGATCTCTAACATCAAGGTGGAATCATGTTGCTATCGTAATTGAAAAGAGTAAGGACTTGACTACCCTTCAATTTGATCACTTAGTTGGATCTCTAATGTCTCATGAAGAGAGATTGAGTGATTCATTTGGGCAAAGTGGTCCTCCAAACTACAAATTACAAAGAATGAAAATGCCAGTAGTAGCAATCAAGGTCAAGGAGGAGGACAAAATAAAAATCCTTAAAGATGAAATAGAGGAAGAAGTGGTTCAAGAGGAAGAGATGATTCAAGAGGAAGAGGTAGAGGCAGATTTGATAGAAGAAATATTCAGTGTTACCATTGTAACAAGTATGGACACTTTGAAAGAGAGTGCAGATTGAAAGAAGGTAATAATGATAAAATTGTCCATTATGCTCAAGAGGGTGATGAGTCTCCTCCCAATAATTTATTTATATCTTATGAAAAAGTTGAAACTATTTCTAAGGATGTTTGGTATCTAGATTCAGGTTGTTCTAACCATATGTTAGGAAATGAGAAGCTCTTTTCTCTTATGGATGAAAGTTTTAAATCCAAGATCAAGCTTGGTGATGACAAATCATTAGAGGTTGCTGCAAAAGGGGCTATGGAAGTTCCTACTAAAGAAGGTATAAAAAGTGGTAAAGACATTTACTACACTCCAGAATTAAAGCATAATTTGTTGAGTGTTGGACAACTATGTGAGAAAAACTATAAGGTAGTGTTTGAAAATCAACAATGTATAATTTATGATAAGAACCAAGGTAATAGGGTGGTAATAGTTGTACCTATGTCAAAGAATAAAATGTTTCCTTTGAATTTTAGAGAACATTGCAACAATTTTGCTAATATGGCATATGAGGACAAAAGCTGGTTATGGCATCTCAGGTATGGACATCTAAATTTCTAGAGTTTGAAGATTCTAACATCAAAAGCTTTAGTTTCTGGTCTGCCTAAGGTTGAAGAACATAAAGAAGTTTGTGAAGGATGTCCTAAAGGTAAACATGTAGGACAAAAATTTCCAAAAGGCAATGCATGGAGGGACAATTATCCCCTTCAGTTAGTCCATTCAGACATTTGTGGTCCTATGCAGACAAAGAGTTTGGGTAAGTCATCATATTTCATTTCTTTTATTGATGATTACTCACGACAATGTTGGGTTTATTTTTTGGAGACCAAAGATGAAGCCTTTGAGACATTCAAGAGTTTTAGAGCCCTTGTGGAAAAAGAAAAAGGGTGCAGTATCAAATGCTTAAGGACTAATCATGGAGGAGAATTTTGCTCAAGAGACTTCCAGAACTATTGTAATATGTATGGCATCAAAAGACAACTCACCACTTCTTACACACCTCAACAAAATGGAGTAGTGGAAAGGAAAAATTGTATAGTGGTAGAAATGGCAAGAAGTATGCTTCAGACCAAGGGTCTAAGAAATTATTTTTGGGGTGATGCAGTTGCTACATCAGTATATATTCTTAATTGGAGTCCCACTAGTGCACTCAATATGATGACTCCATATGAAGCCTGGTATGAGAAAAAGCCTAATGTCCAACATTTCAAAGTTTTTGGGTGTTTAGCATATGTAGATGTAGCTGAACAAAAGAGGCAAAAGTTAGATCCAAAAATTGAATCATGTATCTTTGTTAGATAAAGTGATCAAAGTAAGGCTTACAGGTTGTATAATCTTCTCACCCATAACATTGTGATCTCTCGAGATCTGATTTTTGATGAAGGGGGAGTTTATGGTAAGATTTCAAAATCTGTTTTGGTTGATGAAATTGATCATGAGCAGCCCACTAACATTTCAGCTCCAAGAGCTACATGTCCACCAAGTAGCCCCTCATCAATTCCAAGTACAAGCCTAGCTTCAAATCCAAGTTCTACAAGGAAGGTAAGAATCTTAAGTGACATTTATCAGAGGAGTACAAATGAAGCACATGAAGAAAATCCAAGAGGTGAGACAGTAAATTTTTCTTTACTTTCCAATGCTGATTTTGAGCCATCATGTTTTAAAGATGCAAGTACTAATGAGGTTTGGGTGCAAGAAATCCAAGAAGAGATAGATTCTATTCAAAGGAATGATACTTGGGAGCTTATAGATCTTCCACATGACAAGAAAAAGATTGGTACTAAATGGGTCTACAAGACTAAGTACAACAATGATGGGAGTGTTGAAAGACACAAGGCAAGATTGGTTGCCAAAGGATTCACACAAAGGTATGGTATTGATTATGAAGAGACATTCACGCCAGTAGCGAGACAAGATACTATCAAAATGTTGATTTCATTAGCAGCTCAAATGAAATGGAGCATTCATCACATGGATGTGAAAAGTGTCTTCTTGAATGGGTACTTAGAAGAAGAAGTGTATGTGGAACAACCACAAGGTTTTGAAGTGCAAGGAAAATAAAATCAAGTCTACAAGTTGGAGAAGGCTTTGTATGGCCTCAAGCAAGCACCACGAGCATGGTATGCTAGGATTGATGCGTATTTTAAGAAGAATGGCTTTCAAAGAAGTAAGAGTGAACCTACCCTTTACTACAAACAAGAAGGTAATGATATTCTTATTGTGAGTTTGTATGTTGATGATTTTTTGTATATGGGTAGCAATTCTAAGATGAAGGATGAATTCAAAGTTGCTATGATGAATGAATTTGAGATGAAAGATTTAGGTCTCATGAAATATTGTCTAGGAATGGAGGTTTGTCAAAGTGAGAATGAAATTTTCATTTGTCAAACAAAGTATGCCAAAGATATGTTGAAATTTTTTGATATGGTTGATTGTAAACCTTGCTCCACTCCAGTTGCTCATGGAGTTGTGTTGTGTAGAGATGATGGTGCTGAAATAGCTGATGAGAAAAATTGTAGGAGTATTGTTGGAAGTTTGATGTTTCTAACTCACACAAGACCTGATATTGCTTATTCAGTTTCACTAGTTTCAAGGTATATGACAGAGCCATCTGAAATACATATGAAGGCAGCCAAGAGAATTTTGAGGTATGTGAGAGGCACTCTAGATTTTGGTATTCATTACTACACTTCTAAGAAATTCAATCTTGTTGGTTGTAGTGATTCTGATTGGTGAGGTAGTTTGGATGACCGAAAGTCTACATATGGCAATTGCTTTTCTTTTGGTTTGTGTTTGATTACTCAGAGCTCAAAGAAGCAAAGTATTGTTGCTCTTTCTTCTACGAAAGTAGAGTATGTTGTAGTTGCCTTAGCAGGTACACAAGCATTATGGCTTAGAAAACTTCTTGAAGAAATTGGAGAGATATAGGTTCAGCCTATAGTGATATTTTGTGATAATATTAGTGCCATCAAATTGGCCAAGAATCCAGTCCATCATAGTAGGACAAAGTATTTTGATTTAAAACATCATTTTATCCAAGATTTGGTGTAAAAGAAGGTCGTAGAATTGAAATATATCAACACTAAAGAATAGTTAGTGGATATCTTCATCAAGGCAGTTGTGAAAGATCAGTTTTTGACACTCAGAGATTAGATCGTGAGCCCTCTCAGCATCAAGGGGGAGTGTGTTGATAAATGATGCATGAACACTCAAGTATCTGTCATGCACACCACCATCCACCACCAAACAAATAGTTGATGCATTCACCAAGTCCATGCATTCACCATCTTAATCATTTTAATTGTCATGCATAGTTGTGCATGTTCAAACAATCAGTTTAAATGTAGTTTTCTTTATTAGTTGAAGTTTTATTTAATAGACTTTGGCTTTCACCGACAAAGTTACTACATGTCTTTCACCATAGCTGCCAGTCCAATAATGCATTCTTGTTGCATGCATAGTTTTTCTTTAGTTTACACTTTGATTTCTGATTACTACGATCTATACAACAATGTAATATTTTCTATATAAACATCATCAATAAAGATATTAATTAAGCCTGAGAATTATAGTGTTGTTGTGTTCTATTGTTTTTTCCCTATGTTATTGATTTTTATCTCTGATGTTTTTATAACCCAATGGTGCAGGAATCTGGTTTGATTTTAGATTCTACATTGTTATCTGGAATCCAATGTATACTCTCTGAAAATGAATACTCCTAGTGATTTGTTTTATGATTCCACTGCTTATATTAAATTTTGGAGAAGCCCCAAGCTCACTAAGTGCTCAGTTATTGGTATGAGAGTTTTTTCTAGTGGAGTGATTATTTTGTTTCTCGTATTGTGGGTTTGGATAGCAAGATATACAAAAGGTAAGAAGAAGTAGAGAAGAGAGGAAGTTGACAATGATGATGAGGATGATCATTTGAAATTGCAGACAAGGTTACCCTTGCGGTTCTCATTCCATGAATTGCAAGATGCTACAAATTATTTCTCCCTAAGGCTCGGCAGTGGGGGATTCGGTTCAGTTTACGAGGGCGTTCTGCCTGATGGCACAAATATGGCAGTGAAGAGGCTTGATAGAGCAAGACAAGGAGAAAAATAATTTTAGGCAGAAGTGGAAACGTTAGGCAGCATTCATCATTGGAATTTGGTAAAATTGAAAGGCTTATGTGCAGAGAAGTCTCACCAAATGTTGGTCTATGAGTTTCTACCAAATGGATATTTTCCAACAATGCCCATCAAAATGTGCTCGATTTTAAGAGTAGATTCAAAATAGCTCTTCATATAGCACGGGGATTGACCTACTTACATGAGCAGTGTCAACAATGGATTATAAATTTTGACATCAAACCCCAAAACATTTTTCTGGATGAAAATTTTAACGCCAAGGTCTCGGATTTTGGGCTGGCAAAGTTGATCGACATAGAGAAAAGTGAAGTGATAACCAAGACTAGAGGAACACCAGGATATATGGCACCCAAGTTAATAAACAAAAATGTTTCTATGAAGGAAAATGTATTCAGCTTTGGCATTATGTTGTAGAAATTGTGAGTGGAAAGAGAAGTCGAGAGCTTTATGAAATAAGGCTGAAGAGGGCAGATTGTCAGATTTGATAGATCCAGTACTTGAAGATGAAGGAATGGACGTAAAGGAGGAGTTAATGAAAATGTTAAGAGTGGGGATGCTCTGTATACAGGATGATTGGAAGACCAGACCAACAATGTCAGCTGTAGTTAAGGCATTGGAGGGGATGACAGAGTTGTCCAGTTCACCCTCGACGTCAGACCATCCATTTCCATCCACGACCAAATCTGATCATTTGGCACCATCATACACCTCTTTGTCTTCTATATTGTTTGGAAGGTGATCCTTTAATTTTCTGACAACAATAATGCCCATTGGATCCGTCTTTATTGAGTTTTGTGTCTATCATAAATAATGTTGTTGTGCATGATAAATATTGTAGTTGGGTTAGTGGTGAATATGGTTGTTTCATAATGTAACCTCCTTTCTCGATATCTATATAATAGATGTCATGCCTTTCATCTTATTAAGGAAATTTGGGATTTTTGCATATTGCATGTATTGTGATCAGCAGATCATCATTTTTGTATTATTTTGCCTTCATCGAGTATCAAAGTCAGTTTGAGAGAAATCCATAGGAGATTGAGAGTGCAGTTTATTTCATATGAGTTGAAGTCTTTAATTGCTTGTACAAAACAAAGATTGTCGGACTAAAGTTCAGAAAGTGCTTGTTGAATATTGCAATAATATTTTCCCAATCAAAGAAAATAGTTTTTTGTTGTCTACAAGTTGAAAGGTTCATGTGAAGAGGCATGTAGGTTGCAACAAGAGAGTTAGTTGCATGTTGTATGTTTTTTTTTGTTTGTATAAAAACAACATACAAACTGCAAAAGATGAGAGTAGTGTGTGAAAGTTACTTTCATTCCTCTGTTTCCATGCAAAATTCTTCATACTTTTTTTATTTGAACTACCCTCCTTTCTTTTAAGCTATGTTAGGAAGAATTTAAAGCCTTAATTTTAATAAGGCCACATGAAAAGTAGGTTCCTATTTAAGGAAAGTTTAGAAAAAGGTAGATCTCTATAAAATAATTTTAAAAAAGGGAATTTTTAGAGTATGATTTGAATTTTAATATTTTATTTTGAGATCTATTCTAGTATTTATATGAGAGAATGATGTATTGAAAAATAAGAATTTTCTTAAGAGGGTTAACAAAGGTTTTTTTTTTTTGTAAAATGAATATTGTATAAATTAAGTACATTCTCAGTTGAAACCGACACTTAATCTCCAAAAATAATATAATATAAAAAATCATTTTGGTGTGGGTCATATTTGAAAGGACAAGGAGAGTATTCATTTGCAGAGATCTCTCTAGTTTTTTTGTGTTGAGCAGTTGAGTTATTGTGCACATTACTCTTATGGAAAATATGATAGGAAATATTATTTCTAATATGCTAATTCTCATATTTGAAGGAGAGAACTTTACATACTGGTGTACTAGGATGCAAACCCTACACAAATCCAAATATTTGTGTGAAATTGTACAAGTAGGGTATGTAGAACTAGATACAACTGCATTTAATGCATTAAATGATCAACAAAAGTTATAATACAAATCAAATGTAAATAAGGAATGAAGCCTTATTTTTTATTCAAGGTGCAATTAATTAGACCATTTTTCCCAGGATAAGCGAGTGCTAGTAGTTCTAAACAAGCATGGAAAATTCTCAATAATGCTTATCAAGGTGAACAAACTACAAAATTACACACAATGATGAATTTTTTTTAAATGTAAAAATGGTCAATAGTGAAAGTGCAAATGAATTTCTAACAAAGGTAGAAGGCCTAGTTAGTCAAATGAAATTTCTAGAAGAAGTTGTGGATGACAAGCATGTCATTGAGAAATTTTTAAGGATTTTGATTTCTAAATTTGATGGTGTGGTTTCTACAATTGATATTTGCAAAGATCTCATAACTATGCACATAGATGAAGTAAGTGGAATATTGTTAACTGCTGAAGAAATTATAGAACAATAATTTTCCTCTAAAGAAAATATAAGAGAAAAAAGAAACACATTCGATATAAATCAGAATAAAGGTGAATACAAAGGCAAATCTAGTAATTTTAGAGGAAGATGTAAAAGTTTTAGAGGAAGAAGTGGCAAATTTAGAGGTATTGGAAGAGGAAGAGGTAGAAACAATGGGGGAGAATCTGATACTAATAATGTCCAATACTTTCATTGCAATAAATTTGGACACTATGCATTAGATTTTTTATTAAACAAGGTGAAATAGGAAAAATAAATGCTCATAATATTGTTGAAAATAAACAAAAAAAAATATTTCTTGCCTTAGTGCAAATACCAGTGAGAATAATGTATGGTATATTGATTATGGATGTTCTTCACATATGACATCTAATGAGAATTTATCTTTCAATTTGGATGAAAAACATCAAAGTACACTGGTACTAGGGGATAATCAATCTCATGGAAGCTAAGGTAAAGGTTTAATTGCAGTTACAACATAATATGTGAAGTTAAGCATATCAGTGAAACACTACTGGTTCAAGCACTAAAAAAAGATTTTTTTGTTTGTTGGACAAATGCTAGAACAAAATTATCAAGTGAATTTTGATGAGAATGTGTGCATAATAAGATACAAGTTAAAAAGGAATGCAATTTTTGAAAGAAAAAAGATGACAAGTGATAGTATGTTTCCTCTTCATTTCACTCATGGAAACCAAGCATTGAGGACTAGTGAAATGAATGAAAGTAAAATTTGGCATCAAAGATATGGTCACCTCAGTTTTAGTGGGTTAATCTTACTCAAGAAATTAAAAATGGTTGAAGGTCTAACTTTCATTGAAAATACCAAACAAGTTTGTGAAGAATGTGTTACTAGAAAAAAACACAAAGTTAGATTTTCAATTGGTAAATCTAGTAGAGCTAAGAAACATCTTGAAATAATCCATATGGATTTGTGTGGTCCTATGGAAATACCTTTTTTGAATAAAATCAAGGAATTTTCTAACTTTCATTGATGATTACTCAAGAAAAACTTGGGTATATTGTTTGGCTACAAAATCAAAATTATTTGACAAATTTGTAGAATTCAAGAAATTGGTTGAGAAACAAAGTGGTAAGTACATCAAAGTGATAAGGTCATAAAATGGAGGTGAGTACAAATCAAACCAGTTTCTAGATTTTTTCAAAAATTATGGAATCAGGAGAGAGTTCACTACTTCCTACACTCCACAAAAAAATGGAGATTTTGAAAAGAAGAATAGGAAAATTGTTGAAATGGCAAGGAGCATGATGAAAGAGAAGAATTTAGATAAAATTTAATGGGAAGAAGCAGTATGCAGAAGAGTGTATCTTCTAAATAGAAGTCCTACAAAAGTAGTCAAAGGAATGACTCCTGAACAAGCATGGTTTGGGATAAAGCCAATTGTTGATCACTTGAGAGTATTTGGTTGTGTTGTGTATGCACACATACAAAAAGAAAAAGATCTAAGTTAGATAATAAAGGTCTAAAATGCATTTTTATTGGTTATGGATCTAAAAATAAAGCATACAGATTATATGCTCTAGTTGGAAAAAATCTTGTGATAAGCAAAGATGTGGTATTTAATGAAACAATAGAATATACCAAAGAAAATGAAACAAAGGGAAAATAGATAGTGATTGATGAAGATGAAGAGGACGCAAAATAAGACAATGAACCTAAATCATCTAATGCAAGAATAAGACAATATCAAAAATATCAAAGAAGGAAAAAAATCATCCATCAACTCTTATGTTAGATTCAAATTTTGAGAAAATGACAAGAAGGTCACAAGCAAAAGTGAATTATGCATTGATGACTCAAATAATGGAAATTAATGATCCACAAACATTTGAACAAGCTCAAGATAAAGAAGAGTGGATTGAATCCATGAATAATGAAACAGAAACAAATGAAAGGAATGCCA
Organism: Sequoiadendron giganteum; assembly: GCA_007115665.2. Classification (NCBI taxonomy): domain Eukaryota; kingdom Viridiplantae; phylum Streptophyta; class Pinopsida; order Cupressales; family Cupressaceae; genus Sequoiadendron; species Sequoiadendron giganteum. Next base: position 475,504,132 of record CM021100.1, on the reverse strand, counting down.
CATGGGATTTAGTTCAACTACCTCCCAATAAGGAAATTATTAATACAAGGTGGGTGTACAAAACTAAGTATAAATTTGATGGAAGCATTGATAAGCATAAAGGTAGATTAGTATCAAAATGGTACACTTAAAAAGAAGGTATTGATTATATTGAAAAATTTGAACCTGTAGCACACATGGATACTATCAAATTGGTTTTAGCTTTGGAAGCTCAGCAGAGTTGGACAGTTTATCAAATGGATGTAAACAGTGCTTTTTTGAATCAATTTATAGATGAGGAGGTGTACGTTTCACAACCTAAAGGTTTTTAAATATCATCTAAAGAAAATTATGTTTAAATATTAAAGAAGGCCTTGTATGGTCTTAAGCAGGCACCAAGAGAATGGTATTCAAGGATAGATTCATATCTACAACAAAAATATTTTCTACGAGTTAGCCAGATCCAAATATTTATATTAGGAGCTCAACTAAGGATATTTTTATCTTAGTTCTCTATGTTGATGATATTATCTATACTAGAAACAATTAAACTTTATTTGTAGAGTTTATAGTAGTCATGATTTTTGAATTTGAAATGATAGATTTGGGACAAATGCACTACTTTCTTGGTATAGAAGTACGGAAAAATAAAGATGAAATATTCATGTCTCAAAGAAAATATGCATCAGATATTCTACAAAAAAATTAGATGAAGAGTTGTAAACCATTTGCAACACCTATTGAATATGGACTTAATTTTTCTAGCTTAGATGTGTTAGATCCAATAGACCCCACTCTATATAGACAGCTGATTGGAATTTCGATCTACTTAACTTCTACTCGACCAAATATCAGATATCCAGTGAGTTTGGTATCTAGGTTCATATCAGAGCCTAAGCAGACACATTGGAGTGCCAATAAGAGGATTCTTAGATATGTCAAAGGGACATTGAGTTATGGTCTCCAATTTTAGCATTTAGAGGATAGCAAGTTGGTTGGCTATACAAATTTAGATTGGGCAGGGTCCATAAATGACCAAAAGTCTAATTCTAGGTATTCTTGTAGTCTTGGTTTAGTAGTATTCTCTTGGAAGTCCAAGAACCAACCAACTGTCTCACTTTCTATAGTAGAGACCGATTATAAAGATGCAACATCAACAACTTGTCAAACTGTGTGGTTGAGAAGACTACTAGAGGATTTGCACCAAATAAAAAATGCACCTACATTGTTGTATTGTGACAACAAGAGTGTGATCCAAATGACAAAGAATCTAGTATTTCATAGAAGGACCAAACATATTGAGATTCAACACCACTATATCAAAGAATTGGTTCAACAGTGATTGATTGAGATTGTGTACTGTAGTACCAAAGATTAGATAGCATATATTTTCACAAAGTCTCTAGCTTGTGAAAGATTCTAGAAACTCAGAGATCTACTTCATGTTCTTTCCAATGGTCATTATGGGGGAGAATGACAAAAATAATGCCCATTGTCTAGAGCAACCCTTATTGACTTCAATGTCTATCATAAATAATGTTGGTCTACATGATAAATATTCTAGTTAGGTTATTGGTGAATATGGTTTTGTGCCATAATGTAAAATCCTTTATGGATCTCTATATGATTGGATCAATGATATGGAGGAGTACTTTGATTATGAGGAGGTTCAAGATCTTGAGAGGGTCAAATTTGCAAAGACCAAGCTGAAGGGACATGTGAAAATTTGGTGGAAAGAGATACAAATATAAAGAAATCAAAGAGGAAAATAGAAAATAACCAAATGGTGGAAAAATTGAAAAGAAAATTCATTCCTATGGACTATGAGCTAGATTTGTTGAATAAAATCCAAATGTTAAAATAAGTGAGAAAATCTTTCAAAGAGAATATAGAAGAATTCTATTGTGTCCTTATTTGAACATGCCATTGTAATGACAACAAGGAAAAGATTTCTCATTACATAAATGGGGTGAAGTCGAGTATTCAAGAAGAGTTAGGTCTAGTAAGAATCTCTACCATTGAAGATGCATATCAGTTTGCTTTGAAGGTAGAATAAAATTTGAATAGAATGTTTGAAAGCAAGCAAAGAGGTTGGGGTCATGGTGGATATACTAGTGGACGGTCATATGGAGGTCGAAATGAAGTTCAAAAGAAGGGTGAAGGATCTAGTAGTAGCCAAAACTAGAAAGGATATAAAAAATACCTTTCTCATGATAAAACTAATGGAGACAAAAGAGGAAGAGGGAGATCTAGATGAGGATTGGGAAGATGAGGCTTTCATGGAACCTATTTCTAGTGTGCAGAAGGACATAGAGCCTATGAGTTTCCTCAACACCAAGGAAGGACAAATAGAAGACCGTAGGGTAATGCATGAGTTGCACATGTGGATGAATATGTTGAGTTTTCACATTATGAGGATGCAGAAAGAGGAGAGGTTATTTTTACTAGAAGAGCCTTTTTGAATGGGGAGAAAGACCCAACTCAAAGGATTTTTTTTTTTTGGCACCAGATATAAGTATGAAGGCAAAGTTTTCAATGTTATTATTGATGGAGGTAGTATTGATAACCTTGTTTCAGAAGAGATGGTTATTAAGTTGTGATTGGAGAGAAGAAGGCATCTAAATCCATCCCAGATTTCTTGGTTGTGGAAGGACCATAAAGCTTTAGTAAATGAACAATGTCTGGTAAAGTTCAAGATTGGAAACTACCATGATGAGGTATTGTGTGATATTATGCCTATGGATGTTTTTTATATATTGTTAGGTTGACTATGGTAGTTTGATTGATGAGAAGTACATGATGGACACGCCAACACCTATTCTTTGACCAAGGATAGAGTTTGTCCTAAGTTGATTCCCTTGAAAGAAGTGGAGGAAAAGGTATATAGTAATACAAGAATTTATTTGGTTAATGGAAGAAAATTCCTAGAATTTATGAGGCATGAGCATATGTGTATTTCATTGATCCTTAGAGTTGATAAAGAAGATACAAATGAGGTACCGATAGAGGTTTCATATTTTTTGAATGGGTTTTAGGAAAAAAAAATTGATAACATATCTAGGGGTTTTCCTCTAGTAAGGAAGATTATCCATAAAATGGATTTGATTCCTGGATCCAATCTACCAAATAAGGCAGCCCATTGAATGACTCTAGTAGAGAATGAAGATTTGAGCAAACAAGTGCAAGAGTTGTTGCAGAAGGGATTGATTCGAGAGATTTTGAGTCCATGTGTAGTAATTTCAGTACTAGATTCGAAGAAGGATGGTGAATGGAGGATGTGTATAGACTCCTGAGCTATCAACAAGATTACTATCAAGTATAGATTTCCCTTGCCAAGGATGGATGATATTGTGGATTGTTTGAGTGGATCCGGATACTTCACAAAGATAGATTTGAAGATAATATATCACTAGATCTAGATTAGAGAAAGATGAATGGAAGACAACCATGAAAACCAAGGAGGGCTTGTATGAGTGGTTAGTCATTCCTTTTGGGCTACCCAATGCATTGAGCACATTTATGTGGCTTATGAATGAGGTATCGAAATAATATTTAGGAAAATTTGTTATTGTTTATTGGATGGTATTTTTATTTTTAGTGAGAGATTAGAGGGGCACCTAATGCATATCTGAAGACTTTTTGAGAAGATACGAGAGGAGAATTTGTTGTTTAATTTGAAGAAATTTAGTCTTGTGAAGAGGGATTTGGTGTATCTGGGATTTGTTGTCTCAACAGAGGGTCTTAAAATGGATCTGGAGAAGGTGATATCTAACATTGAATGACCTACCCTAAGGAGTGTTACAAAGGTAAGATTATTTCATGGTCTAGCAAGCTTTTATAGAAATTTTATTAAGAATTTCAATAGTATTTGGGAACCTCTAACTAAAGAAATGAGAGGGGAAAAAAAGGATTTTAAATGGACTATAGGAGCAGCAAAGAGTTTTGATATGTTGAAGAAGAAAGTCACAAAACAACCTATTTTGGAACTTTCAAATTTCAATAAGGTCTTTCAGGTAGATTTTGATGCTAGTGGCCTTTCCATAGGAGTTGTTTTGAATCAAGAAGGTAAGCTTGTTGCGTATTTTAGTGAGAATTTGAACAATGCTAAGAAGAAATATTTTGCCTATGATCAAGAGTTGTATGCTATAGTTTAGGCTTTGAATAAATGGAGACACTATTTGTTTCCAAAAGAATTTGTTTTATATATTGATCACCAGGCTTTGCAATATCTCAATAGTCAAGGAAAGTTAAACCAAAGGCACTTAAAATGGGTTGAGTTTTTGCAGAGTTACAATTTTCTTTTGAAGCACAAGTGTGGAAGGTCAAACAAAGTTACAAATACCTTGAGTAGAAGGCAATATTTGTTGATAGGGATGAATATAGAGGTTGTTGGGTTCAATGAACTCAAGATTTTGTATCCTAAAGATCCATACTTTGCAGAAGGTTAGAAGGATTTTTTGGAACCTGCTACATTGAATATGACAAGATGGTTGGATTTATTAATCTAAGATAGAATATTGTTTACAGGAAGTCAATTATGCATTCCAAGGAGTTCCATTTGAGAAAATTTAATCAAGGATAAGCATAGTGGGGGATTGGCTAGACATTTCGGTTGAGATGCGACCATTTCTCTTGTTAGTGAGAATTATTACTAGCCATAGTTACAACAAGATGTGAAGAAGTTTGTACAAAGTTGAAAAGCATGTCAAAGGGAAAAAGGAACAAGTCAACATACTAGATTGTATCAACCATTACCTACACCTGAGACACCATGGGAGGTTATTAGCGTGGGTTTTGTTCTTGGCTTGCCAACGATAAAGAGGGGGAATGATTCCATATTTGTGGTGGTGGATAGGTTTTTAAAGATGGCACATTTCATTCCATGTCATAAGACTAGTGATGTTGTTCATATTGCAGAGTTTTTTTTCATAGAGGTGGTGAGACCACATGGCCTACCAAAGAGTATAGTGTCAGACATAGATACCAAATTTGTTGGCTATTTCTATAGGATATTATGGAAGAAGTTGAAGAGAGATTTGAAGTTAATTTTTTTACACCATCCACAGATTGATGGAAAAATGGAGGTGGTGAGTAGGAGTCTGGGTAACATGATAATATGCTTAGAAGGAGATAAGCCCAAGGGATGGGATTTAATTATACCACAAGAATAATTTTCTTACAATAATTTTGTCAACACGAGCATAGCTAAATCACCACTCCAGATTGTGTATGGGTGTAGTCCAACAAATACTTCAAAATTGAGAAATATGGATAAAGGGGAGAAGAGTAGTGTTGAGGGTGAAGATTTTGCTGAGCATCTAAAGAATTTGCACGAATAGGTGAAGAAAAATATCAATAAGATGAAATCACAATATAAGGCTAAGGCAGATCATAAAAGAAGGTATAAGGAGTTCGAGGTAAGAGATGAATTCATGGTTCATTTATGAAAGGATAGGTTTCCAGTTGGTACATACAACAAGTTAAAGATGAAGAAGTTTGGACTATGCAAGATCCTGAAGAAGAACAATTCAAGAAATATGTATATGAGGTAGAGTTTCTTGATGAAATTCATATTTCACCCATGTATAACATTTCAGATTTAAGAAAATATCATGAAGGGGGAATTGATGAAGAAACAATAGAAGCATAGTGGAATATTCTAGCACCTACTTTAGAAAAGGAGGAGATAGAAGAAATTTTGGATAGTCATGTGGGTAGAAGTACAAGAAACAGGAAATATGTAGAGTACTAGGTAAAATGGATAAGAAGGCCTATTGAAGATTCATTGTGGTTGTTCGAGGATGAGGTAAACCATCTTGGTTTCCCTCTAACTCCTGAGAAGTGAAAGGGTCACTTTTCAAATTATCCTGGGTGTCTAATGTAGGAGCATCCAGTGGTGTAGGGCAATCTTGCATCACCCAAAAAAAAAGTTTCTTCTTATTTTCTTTAGTTGTTTTGAGTCCCATGATGGAAATTAAGGGGTGTAAGATATTCAAGAGTTAGAAAAGGTGAAACATGTTCACTTACTATTTTTAGTAAGTCAACCTAAATGGGCTCGCATGGACCTAAAAATTTACCCCAAGGAGTAGAATTGAAAAAAAATTATGGTCACAAAAGAATCATCTCTATACCCTACACGGTTTGGGAGATATTAAAGTTTTCATCTCGAGAAATTTCTCCAATGTAGCTTCAAATTCAAATATGAAAATCTCAAAGGCCCCAAAACAACTCGAAAAGTTGATGAACCAATCTTTGATGGGTTTGGTGTTGTAGATCTCTTCAAGAGCTTTCTAACATTATGTTATAATATAAAATTATACATCTAGATCAAAAGTTATGGCCCCATGTAGCTTCCCCACTAAAAATTGAATTTCATTAAAATTTCTTCCTAGACAAGAAATTAAACGATGAGACTTTTGGCACTGAAACAAAAGGGAAAGTTACACTTTCTAGAACATTGTAGGGAAATTATTGGGTAAAATAAAAATGGTTAAGTGGGGGTTGTATAAGGTGGCTCCATTAGTCCAAATTGTGGCTCTGAATAATATATTTTATTTTTAGCGTTGATTTTTGTTGTAATAAATCAAGCCCATGAAGCTATAGAATTGTGATTTTTGAATCTATAATTTCATTTTCTAAAAATAATTGAAAGTGAGTTATTTTTTATCTTGCATCTTTTGTGCTGGTATCTATTGTTGTTATTTGTCTGGTTTTTAGGCCGTGTGGCTCTCATCATCTTTTAGCAATGATCTTTATCTTACTTCCTTTTGATTGCATAGATACCATTTTGTATGTGTACATATTTTTGGAATACGATTGTAGGGGATACTAATAGGTCAAAAAACCTTCAAACTCATGACAATATTGTAAAGATGATACCCTATCTATTTGAGTTTTCAATGTCAAATGTTGCTTTAGTAATTTCTAGTTCCTATGCTTTATGAAGTTTTAGTGCCCAAACCATTTTAAATCAGATTTGTTGTTGGTCACCACAAATGACAAACAACTTAAATTAGTTATCGCTCTTATGTGTCTAATTTATAACAATGAAGAGAGATACATGAGGTAGTCTACTCTAATTTTTCTCTAAAGTGTCATAATTTCATAATAGAGGTAGATTGAGGAACCTACTCTCATTGTTTTTACACAACAATAACTACTCTTAGAAAAAAATCATGATATTAAAATATTAAGGTTGATACAAACAATATACACAAAAATATTAAAATCATCTCAAATGATTATCATCATGGCTTTACCATTCATTCAAATGATTTAAATTTTGGTGGTATGCTTAGAATCTCCCTTTTCCATTTGATATAAACTTCCTAAAATTTTATTTGTATTTGAAAGAAAATGCAATTAAATATGTCCATCTAATTTAACAATGTGATCCATCTTACCTATTCAGTTCCACATATTTCTCTTTTCAAGAGTAATCACTTTTGTACTATATAGACATTAATTTTGATGTGAATCATTTTCCTCAAGTATTATTCTAATTGCATTTGTTCAAAATTATTTTTTTATGTATCCTTTGTGTTGTATTATTTCTTTAACTTCAGTGAGCTCAATGAGAAGACAAACTTTTCCAAAATAAAGAGATCAAAAGGATATCACATTTTTATTTACCAGTATATATTTATTTAACTTCATATATTTAAGAGTGAAATAAATAAAAAATGAATCAACATTTATAGTATAGAAAAATTACAAAAATAATATCTATGAATAAAATACAAATGAAAAATAAGTTTCAATTTTTCTAGTAGTTTGTAATAAAAGTGGGCATTTTAAAATCTCCAAAACATTTTATCCAATTGATATATTACTTGTTCATAGGTATTATTAAGATATACTCAATATTTTAAATAATCATTTTTTAAAACATACTGCATTTTAGCTATATTAAAAAATAACACAAATCAAACAAAAGATTTATTTTTTGTAAGAAAAAAAAAACTATCATTGAGAATAGACCACCACATCCTACACAATCACACATTGCCCAATATTATTAGAACAATTTATATCCATTACTACTTGGATATAAAATAAACATAAATATATGAAATTTATATTAAGAAAATATTTTAAAATTATATGAATTTGTAGAGAAGGGGGATTTTCTGCTCATGTATCTCTTTATTCTCAAGAGAGTCCCAAGGAATGAACTTCCCTAAACTGCCTTAGACTATTTCAAGGAACAAAGCGAGAGTTTTAGAATTAGAAAGAGTGGGTCACAAAAATCTTCTAGATAGACTAGCATGTTTTCAGCCAAGGATGATAGCATGACATACAAATGCCAACACATCACGTTAGATTCCCAAAGATGTGTTGGCATCTCGTATGGACCAAAAACCTGAGAATATCACATAAAACCAAAAATTTATTACTTCTACCTTAGCTACTAAGAAATCTTGGAATGCGAGAAAGCAACAAAGTATGTTAAAATTGAAATAAAGGAAAGGAGAAAGAAAGTCCTCACAACAACCAAGTGATGAATCCTCCAAAAAAGAAATATCTTGAATACCAGCACACATAAGATCGAAGGAAAAAATTGGGGCTACTTAGGGGCTTTCCTTAGTCAAACCTAGGCTATTTTTGGTGTTCCAACCACCACAAATAGCCAAATAGATAAAGATAGATAATAAGAAAAAATGAAATGAACATAAGAGTGATATAAAATAAAACCCCACTCAAGGAGGAGAACCCATATCACAAAGTAGAGATGCAATAGATAGGGGATGTGAGTAATCTCAAGATGATCAGAGATACAAGGCATGAAATAGATATCACTTGTAGGGCTTGAAGAATACAAGGAGACAAATAGACTTGCAAGATCCAAGAGAGTTGCAAAGAGTGTTTTTAAGAATTTGAGTGTTGTAGCAAGCAAGAAGGTTGCACAAGCTTGAGAGAGTGAAAGAGAGAAAAGAGAGAATCTCCAAGAGTGAAAAACCAAGAAGACCAAATAGATTGAAAATATGGATTTTAAAAAGAGAATAGGAGGGAAAAGAAGGTTCTCAGGCCGTTACCAAGCATCCATGGCTATTACCACTTACAAAAGTAGCTGACAAGTGGCAAGCTACTCAAAAATGATTGTTTGAATGTTGAAATGTCAAGGGACACTAGCGCAACATGCGGACATCTACACCACGCTATAGTGTCTAGTCAAATCATCCTACAAAATGACAAGAAAAAGAAAAACACAAGGTTCAATGCAAAGCTGAAATGAAAGGGTAGCTGCTAAAATAGGGTCCTGAGCATTCTGAGAAGGGAAAATGCTTAGGGGCTAAAATGAGCCTACACAAGTGCTAAGTGAGTGGACACTAAATTAGATAGAAAAATGTATGTGAAATTGCAAGGGGTGAAATTTTATGACATTACACAATCATATTAAGCTCCTTAACTTTAATTTCAAATTTATATTATTAAATTATAGTATAAAGGAATTCACCATAAAAAGTGAATGGTCATTCAACAAAGAGCATTTCATAAACATTCATGTTTAAGAAAAAATGAAAAATTGAAGAGAAAGTGAAATAGAAAGGGAAGGATGAGAGAATATCGCCAAAATTAATAACAACATTAGCAAAAATTCCATTAGATATCAAACCTTACCAACTTATCAGAAAATTTGTAACTATTTCTTGAGTTAAAACTGAAATGATTTAAATTGAACATTGTAATCAAATACATAAAATAAAAAAGAGGCAAAAAATCTATAGCAAGAAATACTAGCTTGAAATACAAGCCAATTAAGTAAAGGTATTTTAACTGAAATCTTACTTGAACAATAAGAAAAATTTATTCTATTATAATAATTAAGATAATTCTCAATCTTATTCTCATAAGTTTTTAAAAATTAGAGCACTAATAATAAATTAAGAAATTAAGAAATTTTTTATATAAAGCAACCCACAATTTTTTGAAAGAATAGCTAAAAATCCACATCTTTTTATAGAATAAAAAATAATTCATGGCTTGCATATAAATTAAACAAAAGAATAAGAATATTTTGTAAATCAACCATATGAAAGAAAAACTTAGGACATAGATTTCAAAAAGTAGATGAAAACACATGACAACAATAATCATGACTGAATTTTAATTGGACATTACAACCTATTCCTACCATGCCATCCTACATAATTCACATGTAATGGCCATAAAAATTGGTCAAAGAGTGAAAGCGAATGAAAAACCTAATAGTATCCAAACTTAAACCCCAATATTATTACCAATATTAAAAAATTGCCTAACTTTGGTGGAATGGACCTAGATATATTATTCACAAAGTCCTAAAAATTTGAGCTTGAACAAGTTTCCACATGAAGATGGAATACATCCATAAAAAATATTGTTGAAATCCACAAGCACCATCTCACAAAACATACAAAAAACTGAGGCAATAACCCAGTGAAGTAATGTGATGTATGTAGAAATAATCACTAGACCCTTTTCACTAGACAATCCACTAGAAAAGATCCCATCAAAGAAATTCGTATTGTATATGAACTCTTAAATATGCAACTAAAAACACCATTCTTAATGCTTATAATCATCTCCAATAGTCTCTAGTGAGGAATAATCTAGATTGGGGCTTTGGAAAGAACTAAAAAGAAATAAAGAAATAGAGAATGAAAGAAACAAAATAGAGCATAATTAAGGCGCTTATTCATGTAGATTCGTGTATTTAATTTATATACTAGTGGACAATAAATTTTACAAATATAGTAGAAAAGAGTTTCCTCAAATATTTATAATAAATAGGTAAGATAAGCAACATGGATGGTGTGAGATGGGTGCAAGCGACTATGTAGGTTGGTATGTGCTAACATAGCAAGTAATTAAATTTATTCTAACATACCCCCATAAATTAATTATATTAATGACATTAAATATCCCCCCATAATCTAAAAATGATGGGTCCAAGCCTAAAGCCTTGTTAGTTAGCCATTTAAAATCACTTATTCACTAATATGATGGTATACATTCACAAAAATACCCCCTAAATGACAACCATCAATTATCATGTCACTTCTCACAAGCCTAAAAGACTTCTAAGAGATACAAAGTTAGTTTGATATTAATACTTTCTAAATAAATCAGCTATTTGATCTTCTATTTTACAATGTTGAAGACTAGTCACATTGTTTTGGATGAGATTCTTGATATAATGGTGATATACTTCTATATGTTTTGTTTGAGCATGAAAGACTAGATTCTTGGATAGCATAATGGCACTTTGATTGTCATCGTGAAGTAAAAAAGGCCATATTTGATGTTGTTTAAGTACTGAAAGAATATCTTGTAACCAAGTTATCGCCTTAGTTTTCTCATCTATTGCATTATCTCCTTTAAAAACCCTTTTTGTTTCATCAATTTTGGGTAAAAAAAATTTGTCAGCCACATGGGCCATCATATCACTTACATATCACCACTTTTTGGTCCATCATGATCTTGCACATACCCTAGTTAATAAATCAATAGTGGCTTGTTTCTTACTACACCATGAAATGCGACCAAAACCCAAAGAGAGAAAATAACCTATAATTGATTTTCAGTCATCTACACAACTTTCACAATATGAACTAGAATAACCAACAAGTTGTAGATCTCGAGGAGAAGAGTAATAAACACCCATATTAAAAGTCACTTATACATATCTCAATATTCTTGTTTCTTTGATCTAATGTGGAGCCTTAAGATTACTCAAAATTCAGGAAACAAAACCTACTGCAAAATAAATATTTGGTTGAGTGTGAGTCAGGTAAACAAGACTACCAACAAGTTTCTTTTATAAGGTAGGGTCAAAATCCTCACCATCCATATCCTTAGTCAACTTCAATCTTAGAGTAAATGGATTAGATACACCTTTTCAATATTTCATCCTAAACTTTCTCAATAAGTCTAAAGAGTACTTTGTTTGAGAGAGTTCAATTCCATCGTCTCTATGCCATTACTTGAATGCCAAGAAAGTAGTGTAGAAATCCAAGATCTATCATCTGAAATGTATCTTTAAATTCTATCTTTATATCACTTATTTGGTTCATTCTATGTCCCATGATAATAAGATAATTAGCATAGAGTAAAATAATGATTAGGCAACCATCACCTAATTCCTTCATATACAATTTTGGATCATGAGGACTATTATGGAAGCCTTGATTTTTGAAATATTCATCAATATTAGCATACCAAGCACTTATAGCTTGTTTCAAGCCATATAGACACTTCCTTAACTTACAAATTAAGTTTTTTTGACCTAAAATTTCAAATCCATATGGTTTATTCATATAGATTTATTCATTAATTTACCATTCAAAAAGCATTCTTAACATCAATTTTGTATAAATACCACTTGAAATGTGTTGTCAATGTTATAATAGTCCCGACAATACTGATTATTGTTACTAGAGTAAATTTTTGTGTGTAATCGATTCCCTCTTTCTATGAATACCATTTTTCCACTAGTATTTCATTGTGATTTTCAATGCTCCCATTTGACTTGAACTTAGTATTATATACCCACTTATTTTTTACCACATTCTTTCCCTTGGATAATTCCACCAATTCCCATGTTTTATTCTTTATCAAAGAGTCATATTAATTTTGCATAGCTTGTTCCCATCCACATATTCCCTTATCCTCATCATATGTTTGAGGATCATCGGTCTTCAATTAGAGCATAAATATTTTGTTAAGTCTTTTGATAAATTTCTTCGAGACTCTTGGTCTTTTTAGGAGGGCTACATTCTTCAATTATACTAGAAGTTTCCTAAGAACTTTCATTATTGTCAAAGGAATAAAAATATTCATCATTAGCTATGTCAACTAGTTGAATATGAGAGGATTGCATCATATCCTCAAAACCTTCATTGAATTTTGCATCCCTACTTGTGAACACATCCTCCACACTAAGATCGTACATGTATCCTTTCCTTTGATCATCATAGTCCATAAAGATGCACTTAGGAACCTTCTTATCCAATTTATTTTCTCTAATCTCATCCAGTATGTGGAAAAACTATTCACATCCAAATACTCTAAAATAGATCTATTCAAGACATGAGATGAAATTCATTGATAGCCTCAACCCAAAGAAACAAAGGAAGATCCCTGGATTGTAGCATGGATTGTGTCATTTCTACTAAGGTCCTATTCTTTCTTTAAGAAACATGATTTTGGTGAGTAGTATATAGGTTAGTCATTTCTCTCTAAATCCTATGATATTTTAAAAATAATTGAACTTCTTGTTTACATATTCTCCACCATATCTATTCTTATTCTCATGATCATATTCGAACATTTGTTTTCCATAAATGCTTTGAACATGTCAAATTTGATACACTTCATTTTTTTCTTAATAAAGTAGACACAATCTCTCCTTAAAAAATCAGAAATAAATTTTAAGATGTACCTAGCTCCTCCCTTTGATGGGAGATTCACAGGCCCACATAAATTAATATAGACAAGTTGAAGAGATTTAATTTCCCTCCATGTAGACCTTTCAAAATTGTCTCTATGTTGTTTTCCAACCATGCATGTTGTACACACATTTGTGTTTACCCTTATCTAAGGAAGTCCATTAACCATATTCATCTTTGAAAGGATAGCCAAACTTTGATAGTTTAAGTGACCAAATATTTGTTTCCATAACTCACTTGTGGAGAAACTTGTAGTAATATGGTGTAGGGCACCTAAGCCTTCATGATGTAAATAGGGTCTATTTATTATTTTTTATCTTAATTCATGTTTATTTTTGAAATAAGGTCATTCAAGACCATGTCATGTGTGCTTGAGTCAATTTTTGGGTTTCTAGGTAGGTTGGTGAGTCGATTTTGTAAATCTTGCAAAAAAATGCAAAATGTTGTCATGCAACTTTTGCATTTTTGCACTTTTTGGAAGTTGAAAGGTTGGGGATATGAAAAGAAGTTGTGAACGGTTATGTTTGGTTTGCATATTCTTAGATAGGACTTGTGAAGATGGGTATGAGGTATGCAGGTGAGTTTGAATATTGAACATCAATAAAACTCTATTTTCTATGTTTTTCTATTGGTTTTTGCTTCTACACATGGTGGTATGACCTAAAAGTGATCTAAAATCCATTGGAACATATGAAGTATTGATTATTTGTTCTATTTCATTTGGTTTCACTTGATTTCATTAATTTTGGATGAAATTAGAGCCAATTTACTGTAGGTTGCTTGAAACCCTCATTAAGGGTGTGCTTTGACAAAAAATAATGGATTCCTTCCCATTCCACCGAATGAACATGCATTAAAATTGATTGAATGGGGGTAGAAATGGTAATTTTTGGTTTCTTGAAGTTGTAGGAGCAAGGGAAGGCATTGTGAAAAAGTTTGGGCAATGCCCTAGCTGAGTAACCTCATGTTTTAGGAAAATAAAATGTATAAGGGATTAGGGTTTGAAGAGAAACTCTTCGGTAGTTATTGAATCTTATTGGAATAGGTTGGTAATACATTGTATGGTGGGTCTAAGCTATTGGCATGAATTTTTGAATCTTGGGTTATGGAAACCTAGTGGTGACCTATCCAAACAAGCCTAATTAGGCCTCTTGACAAATGTGACAGTCAATTTTAAGGTCTTAAGTTAAAAAACAACCACCCTTAAATTTTTAGTATATTATATAGCTCCACAATGGGTATCCAAAACATTTTTTATCTTGTGAGATTGAGATGTTCTCTAAAAATTATGTCATAAAATAGGTTTTTGCTATCTTATAGGGAATAATGGAAAATTGTGAAGAAATTCACTTTTTTTTTGTGTAAAGACTTTGGAAATGAGTTGTTTGTGTTGGTTTTAATACAAAAACCTTGCTCTTTGTCAAATTAGTATCATATCCTAGGTCTAATTTTGAGAAGATAAGTTGTGTTGAAAGAAGAGAAAGATGCCTCAAAAGGTAACACTATGGCCAGAAAAATTAATGGCATGGAAGAGAAGACTACAAGAGAGATTAGTAGATTGAAGTAACTCCAATATAGGACGATAGAAAGGCTTGAGGCTATTTAAATAGGTCAAAGGAGAGGTATGGTCATGGGTGATGAGAGCGACCTTAAAGAAGAAGGGGAAGAGAAGAATCCCCAAGAAGAAGAAGAGGAAGAGTTGGATCCTGATGAGTAGAGGATGGCCAAGCTACTGAGAGGATTCAAGGTAGATAAACATAAGGTAAAAGTGGATTTACCTACGTATGGAGGTAATTTTAATGTTGAAGAGATTTTATATTGGATTGCAACACTTGATAATTATTTTGAATATGAAGAAATACAAAAGGAGCAAAGGGTCAAGATAGAAAAAATAAAATTGAAGGTTCATGCCCTATTATGGTGAGATTACGAGAAAAATGAAAGGAGGAAGAAAGGTAAATCAAAAATTGTCTCTTAGGACAGAATGGTGGCAAAGTTTAAGGGTATGTTCTTACTGATTGATTATGCAATTCAAATGTATAAGAGAATTCAAGGTTTGAAACAAAGAGAGATGGATGTCAAAGCTTACACTGATAAGTTTTATAGAATAAACTATATAAGATTAGGTCACATGGAGGATTGTGTGGAGAAGGTGGCTAGATATCTTAGTGGGTTAAGGTTTAACCTTCAAGATGAATTGAGGTTGAATAATCCAAGAACAATTGAGGAATGTTATCAAATGGCAATTAGGGCTGAAGAAAAACTAAAGAGAAGGCAAGATAAGTCAAACAAGGGAAGAGGAAACAATTCCAAAGGCATTGGTTCATTTTCTAACCCAAGGCAGTCATATGAGAGCTGAGAAGATGCAAGAAAAGTTCAAGATGAAGTTTTTGATCAAATAGGTGGATTTAGAGGAGGTAGATCAATATTTAGAGGTAAATTTGGAGGTCAAGGAAGAGGCACTAGTGGATTCATATGAATATGCTATCAGTGCAACTAGATTGGACATCAAGCATGGTAGTGCAATCAGTAGGCCTCTACTCACATGGAGGAGAAAGATGAGCTCATTTGGTGCAAGAAGGTGACAATGAGAGTGTAAAATCTCGATTACAACATGTTGCTCTAGAATTTGGAGAATCAATCATCGTAAGAAGAACTCTCATCAAGGCATGAGTAGAAGAGGAGCCACCCCAAAGTAAGAATCTTTTCAAGACAAACTACAATTTCTTGGGTAAGTTATGTAAATTTGTAATTGATTCAGGAAGCACAGATAATATGGTTTCAATTGATATGGTGGATAAAATTAAGTTGCCTAAAATACCACATGATACTCCTTATAAAGTTTCTTGGTTGAATGAGGGTCAACATGTTTTGGTAAATGAACAAAGTTGGGTGGAGTTCAATATAGGAGGGTATAAGGACATAATTTTATGTGACATATTACCTATGGATGTGTCATTTTCTGCTAGGGAGGCCTTGGCAATTTGATAGGCATGCTATATATGATGGAAGGAGGAATACTTATGAGATAGAGAAAGATGCGGTCTTTTATACCTTGAAACCATTGATGGAGTAAGATAAAGGAAAAACCAAGAGATCTAGTGTGATAATCTAAAGTAGAAAGGAGTTTAAATAGGTAGATCAAGAGTTAAAAATGGACATTGCAACCACTACTAAACATGGAGACACTATGAAAACAGACTTGAAGAATGATTTGATTTTTGGGGGAAATGATATTGAGTTGAAGGTTAAGGAAGAATTGATTTTGGAGATGCAATATTAGTTTAAGAAGTATGTTGCCATGATGATAGGATAAGTGCTCCATTAATTGCTTCCAAAAGACGATAGTGGTCATTTTATTTATTTCTGACTAGAAGTTGGTATTCTTGATCAAGCGGTAGTCATAGGGGCATAACATGAAATGAAAGTGATGGGAAGGAAAGGGGAAAATACAAGGGAAAAAGAGAGATTAAGAATACACCAAAAGTGAAGCATAAGGAGGTTCATTACAATGGTGGAGGAGGTATATTTGTAGGTACTAAAGTAGGTTCAACAACATTTTCAAGTGAAAAAGGAGTCAAGGATCAACTATCAAATAGGTTTTCATAGTTGAAGCATAGCCTAGATGCTAAAGACTTCAAGAAGACAATGGATGATGCATATTCTAGTTTTTAGTTCATTGGAAAGGTTTTCCAGATGGAGCAATCACTTGGAGGTCATAGAATAACATAACAAATCATGAATCTAGTGTTGCAACACTATCCTCCAAGGGACTTGAGTCATTTTTTCTCAGGGAGTATGGTGCAGGGCACCTAAGACTTCATGATGTAAAGGGGGTCTAATGTTGGTGTTTTTGTGCTAAGTCATGTTTTTTTTTTAATAAGGTAATTTAAGACCATTTCATGTGTGTTCAAGTTAGTTTTGGGCTTGTTAGGTAGGTTGATGAGTCCATTTTGTAAATATTGCAAAAAGTTGCAAAATATTGTCATACAACTTTTGCATTTTTGCTCTTTTGGGAAGTTGAAAGGTTGTGGATCTAAAAAGTAGTTTTCAATGGTTATTTTTGGTTTTTATATTATTAAATAGGCCTTTTGAAGATGTGTATGAGGTTTTGTAGGTTATTTTGAAGATTGAACATCAATAAAACTCTATTTTCTATTTTTTTCCATTGGTTTCTATTTCTACACATGGTGGCACGGATTTGTATGGCTTGAAAGTGATCTAAAATCCATTGGAATAGGTGATTGAGTCTTTGTTCAATTACATGTATTTTTTCCTAATTTCATTAAGTTTGGAGGAAACTAGAGAAAAATTTACTCTAGGTTGCTTTAAACCCTCATTTAGGGTGTGCTTTGATAGAAAATAATGATTTCCTTCCCATTACACCAATGAATAGGCCTTAATCTTGGTGGAATAAGGTATACATTGTAGGTTTTTGTTTCTTGAAGTTGTAGGAGAAAGGGAAGGCATTGTGAGCAAGTTTTGGTGATGCCCTAGTTGATTAACCTCATGTTTTAGGCAAATAAGATGTACAATGGATTAGGGTTTGAAGAGAAAATATTGGGTAGTGATTTAATCTACTTGGAATAGCTTAGTAATACATCATATGGTGGATCTGAGCCATTGACATGAATTTTTGATGCCTAGGTTATGGAAACCTAGTGGTGACCTATCCAAACAAGCCTAGTGGGTCAATTTTAAGGTCTCGTGTTAAAAAATAACCACCCTTAAATTTTGAGTATGTTTTAGAACTCCATAATGGGTATCCAGAATAGTTTCTAGATTATTGGATTGATTTTTTCTTTACAAATTATATCAAAAAATGGGTGTTTTTTGTCATACAAGGCATAGTGGAGGATTGTGAGGATATTCACTTTGTTTTTTGTGTAAATAATTTGGCAAAGAGTTGTTTGAGTTAGTTTGGAGACAACCACCTTGCTCTGCATCATAATATGAGATTTATTATCAATAGATGCTAAAAATTCATTGATTCCATCACCCTTGACTAATATAGCTACAATTTTGAATCCATCATTAATGTTTTTGATTAGACACTTATCTAAATAAAAATCCACCTCATAACCATGTTGAGTTATTTGAGTCACTGAGAGAATTTTCTTCTGTTAACTTAGGTACAAGATTCACATCTATTACTTCCAAATGCTTACCATTATTTCCTTTTTATTGAAATTGAACATATTACTTCAATTGCATGTGAACTATCATCCCCAGGAAATATCCTTGTAGATTTTGTTACTTCTAAAGAAATAAATATTTTTTATTGGAAGACATATCTTAGCTATCTCCTTAATCAATATACCATATTACCTGAGTATCTTAGAAGGCTATCATTATATTATGATCACACTCTTCTTCAAAAAAAATGATTATCTTCTTTGATAAATTTTTCTCTATCCTACTACATGTGATTTCCTAGGACATTGATCACTTTTATACCCTTCTTTATAATTATAAAATGTGAAAGATTTTTCTCTTTTAGAATGATCTTTGTTATTTTTTCATTCATTTTATACCTTTTGAAAACCATGCCTCTGTTGACTATCCCTTGGTTGATTCTATTGGCTTTGATTATTTCTATATTGATTCCCTTGATTTTTATTTTGATATGATTTATTTTCATTTAAGTTCTTATATTTTCCTCTAGTCGTAAATACGTGTGAACTCTTGCTAGATTCACCCATGAAATTTTTATGTATATCATCTTCATTCAAAAAACATCCATACACTTATTTTAGTGTGATATCCTCAAGTTTTCTAGTTAGCTCTAATGTTCATATGAAGTTATGGTACTCATTTGGAAGACTTTCAGTTAAAAAAACTATAATTTAAGAGTGTTCATATTCAACCTTCATCATTGCAAGTACATTTCTTATTGTTTTAAATTTTCCAATATGATCATTTATCCTATATCCTCCCTTTATTTTCAAATTAGTTAACTGTGTTTTGATGTCCATCACTTTTAATTTTCTAGTTCTTTCATATGTTATTTGCAATTTTCCCCATATTTTCTTTGTTTTTTTTAGATCTTAAATGTAGCACCCCTCTAATTTTCTTATGTTTCAGACAATGCTTTTACTTTGACATACCATGATACTATGTTGTTTTTATTTGACCGTTGACACTAGAGCGGTGATGATTTTTATATTTATATGTGATGGTACACTTTATGGATGATTATTGTTTATGTCATGCTTTCTGATTAGCATAGTTGTTTATTTGAGTTGATATTGATATATGCTGATCTGTAGTTAGTTGATGTTTTAGTTCTGTTAGTTTTGATGTGACACTATATTGGTGAAGGGAACAAGATTGCATCACTCATTTGTAAGCATCCTCTGATTCCATGATTCTCTCTACACAGTGTGATTGGTTATGATATATATACATGTGTGACATATGTTTTAATTGCAATATTTCAGGTATAGGACATCGACTCCATCTAGATTCATAGGTTTGAGCGTGTCCATTTCCCAATGAAATTGTTGATTGGGAGATAGTAACTGGGCTTCCTTGTTAAACCATAGCCCTAGTCACAGTGTGTTGTCAGTCCTTGTTCGATTTACTTCAATGTTGTTATGTTGTACCTATTTTCCTTGTCATTTATTTATTTTGCAAGGTATTTTCTGTGGGAAATTAATGCTTAAAATGTTTTAAAGTGATTATTTAATGAATCTTGATTGATGTTGTTAGAAGCTATGTATTTGATTTAATTAATTAAATTAAATTTATTTTGTAAAATGATTTAATCTTGAGATTAAATTTATTTAGAAATGAATATGTGAATTTTGAATTATTAAAGGCACAAATATGTTAGAAAATATCTAGAGGAAATATCTCTAAATTGTTTGAAAAGATATTTTATTTGTGACATGTGAGAAAAATAAAACACTATTGTTGGGAATTAATTCTCGCAGACAATATTTGCATTAACTGAAAGATGAAAGAGGTTACTTCACGACAATGAAGAAGTATATTTTGGAGGTTGTTAAAAATTTGGGAAAGAAGTTCTAAGGAAATTTTGGCTCTAGTTTTGTTTTCATGTTTTAGGAAAAGTGGATAATTTGGAAGAAGCTTTGGTAAATTGGAATTTGAAGGGAAGCTCTACTCCAAACATCACTTCCTCAAGCTTCTGGAAATAGGTTCTTTAATTGTTTATTTAATTTCAAATTGGAAAGGCTATTAGAATTAGTTTGTTGTTTGGAAAAGATTTCATTTACAATGAAGAATATTGTTTAAAGCTTCGGTTTGTTTTTAAATTGGAAAATTGTTGGCAAAGCTTAAAAGCTTATGTAGAAATCGTTTTAAGCTTTGATTTGTTTGGAATTGGAATTTTTTTGTAGAAGAATTAGAGCCTTTATAGGAACTTGTGTTTAACAATAGAATATTTGGAAAATATTTGTAGGAATGGATTTGGAATCTTCCTAGTAAATTGTAGAAAACCCTCTAAAAAAATTGGAAAATATTTTCCTATAGAAGGTTATTGTTTTGTTTAGTTTTCTCAATTAGTTTTATTTGGCTGGGAAATTGAAAGCCTCTAGTAAAAAAAATTAGAAAACATCCTTCTATAGAATTTTTTTGTAAAATTTTATTTTCTGGAAAATTTAGCTAATCTTTTCCTATAGAAATTTTTGTGAAAATAATTTTCTCAACTGGAGCAATATTTTTGATAATTTTTTATATATATACATATACATATATATAAGTATATATGCATATTTTATTTATGAAGTTCCCTATAAGTTTATATTCTGAAAACCCTAAGTAAGTGACCGTACGAAAATATTTAATATATCGCAAGAATTTTCCATACACAAATTGTCAATGAATCACAAGTTGATTTTGAAAATTTATAAGTTTATAAAAAGTTTATGGGGAAGTGTGTGGCAGCCCCCATAACCACCATCCCATGGGGGAGGTGTGGAGGCAACCAATGCTGCCTCCCATAGCCGTGACCCCTATGAAGGAGAGTTGACTGGGTTTAGAACTTGATGCAGCCACCAAACAATGGCGTCATATGAAATTTGTCCCCCCGATTGATAATTCGACTTAGGTTTGTTTTTATTTAAATTTTATTTTTTATGAATATAAAATATAAAATATAAATATATATTTAAATAAATATATATAAACAAATATATATTTATATATATTTGTATATATATGTTTATGTATATATATATATGTGTATATATTTGCATATATATATATATATATATGTTTAGATATATATTTATTATGTGAACTGGAAATTGTAATTGGTTTTTTTTTTTTTTTTGAATATATATATTTAAATTGAATATTATATTAAGTGGATGTAAATGCATGATTTAGATGTTTTAAAATGAAAAGATTTAGAAAGAGGAAATTGATTTTTAAATAGTTGAAATTGGAAAATTGAATTAAACAATTGTATTTAATTTATTTATTGTCTTTAAATGAAAATTAAATTATGCTAGGTTATTTGGAATAATGTATTATTGAACTTCTTGCATGGAAATTGAATTTAGGAAATCCTAATGGTAGTTTTATTTCCTGCTTGAATTACTTATTGAATGATGATTTCTTCTATTCACATTGTTGGGGAAATATGTTACTTGGGTATGTAAGTCTTCCAGATGATGTTATTTTATTGGGGGTTGTTGTGAATTTTGGTTTAGCCCTATATTTCCCTTGGGTAGTGCACTTGGTTGTTATTCAGTTTAAACACTCGCTTACTATGAACGAGATATGTTGTCTCTTGTATTTTGGTTAGGAATTTGATATCCATTTGTGCATTGTGTTTACCCTTGGATAATGGATTAGATCCATGTTTTTTCAGTAGGGGAGTGGCTTTCGTTAGGGGGTAGAAACCTAAAGAGGTAACTTGGGTAACCTATTGAAAGTAGTTAATCAAGTGAAAGCTATAATTTTAAACTACTTAGGGGTTTCAGTTAGCATCTCATATTAATTCAAATAAGTTATCCTTGCTCATGGATCAAGTACTCGTTTGGGCTAAGGATGAGTGGGAAGTCCTAGAATGGCAAAGATCAGCTGCCTTATTTCTTTGAAAGGTATGTTGACCTCACATGAGTGAGAATGGGGGTCGGGGATCGGTTGCAGTTGCTAGGATTTAACCAGGAAGGGGGCTAGTAACCTATGAAGATTTTCATTAGGTAACCCATGTCGAGCTTGTGTGATGACACTCCTCCTTTGACCATAGTTTGTATGGTTTAGTTGGTGTACTTTATTATTTTACTCTACAAGCAACGTAACCTTTATGTTAAGTATTATACTTGTATGGTTTAGTCTTGTGTTTTCCTATGTCTAGAGGTTGTTGGTTTTGGCTAGGAAGCCCTTTTACTATCTCCTTGCATGGGGATGGGCCTTCGAGTACCACTTGGTTGGGTGGAACATACACCTTATACCATTGGGTTCCCACTTTATGCTCATGATGGTGAGATGTTCCATATTGGAGAGATCACATGTTCCAATTTCTTTGCACCTTAACTTTTTTCTAATGTATCAGTTGGATACTTTGTATATGTACTAATCCTTATTTGTATTCGAGGAGGATTCTTATAGCATTGTAATTGTAACATTATGGTATGATCTACCTCATTATGGAAATGAGCTTTACAACTTCTTTATGGAATGAATACAAACTATGGATGATTCTTTAATGTACTTTTACTCTTATGAGACGTGTTTAATGCTATGGTATGTATGTTCTTATTTCATGAGTATTATTATATATTTTTTGGATATTTACTTATGTACATGTTATGGGATTCAAATGTAAGCATTTTTATGTACCTTAGAGGATGTATGCATTAAGTATAGTGCACTTTACTTATTATTAATTACACTTTAAAAAAAAATTGTTGCGCTTTCATTGTGTTTGCATCGTCCTCTATGGTTACATGGTGGGGCATTACACTGAACATGAGATCTTATCCCTAGATTAATTTTACATAAATAGTATCCCATGCATTCATATTTCCATTTTATTCTATTTTTCATGCTTACTTTCATTTGTAGGTTCATCTTTTATTGTAAGCTCCCATAAACCATTTTGAATTGTTTACTCTTTCTTGTACTCTATTGAATATGCATACTACAATATGAATGGCTTATCTCCAATAGAAATCTGGTATATTTTCTTCCTTCATCATTTTCCTTGCTGCTTTGAACTATCCTATTCTTTCTCTCTACTACTCCATTCCTTTGAGGAGTTTTAGGAGCTAACAAATGCCTCTTTATTTTATGATCTTCGCATAAATTTTTAAGCACATTGGAGGTCAATTATCCACCTTTGTCAGACCTTAAGCACTTGATTTTGATATCTATTTCATCCTCAACCATAGATTTAAATGCTTTAAACTTGTCTAGAGATTTTTATTTTTATTTAAGAAAATCTACCCAAGTCATTCTAGAGTAATCATCAATAAAAAACATGAAATAGTTATCACCTTGAAATCTTGTTGTTCTTTTATATCCGCATAGGTTTGTATACATCAACTCCAAAGGTCTTACGATAGAATATTTTTTTATGTTAAGAATCTTTCTTGTTTGCTTCCAACTTGATAGGGTAAATTGTAATTCTTGGTAGATCTCTCATAGCTTGAGTAGATTTGATCCTCACAAGACTATCAAAATTGATGTGACACATTATTCTATTCCATATCCAACATTCATTGATTTGATTCATAAAAATAACTTACCATTAGCACCTTTGAGTTGATAAACATTCCCATATTTCCTTATTCATGTAGCAACTAGAGTTCTAGAGATTTGTTTTTCGATTTCACAACCACCATCCTAAAATACAAGATTATATTCTTTGCTACACATCTTTCCTACACATAGAAGATTATGTTGGAGATCCTTGACATAAAGAACATATTTTGTACTATGATTTCCATCAAAACTAATTGAACCTTTTCCACAAATCTTAGTTGATGTATCGTCACCAAACTTAACAAGACCACCTTCAAACTTCTCAAGTTTAAAAAACATAATATTATCACCTATCATATTATTTGAGCATCCATTGTCAATTATTCACATTTTTTAATCCTCTCTAGGATGAAAATAAGTGACTATAGTTCCTTTGATTTTGTGATCTATTTTTAGAGAAATTTCCTTCATTTATATTTTAGAGTCAGTAGAATTATTTCCAACATTCAGAGCCATGAACAATATTTCATCATTTTCATCATCTAAGTAGTCAAATTCATCATTAGATATGATAGCATCTTATTTAACATACTAGATTATCTTGTCATATTTACCTTTATTATACTTTTATTTATTATTTGAAACTTTGGCTAGACACCTTGAAACATAATGACCTATCTTTCCACAATTGAAACTTTTGAAAGGTAACTTATCTCTATATTGTCCGTCCCAATTTTTAACTTCCTAAAAAAAAATTCTTCTATCTCATCAAGATCATATGAATCTAATCCATCATCCTTCCTTGTTTTTCTAGATTTATTTAAAAGTAGTCTCTTTCTTGAAATATTTTGACCAAGCTCTCTCAATTTAAAAGTAATTATAACACCAAACAACTAATCTCTAGAAAAATGATCAAAATCTTGAACTTCCTCAATAACAAAACATTTATGACTATAAGATTTAGGAAGAGTTCTTAATAGCTTCTTTACTACCTCATCTTCTTCTAGTTTTCCAAAAAGGCTATTGATGGATTTAAAAACTTCATCCACTCTATGCATGTGTATCTTGCAATATCTTCATCCTTTGATATCCTTTGGGTTTCAAACTTAGTCTTCAAAGTCTACATCTTTGCTTGCTTGACCTTATCATCTCCTCCATACACACTTTCCAACTTCTTCCAAATTTCCTTAGCATATTTTTACATCATAATCTTCACAAGTTTTGAATTAGCAACACCACTCAAAAGAGCATTCTTTTTTTTCTCATTATCCTCATATGCCTTGAACTCGTCATCATTTTTCAAACCATTAGTGGGCATGGTATATACATCTTCAATTGAATTCAAAAATCCAAAAATATAGTGAAACAAGGAAACCTTTCATCCTAGTTTTCCACAATGAAAAATTCATCCCATCAAATAAGGGAGCCTCCTTCCTATGTGTCATCTGGATCTACCTCAATTTGTTAAGCTTCCACCAAGGAGCCTTTCTCTAATACCAATTGTTATATGCATAGGATAGCTAAGAGGGTGAGTGAATAATTTGTATACTTTAAAAATTCAATCTCTCAATATATGTTCAAACCCTTATCAACCATTAAACCCTTATTAAGAATCAATAGAATGTAAAAATGAGAAATAGTAATGCAAAAACATCAAAAACATAGGAATAGTAGATTTACATGGAAAACCCAAGAATGGAAAATCCATGGTGAAGATTATCTCACAATATAAAGTAATAGAAAAACCAAATACAATAGGCTTACTGCCAAAGGGCTCATTTCCCAAAAGAAATAAGGGATCACTACCAAAGGACTCACAATCTAGAAGAAAGAAGAAGGGGTGGAACCCTATCAATTTGTACTGCTAACAATACATCTCTCTTATATCAAAGATAAAGTTCCACTGAAGCATAAATAACTCATTTAATAGACTAAAATATAGACATCTTGTACTTGTTGCATCTAGGATTAATAGGAATTAAGAATCACACTCATACCACCACCCTTGATAAATTTCACATCTTTCTCATCACACACACACACACTCTTTTCTCTATTCACACAACAAAATGCCTTGTATTTATACCATTTGTGACATAAAATAATCTCAATTAGGTTGGCCTTAAGGAAAAATATGCACCTCAATCATGCAACATCAAATAGGTCAACACCAAACACTTCCAAGGTTTGAATAAGTGACTTAGGTAGACCACAACAAAATTTAACTGGGACCCAAATCTACACTGACACATGACTCAACACTTCCACAAACAACAATCATCCTCAATAATTAGCACTAATATTACATATTAGTCAAACCTATATTAATGCACTTTAAAATTAAATTCATGCTTAACCAGGTCCAAAAACAAGTTTACAAACCACAGAAAAACACTCTAAAATATCCATACACTATCCAAAATTATTCTAGGATCGTCAGAATATTCTAAAACTCTACCTCAACTTCCTGAAACTAAGAAAACCAACATTTTGTGCAGCTAGAAATACTAGCACAAACATCCAACACACCAAAAAAATTCATGGAATACCTCATCACTTGAAACTGCAACGCCCCACCATGCAACCCTAGAGGAAGTTGCAATTAACTACTTATACAGACTATTTTTTTTTTTTTAAGAATAATTAACATGCAAGTTCACTACCCAATGCCAACAACCTCTAAGGTTACAAGATAGAGGTTATATAGAACCTCAACAAAAAACATGAATTTAAACCATGCCAATTATTTAATTAATAAATAAACACATACATTTCAATCAAGATAATTTACATCAAAGAATAAGAGATAACTTTCATTTCCTTCATTCATAATTAAATGATATGGTTACATCACTCATTCCCTGAATGAGGAAAGCCCAATAGATAAGGTTACAATTACAACCTCCACCTCAATAAGAAATGAGAGGTAATAAATCACAAGAACAATTGAAATGAAATAAAGCAAGAACTGAAACTGAATCCCATGAGCTCTCTAACTAGAAATCTCGTCCACATGAACGTGAAGAAATCCCAATAGATTAAGGTGCATGCCACCCAACCAAGTGGAACCCAAAGGCCCACCCCCCATGCTAGGAGATAGTAACAAGGAATCCTAGACAAGATCATCTACCTCTAGACATCGGCTAACACAAAACTGAACCAAACTGAAATAACCAATCACATGTACAACACAAGTACATCACAAGTACAAATCAAGTACAACTATAGTACCACATAAGTACAACTCAAACATGGTCACATTGCTTCCAGATCTAAAGTAGATCAATTATGTTAAGAGAACCATACACATAATAATCGAATACTAACTATGGTCACATCAGGTATGTTAAGGAAATCATACCCATAAAGTCAAATACCAACGATTTTCCTAGAGAGAGTTTCATCACACAATTCTTCATGAGTTACCCAAGCAGATCTTCATAGGCTTCGGCTAACCTGGTGGCCTCAACCGATTCCCTGACCCTCATACTTACTAATGCGGAATCAAATACCTTTTGTAAGGACAAGATAGATGACCTTGCCATTCCATGCCTTCCCACCCATCCCAAGCCTAACCAAGCAATTGGGTCCATGAGTGAGGCATAATTATCTTGATTAGTGAGAAGTTAGTCCTAATCTTCTAAGTATTGCTTTAGTTAACACTTATTTAAATCACTTTCGAAGGTTACCCAATCTTACCTCTTATGGGCTTTGGCCCCTAACGAAAGCCACTCTTCTACTTAACAACACACATACCATCCATGTAATGCCCCACCAAGTATCCCTAAAGGAAGTTGTAATTCACGACTTAAGTGAACCAAATTTTTTTTTTTAAAGTGCAATTATCATACACATTCACTTACTAATTAACAACAACCTTTAAGAATACAAGGTTGGGATTACTTAAAACCCACACAAACATCCTACATATAACCATAGCATATTAAATACTTTATGAAATAAGCATCATACAACATAACATAATAAGATAAACATCCAAGATACAATTTCATGTTCATTTACTCATTCCAATAATTACATCACTCATTCCTAGAATGAGGCAATAGTACATAAGGTTACAATTACAAAATTCCACCTCATAAACATAAGAGGGATAAATAACATATACAATCTGAAATATTACAATGCAAGAATAACTCAAGAAGTGCGAGCTGTCCAACTGAATGTCTCGCCACCAAGTATTGAAGATAAATGGGGACCCAACGGTTTTGGTGCATGTTCCACCCAACCAAGTGGCACCCGAAGAACCACCCCCCATGCTAGGAGATAGTAACAATGAAACATGGACAAAGATCTACAAACTCTAACCAAAGGTAGACTCATACTGACTCAACCAAAAAAAAGTACAACATAAGTACAACACAAAAATAACTCTCACATCACTAACATAGTCACATTGCTTATAGACTCAAAATAGATCAAGTATGTTCAAAGAACTATACACATAACATAAAATACCAAACAAACTGACAAACAGTTGTCCTAGACAAAGTGTCATCGCACAACTCATAATAAGTTACCCTCGGTGGATCTTCATAGGCTCCGGTGATCCTAGTGGCCTCTACCAACCCTTGGCCCTCATACTTACTAGTACAAACAAGATAGATGAGTATGCCATTCCAGGCCTTCCCACTTCATTCCAAGCCTTAACTAGCACTTGACTATGAGTGAAGCTAGAACTTATCTTTTTATTGTGTAGTACTCCCCAAATATTCATTTTAATTTTAG
The DNA here is from genome assembly GCA_007115665.2 of Sequoiadendron giganteum. NCBI lineage: Eukaryota > Viridiplantae > Streptophyta > Pinopsida > Cupressales > Cupressaceae > Sequoiadendron > Sequoiadendron giganteum. The sequence goes on along the minus strand of CM021100.1, from coordinate 475,475,297 downwards.
TTATCACTTGATTAAACTCACTTCCATAGGCTACCCAAATCCTACCTCTTCCGAGCTCTAGCCCCTAATGGAAGCCACTCTTCTATTCAACAACTCACAAACAAACTAATCACCAAGGGAATCACAAGTGCATACAACCTAGGTATCAAAACAACTCCATCACAAGGAGGAAACAAATAATAGAAACACACTCCAAACATCTTGGAGGCAACAACACATAGTCCACTCCTTTCACAGGAGGTACAAAACAACCCTGTTTTGGAAACCGGGTAACTACTGAAAAGACACCATGCACTACCCAAGGGAAAACACTAGTTGACATCATGAATCGACAACCCTCTTTGAACCTCTAAGATTTATGGAAGACTTATAAGATTGGACTAACACTTAATCCCATATCCCAAATGACGACATAGCTACAAAAGCATCAAGTCATTAATCAAATCTAATATTTGGATTCCCTAAATCCATACTCAAGCAATAGGTAATGTATACAAAGGCAAAGGCATAATAACAGGGTTTACTCAAATAACCATATACCCCTTTTCCATTTTCATAATACAGAATCCTAAATAATTTTAACTCACAACCCTATGCGAAATACGAGGAAAATAATTATAAAAGAAAAACACAAGGATATTGCTATTTTTGGATATTCTAAAACCATATCTCATTCATAATTTCATTTACAATAATTAAATTGCACTAATAGAAATAAATAAGTTAAAATAATTAATTGTCTTTTTCAATATAATCATTTCCTACATTTACTTTTAATACAACATAAAAAGTATTACAAATAATATTTTCCATGTCCCATCTAAATCCTTTATCCCTTTAACTTTCCATTTAAAAACATGTCATTTATACAATATCTTTTCCTTATCTAATTTCCCATGCATTCAAAACTTATCATTTAAGATCTCCATGCAAAGCTAAATTACATGCACTTTAATAAAACAAAATAAATACTGATATACTCCTAATTGAAATTATTCATGTAATATATACATCAAATATATATTAATATATTTTATTAAACAAATACATTATTTATTAAAATATATTAATATTCAATAATTTTCCAAATACTTATATTATCTCAACATTTAAATACAACTAAATTATTTCAAATCATTCTTTTATTTATACATTAAATATATCGATTTTACAATAACCAAAAAGACTACATTACCCCAATAAAATATAATAATATTCCTTAACTAAATTTTCCAATTGTTTATGTTATCCAAATATTTATATACCACTACAATATTTTAAAACATTCCTCCCAAATATTTAAATTACACACAATATCTATTATTCATTTTATTAACTATATATATTTGCTATTTAAATAAATATTATAAACTTTTCATGGAAATAAAAATAAATATCAAATATCTATATATTAAAATAAATATCAATTTAATATCCTTGAACCCTAAACATCATTATGAACAGTCAATGCCCAAACAACAAATTCAAGGAAGGCGAAATTATTGATTCGTCGGTTCGTAGAACACACAGACCCAATGTTTGGGGGTGGTTGGGCTATGCACAGCCGAACCCCAAACCTTGGGCAGCCACATGTTGTGAGGGGCAGCGCTGCCCTCCACTCACTATGTGGAGGGCGCTACCAATGGCAGCGATGCCTCCCTTGATATCAAAAAGAAACCTCAAATACATACAGCGAATAAAATATTCACTTCCAACATTCGTTTGAAGAAAAATGAATTTTCATTTCCATTACCACAAAAAAAAACGTTAGCCCTACGACGACGAAAAAGAATAAAACAATTCTTTTAAACAACAATATATATATATATAACATATATATATGTATATATATAATATATATATATTATATATATATATATATATAACATATATATATGTATGTATAATATATATATACTATATATATATATATGTATATATAATATATATATATATATAAACGGATTTACACAATAGATAATACAAAGAAATTTTAGGAAAATATTCACCTACAGGTGAAGTTACGCAAATTTTATTCAGAAAAACTAAATTTCACAGAGGCTTTAAAATTAATTCATTTAAACCCTTTTCTTTTCTCAAACTCATGAACAATAAAAGAACAGTAAAGCTAAAAAGATCTAAAATTATAACTGTAGCTTTTAAATCCTCTAATTTTCTTCAGCACAATTTTCTACAAGGTTTTAGAAATAAACTCATTTCTATAGTGAATTTAAAACAAAGGTTTTCACAATTTCCTTAAAGAAATTTTCAGGGAAAAAAACAAAAAATCTTTAAATTTAATTATTTATCTTCCATTCACAAATTCGTTTTCTCAATAGATTTAACAACAAATTGATTAATAACTTCAATTTTGAAAGCATTCAAAGAACAATACAAACTACAGAAGAAAACCTAATTCCAGAAGCTACAGGTAATGAAAATTTGCTACTGAGCTTCCTCCAAAGCTTCTATCCAACAATTTGATGATTCCACAAACACAAACAAGATTTCCATAATAACTTCACTATGAAACTACAGCCAAGAATTACCTCAAACCCTCCTCTATGCAATTTTTCCAAAATTATCCTCACACCAGAAGAAGTTTTTCCCTCTTCCAAATTCTCTCTCAACCATCAATTTTGCAATCCAATCTTAATTCCTAAATTCAACTCACACATGCATGCCTATTTGAAAATATCTTGCACAACCAAATCTGATTTTGCATGCAAATCTGAAACTTAAAAATATCTAAATATCAATTATCTCCAAAAATTGAAAACCAACTTTGCTTTTCAAATCCAATTTCAATTTCTAATTTAATTCCAACTTAATTGAAATGAAATTCCAAAATAATTAAATTTCAAGTTAATTTTAATTATTTTATTTCTTTTAATTTTCTTGCTTCATATTTAATTAATTAATTTAATTATTTAATAACTAAATTCAGCCCCCTTGGATCAAATTTAATGAATTAAATAAATTAAATATAATTAATTAATTTAAATATAAACTTTTATCTACATTGCATAATTTAAATCAAATAACCATCAACATAATTTAATGCAATTATTCTAAACATCTATTTCCAAATCAAGAATCCCTTCAAAATTAAATAACATTAAAGCAAGGCAAACAATGACTCGACACAGACGACTGACGACACACTAAGGCTAGTGTGTAGACTTGACACATGTTACCTAGCTACTATCTCCCTTCAACTTAACCATTGGATCGACACGCTCAGACCTGTGAAACCAGGTGGAGTCGGTGTCATGTACCTGCAATCCTGAAACATAATAACCAACATCATAAAATATAACAGCATAAAATACACATCGTGAAGAAGAAATCATAGAATCACAGGGCGCTCGCAAGGGAGTGATGCGAATCCATCCCCTTCACTAATACACTCAACAAAACTGACACTTTCACAATACATCGAATATTCTCATAAGCACTAACATGTTATATCAACTAACATCATTACACCATTAAAGCATGTAAACCAAATCATCAGATAAACCAAATCACATCACATAAAATAGTTTATCGCTCAATAAATGGCAATCCAATACACACACAAGATAAAGTATCTGAATATCTAGAAGCATAAATCAAAACAAAACAAGGAAACATTGTCCAATCCATAAAGTAAAACGGAGGGGTGTTACAATCCAAACTCCAAGGGTACCAAAGTGCAACCGTACAAGATAATACAGCCACTCCTTTCTCAGGAGGTGACATAAAATGAAACTCCCTCCAACACTAGAGGCAACAAATCACATGAAAAGGTCACTCCTTACAAGGAGACATAGATCCCATAATCCACTCCTTTCACAGGAGGCACAAAACATCCACGTTCGTGGAAACTCAATAAATCACAGACTTGTACCATGCACTACCCAAGGGATTCAAAATAGGTTGACTACATGACACGACAACCCACATACTCAAAACCCAACTCAAAGACTTTTCCAATGCTATGACCCAAATTTCATAAATGATAACAAGAACTGTTCAAAATCTAGACTAGAATTAAATATGCTTTGGATTCACTAAATCCATTTCCTCATTATCATTCAACAATTTGTTGCATTAAATAAACTAAATTAAATACATCTTTTCAAGAAAAAGAGAGATTAACACTAATAATCTAATTTCCCTACTTGCATTTAAATAATGATAAATTAACCAGTTAATTTTCACAAGGCAAAATACATTGCTTTAAAAATAAATATTGTTTCTTCAGTTTAAAATAATAATTTGAAATTCAAAACTAAACCTCTTTTGAAATAACATTTTAAAAGGAAACGATGATATAATTAAAATCATCACGTTTAAATTTGTTCAATCTGATTTAAATGCCACAAGGAAAAAACATAATTCAAATATGTGTATATATATATATATATATATATCCATACCCATTTAGTTACATGAGGTGAATTATGCAATATTAAATATTAATATTTTAAAATTATAAAATATAATAATATAACATATATTATTATTATAAAATATAATAATAAAGTATTTAAATAACATATTTTATTATTATAAAATATATTAATAATAAAATAAATTTTATTTTATTGTTTATTTTTTTTTCTTTTTTAAAAAGAAACCATCGGAGGTTCTCGGGTCGCGCGCCATGGATTGGGTCGTGCACCAAGGTTTGGGCGCCGACTGCATCCACAATCAGGTGCGGTGGTGTAAACACCGCCAACCCAACCGTGGGCATCGGCTGTGTATGTAGCCGACCCACAGTGGCTGGGGGGTCCTCGCTAGGTGCGGCTCCCTCCCCACATGCCTCCCATGGGGGCGCGGTGGGGGGTGAGCCCTGAGTGCCTCCCCACAAGATATATTTTATGTTTTTATAAAAAGAAACGACGAAACAAAACCCTATGGATTTCAATCCGCTTCTGGGTTTTTCAATAAATTTTATTTGTAAAAAAATTTGCTAGCATAACCCCCTATTTGGCATTATTTAAAAATATATATATATATATATATATCAATATATATATGTGTATATATATGTGTGTATATATATATATTGATATATATATATATATATATATATTACATTTCAATAATAAAATCCACAAAAACACTTGAGAAAACCAAGTAAAAAGCATGCATTTACAGTCAAGAATAACATTTTCTTTGAAGCATTATATTTCTAAAAGGAGATTTTTTCTTCAAATTTGAAGACAAGAACAACTCGGTTTATTTAAGCAAATCTAACAGAAGAATTTAATTGTTCTTATAACATGATTTCCAACCACAACATTTAAAATTTAAAAGCTCAAAAGAAAACAATTTGAAAGACATGAACTTGATTTTTCTTGAGCTTGTGAAGAGATCCAGACAGTGCTTAGCTTCCAACTACAACTCCATGAATTTTCACAACTTCAATCCAAAACCCACAAAATGCAACAATTCGTCCTCTCCTCTATTTTCAAATTTCAAAACTTGCTAAGAAAAAATATTGTGAAGAAAAACCCAAATAAGGAAAATTTTCCCCAAAATGTCCATGCACCAACCCTCATAAATTTTCAAAAACAGAATAACAAATATCTCAATTTTTTTAATTTTTGAATTCAAATTTCCTAAATTGACTTTAAAACATTTTCTTTTATTTTCATTTTCAAACCAAATATCCATAAATTTCCAAAATGAATAATTTAATTCATTTCAATACAATTAATTTAATTAATTAATAAAATAAATCTACTACAAGATTAAATTATTTATTAATTAAATTAAATTAATTGCTAAATTAAATCACATTTCTAACATATAACCAGATAAATTTACTAACTAACTTAACTACTAAAAGAGTATATGTTAACATTTTTCTAACTTCCAATCTGAAACAAGAGAAATTGAACAATATTAAAACAACTGGACCACACTAAGACCGACGACACACTATGACTAGGGTGATGACTTGGCACAAAAAACCTAGCTACTATCTCCCAATCGAATACTATTGGGCAATGGACATGCTCAAACCTATGAAACTAGGTGGAGTCGATGTCCTGTACCTGTCAACTTGCGAACAAAGAGTATATTCACATGTATCAATATGTCATAAATAAGGCACACCGTGAAGAGAAAATCACGGAATCACAGGGCGCTCGCAAGCGATTGATGCAATACCGTCCCCTTCACCAATATAGAGTAACTAACTGACAAATCTAACATACTAATATAATCCAAAGAATAAAAAATCATTAATTCCAACATCCATAATGCTAATCCCAAAACATGTCATAATGATAACATCATAATAAAATACCATCACATCAAAATATCACATTAACGTCACTTTATAGATAGAAATCAAATATCAATGGAGTACCAAAGTCAAAGTATAAACATAAAACAAACAAATAAGGTATATGAATGTCCACAAACACATCAAAGCCACATAACAACACAAGGACACACTGTACAAGCAGAAGGAAAAATGGAGGGGTATTACAAAAACCTCAATGAAAGGTAGATACAAACAATTCAAGTACATTCCTAGATCTGTGTAATAAGAATCTTCACTATGAATAAATGTGGAGTAATCTAATTTCTCCCACACACCTTGTTTCACTAGAAAAACATACTATCAAACACAATTTTCACTAAAGAGCAATATATAACATGAAACTCTAGATAGAGAACCTTTGAACACGTCTAATTATCATATCCAAACCACATAGTCATATCTTCAACCATGAAGAAATGTGGATCAAAAAAGTGAACACCACTTTGTCACACTAAACTCTCTTTTTTTCACATTTTCTCAATAAACTTAGAAACCAAGTGAACCAAATACATTAGCAACACTACTAGCATCTCTACAACACATCTGTAGCATCTGCAAAACCTCATTTGAACTATATCATATATAACTATCACCACTTCTGCAACTATAGTCAAGTAAAACATCAATGACAACACCAACAATATTGTGTTGACATCAATACTAATAACTCTAGGCTTCCAAAAACTCCAATACTACGGGTAATATTATCAACACCAACATAATTCCAAAACTCTCTTCATACAAGGGGTTGACATAAATGAAAACACCCAAACAAGTCATAAACAACTCAAACTTCCAGCACCTATAATGATAGATGATTTGGGAGGTCCAAGAATTAAAGGAGATCCAATTTTCAATTGTGTGTTCATAACCTCAAATGAGTTATCTACTTTTTAAGGAACTTCTATTAAGGGGGATCTAGTTTCAACTTAGCATATTCATCTATGCCTTCCATCTTACTATATTTTTGAATAATTATATCAATAATTTCATCCTCATGTGCCACAATATCTTCCCAAGTAGGAGAGGTATTATGAGAGAATCAAACAAGATTCTCATGACATTCAATGATTGGATCCTCTAACAATGAGATACCTTCTTCAAAATTATATCATGAGGTATCAGGAGAAGAACATCTATGATTTCTTGATTTTCCATGATTGCATCCTCTCACTCCAAAGTGTTCTCATAATTGGCAAAGATGTTGGGAAGTGAATGAAGATTTGGAAAAGTGATATTAAGAAATGTGTCAGTGATTTAATTTTATTGTATTAAGATACTCTCACAATTAGGAGGGATGTTATGAGAACGACTACCATGATTATCATGAGTAGTAATGACTATATTTTTTATAATGTTAGAATTCTTAGTAGAATATCTAGGTGAGATGAAGTCCTAAAGGGAATCATCTAACATGTGGGTGATCCCACAAAGCTAGTTTACAATTTCAAGGAGA
>CM021100.1:475362750-475459440 GCA_007115665.2 Sequoiadendron giganteum | reverse complement strand
GCCACCCAAATTAAATGAGGATGGTGTTAGGTTTAGAATAGGGGATGACCATACCATTATGGAGGCATGGTGACCCTTGAATTATTTAAAATTATTGCAAGTAGAATGTAGGATAACACACAGAACCATGACCACCCCTTTAAACATGATATTTCATACAATTTGAGGAGGGACACCCTCCTTTTTCGAACATAAAAATCATTGGTCATGGCAGAAGGGAGAGTATATTTTAAAATACCCATGACCCCCTTCAAGTTTCTCATTCCATTCAGGGTTGGAGAGAAGAGAGAAAGACTATAAGCCATGTGCAACATACATCGTGAGAAGGGAGAAACTGCAAAGTTTGGCATGAGGAAAAGAGGTTCCTGAGATTCTTCAAACCCCTCAACCTCTTCATTTGGATACAAGCATAATTTTGGTTAGAAAAACCCTAGGATGTAAATAACAAAAAGGACATGAAAAGGGCATTGGGTAAAATAGGACATAGTTGCATGGGAAGGAGACAAAAGAGGGATGTGAGTAGAAGAATATGGCATGTAGAGAGAGATATGAGAAAGGGTTAGACAACAAGCACCATGTTAGAAAGGGGGAAGTTGTGTAATAGTAGACTGAGCAGCAAGGAGACAAAATTAAAAAGATAATATAATTAGTTGTGGAAGAATAAGTGGAGTACAAAAGAAGACAAATGGATATATTTTGTAAGCATATGGCATAAACTTAGAGAGAGGAATTGGGTAACAACAAGATCTTGATTAGGTGTTTTATGAGATTCTACCAATATTGCAAGCACTCACTTTGTGTGTGCCAAAGAAAACAAGAGTGTGGAGTGGGTGATAGGCACCCATTAAAACAATATGAAAAATAGATTGACTTCACCAATTGGCCCGTGCAGACTTGCCCTCACTACGAAGGAGACATTTGATTCAAAGAAAGATAATTAATGCATATTGATAGATCTATTATTATGGTATTTTATATTTAAATGGGTGATGGCATATAAAAAATAATCAATTATTCCAATGACTTGAAAGAGGAAAAAACTTATTTTAGCAACAAATGTGTTAATTATAATATGTTAATACTTTTGGTTGGTGAGTTAACATAATTACTTCCTATCTATCTTATGTCTGGCTATGGATGGATGAAAAAAAGTGCTAAGTTTCTTGATGTGGATGTTTAGTTTAGGAGGTTTATCATTGATTTTAATTATTTTAAATGGGAAGAACTCAAACAAAGTGTTAGGTCAGAAATTAATTAATAGATATTAAGTTAATTTTATTGTGTGTGTAATCAAGTGTGTACTCATACTAGGTTACGAATATACGTGAGTGCTATTGTCCAAACGTATAGATACATATAAATTGTGATTTATAATATTAAATTTCTCTTGAACTTTAGAAGCTTAAACCCTATCAACTCAGTAAAAGGAAAGTGTGGCCTTGATGGTTATCAAATGAAGTTTATTAATATGTCTAAGAATTTGGGATTTTATATCTACCTAAACAAAACATCCTTTATTTATTAGAATATAATCCTTCAAGATTAATTTAGTTCATTTTTCAAAGCCTTGAACCTTTACTTTAAAAAGAGGAAGATGGTGTATAATCTTACCTTAATGTTTTACATAGAATGATGTGGATTAAAAACATAGCTATATACACCTCTTTATAATATGAACTAGGAACATGATTAGATAAACTAAGTATTGGATTATGGTTGCATAATAATTTAAGAAATGGTGACTTGTTAAGTGGCACTAGGACCGCATTGTACTAACCATAATTTTAATGTTGAAAGTTGATACTCTTGGTGGCCCACCTTGGATTTGAGGATAAATACTTAATATGACTACATGATGATTTTGAACTCCTTAAATATGAGAACCTTGATATGGGAGTTATCATTTCAATGAAATAAGGATATTATAGATGCAATGATCCACAATATGACTACATACTAAATGGATGAAAATTATAATTTAATTTAATTATGCTATTGAGATTGAGCTAAGAGATAAACCTTATAAGATCCTACAATCCAACATCTCATGAAACCTTGTTTTTGACCATCAAGGTCATAATTAATATGAATAAGTTATCTTGTCTATTAACTAGACTATTCTAAGAATATCAGGTTGTACCATAAGGTAAAGGATATTAGAACATTAAGAATAGTATTAGTAATATTAATATTTGGGTTATATTTGCATATGTTGATCTAAAGGATAGAGTGTTGCAAATAATATTTATGTATTGATTATAACTTAAAAAAAGATCGTAAATACTATATTATGTCTTCCAAAGATATCCACTCACCCCTTGACCATAAGAACCTTAATATTCAACCTATTATATGAGTTGCAAATGGAAATTCATTCCTATGGGTTTTTGTGAATTGAGGTAATTTATGTATAGAACAGTATATTGAAAACTATATAGGTTATAATCATTAGAATACCTAATGTGGCACAATATCCTTTATAGAAAATTTTAAGGGGTTTAGGGATGCTCAAGTTGAATGAGGAATGATCATCATGGTAAGGATTAATTTGAGATCTTGTATGTGTGGATGGAAGTGTCATGAACAGTACACAAGCATCCTTGAGGGATCTTTTAAGAACTATGCATGTCTTTGTTCCATTTAGAAGCGGGTACATAGGTGGTCTTTGGGAAAATGAGGCCTTTGTGATCTCAAGTCCATAGGGGGGGGTTTAAGGGGGGATAAATCCTAGATATTGGATTTTTTCCTACATGGTTTGACCTTTCATCCTTCATAAGCTTCAGTTTGAGGCTAAAATGGGTATCAAATGGGTATGATCAACTTAAGGGAATTTAATAACTTATATAATTTAATACATAATAGGATTTTATTAAATAGAATGAAGTAAGGGATTTAACTACATTATAATACATATTTGATTATATGTATATGTTGGGTAAATTTCATCTCGTGTTGGTTTTATGTATCTCTTCTATTTCTATGTAATTCAACTCAATATCTAGAGGTATTTATGTATAGGCATGTATATTTGTTGGTTGTGATTGTGATTCATGTTATGTATGACCCACCCAAGAGTGAACCTGTGGGATATTTGAGTAGTGACAAATAGTCATTGGATTGTGCCAATGATCGATGTCTCGGCTACTGCTAGGGATTAGTCAACATTTCCCTGGTTCATGGAGATGAAGGTAGTAGACTACCCTAGTTATGATACTATCATAGTAGTTGCATGGTTAGGGACCCATCCATTTGGGTAAAAAAAAATTGAGGCTAACCATGTATTGAGAGGCTTCATTAGCTATCATTGATAAGCATGGAAGTGATTGATTCCAAGTGTTACCTAGGATTGTGAAAAATATACCTGATAATATCACTAAGGTCACAAGGTGGTATATATCAGGAGCTAGTTCTTCCTGAGTGGACAGACTTGTTGTTGATGGTGTAAAGGTTATTGAGGTTTGAATTGATTAGTTTATGGTAGTTTCTCTACTTGAGGAAAGCCTTGGGATGGTGGAAGGACCTATGGTGTAGTATGGGATGCACAAAATCCGCTTCCTAGCTACTAGATTGTATATCTAGCCTTGTTGGATTGAGGAAAGACCTGTGTTGTAGTATGGGATGCATTGAATCCTCTTCCAATTTGTCCAATCATGTAGAAGATCATAGGACATGATAGGACCCATGGTGCAGTGCGCAATGCACGAATATTTGTTTCTATTTGGGATGTGTTATGGGCATGTGTTAGTCAACCATTGTGGATGTGATGTATGATGGAGCTTTCCATTGTGTATACATTGGATCTCGTGACTATCTATTTGTGATGTATGTTGGAGCTCACATTGTGTATTTGTGATGTATGGTGGAGCTTGTCATGGTGTATATATGATGTATGTTGGATCTTATCACTATTTATTTGTGATATATGTTGGAGCTAGTCACTAATGTAAATTTTATGTGAAAATGAGCTAGCCATAGTTGTACTTGTGATGTATATATGAGATAATCATCATTGTACTTGTGATCAACTAGATGTTGCCACAATAATGGTTTAAAATTTTTGGGAGATCCTGATTTTTTTTTAAATCACATATTTTAAGAAAATATAATGATTTAACCCTTGAAAATTTCCATTTAAAGGATTCCAATCGAAGAGGGTTTGATCAAGCCACCTTAGATCAAACAACCTTGGATAGAACCTCACTTTTTTGAAACCATACCTATAACAAATTCTCCTTTACACCTATCAAAATGTTGATAAAAAACCACTTTTGATTTACCTTTTGGGGGATCAAATAAATTAAGTTAAAATTTATTTTTTGTAAGTATGAATTTCTTATTATAATGTCCCCAAAAATTATAATTTTAAATAATTTTAAATTGATTATTATATTTATTTTTTATTTCTTATGAATGTAAGTTTTCCATCAAAAATCAAGATCTATGTTATGCACATGTGGAAAAATACAAGATTATGAAAAAAAGTGAAAAATATTAGTGTACTTGATAATGAAGTCCTTGATCCAACAAAAATAAATAAATTGAATTTTGATACATACAAAAAAAGTTATGTTGTATACGGTTTTCCTACTACTGAATTGTAATCGGTTTGACTTTGAAACTTGATTAAGGAAAAAATATTCAATAAAACACTATGAAACCAAATGAAAGTGCTAGACATCCTAGTTACATATCTAAATTTTCAAAAAAAATTATAATTTTATCCTCTATGGAAAAAAATGTAATGTTATATACGGTGAGCATCACTCCTTAAAAATGGTGTTTACTAAAAAAAAAACTAGTTTTCAAAGAAGATGGAAAAAAAAGTGCAATTTGATTCCAAAAATTTTGAAAAAATATTTTTAGAATCTACACACAAGATGTCACAAATCACTAATTTTCATCATCTTCAAATTCCTCATGGTTTGGTCACTATAGGTGCCTGAAAGTGAAGATTTAGTTAGAAAAAATCAATTTAGTATCCAGTTTGGCCAAAAATTGTAAACCAGTATTGTGGGATCACCCATCTTTGTGTGATCTAGACACTATTATACTTGTGATAGGTATGAACTAGATAACTTTTGCATATGTAGGTATGCCTATGACATCTATTGTGTATGATATTTGGGATTATGTTATGAATGGCCACTTGTGAATATTATGAATGTGTGTACACTAATGTTTGCTATGGATCCAACACTTCATGGAAGGTTATTATCAAATATTATCATTATATTATAATTAACTAAGTGATAAATTATGATTAATTAATAATTTATGGGTTAAAGGTGAGATCATGAATCTCATACAAGAGGATATATTGAACCCATTCTGCATTGTGGGGTGAACTATGAAGCCTTTGATTCGCACAAGGGGATACATAAGTAGAGTCACCATGAAACCTCAAGGATTAGGTTTGGGTCTAGGGATGACCCTAAATATAGGAGGTTAACACTTCTAAGTGTAAGCATATAATTTGTGATGTTGATTTTTTATCACAATGATGAATTAAGAACTTTTGATATTAGCACATCAATCATAAATAAGAGATACTTGGTTAGTTAAGTTGGAAGTTGACGCTAATGAATTGAAAAAAAATATCATGCTTGAGATGGGGGATTTTACATTGGTATTAGAGAAACTAGGTTCAAACATTGGACCTATGAGGTTTACTTGACTCTGGGTTAAGTATGTTGTCTTACACTACTAGCTGACCATAACCAAGTTGATCACTTTATATTTACCTAATTGTTTTAAATGGACTTTTAAGCTCCTAAGAATGGATGGTAGTCCTAACCAAAAATGAAATCCAGAGGGGTGGAAAGATAATTTTGATATACAAATTGTAAATGAAAATCAGAGTGTGTTGCGGAAGATTAAGGAATTTCATGATTTCTATTTTCGATAACTCACTAGTTGGATTTGATTTTACCACTTGTTATGTGGAAAATTTCATGACATAATTAAGAGTATTAAGAAATCTACTCATGATGTAAGTATGAATAGATATGAACTTAAAATTTTAGAACATATGGTGTATTTTGGGAGGGTTAACTAGTATATGTGTGTGCCTTATGGTATAATATAGATTCCTTTTAAGAAATACCAACCTGTAAATTAAGATGGATGGTTGGATTAAGAAAAAATGCTCACTTGAGGGTAAGTTGTAGTATGCACCCTCCTAAATATTATAAAAATTACTCTAAATTCATAAAATTAGGGAAAATAAAACCACTTGGGAGGTAAGGATAAGGGGTTCATAAGCAATTGATTTGACTACTAAATTAAAATTTTGAAGAAATTAATAAATGTAACCTCTCAATAACCCGATATGACTTATCCCAAAGGGGGAAGTGATGCAAAGTAGGGGTGTATTAAGCTTTATTAGACCCAACACAACACACATCAATCAATACTTAGGACCCAAGACTCCTATAATAGTGATTTTCAATAACCTGCTATCCTTTCCAACTAGGTCTCCTAAAGGTTGTTTTCTAACATATCTTATAGAGAAGACTGTCTCAATTTAGAAACCAGACCTTTTCAAGTACCCATTAGGCTTAAATTCCACACATCTTAAGGAAAAAATAGGTTTTTTTGGAACAAATCACCCTAATTAGGTCTTCTACGCTTAAAACTAGGCCAATTAAGCCACTTTTGCAAAGCAAGTATTAAGAATATTTATCTCACTCACCCAAACTCTTCATCAACACCTTAAACCAGTCACATAGGGTCACTTTGACTAGGTTTTAGCCACAAAACACACTTTCTATTTGTTGTCCCACTATTTCACTACTCAACCTAGCCTAACACACGAGGATGTTAGGCTAGGGCTTTGTTAAAAACACCATTAATCTCCATACCCTAATACCTAAACCTATTGAAAATTAAAAAAACACCTAAAACTACCATTTCACCGAGTCTAACTAATTTACATTGGGGGAATGGCTTGCAATCTACATTTTTGTCTACAAACCCTTGAAAAGGAGGGTTTCCAAGTAGTCTAAAAAAATGCTTCAAACAAGAATTATTTTTAATAAAAAAAAAACAACACTAGACTCAAATGTAAAATAGAAAATTTTAGTCATTCTTACCACTTGTCTAAGTTCATGACTGTATAATATGGGTCCGTACAAAATGAGTAAACTCATAAAATTGCACTAAAAATCAGAAAACAAATCTTCTCCTTGACTTTTCCTTTATAAGAACATTAGAAAACTAATGCCTCAAATTTTTTGAGGCTCAGTTACAATCCAAGAAACTCTAGTAACTACTCAACTTCTACTAACATGCAAAAGTAATATGTTGCAAAAATAACTTTTGCAATTTTCATCAAAAAACTCTACCCAATGCCTGACAATTGACCCTACATGATTGTAACATGAAAAATAGGTCTTATGTCTACCTTATTACAATGATTAATTATCAAAAACTCAAAAATATAACTTAAACACCTAACATGCATTATTAGAACTAAAATGCCCATGGTACCCCTACACCAAGAAAGATGTCACATCCTGCACACCAAAGAATAAGAAGATTGAAGAATAATAAAATAAAGAGTAAGAAAATGAATAAGGAGGTCATGAATTTTTGGGGCTCAAGGAAATTTTGCATTTAAAGGGGTTGTTCTCATTCATATGATGAAGAGACATTGAAATAAATAGGAATGGTTGCACAGTCACTATGAATGGAATTTCACACCTTTGACCATCCAAAAATTGAAATAGCAAGGATAAGGTATCAAATGCAATGGGAGGGTGAAAAATAAAAATAAGAAATATGTGAAAATTCATATCAATTATCAAAAGCCTAGCAAAGGAGGCCACCCAAATTAAACAAGGATGGTGTCAGATGAAAAGTATGGGACACCCATGTCATTATGGAGGCATGGTGACCCTATAATTCTTTAAAATTATTGCAAGTAGAATGTAGGATGACACACAAACCCACAACCACCCCCTTATAGATGATATTTCATGAAATTTTATGAGGGAAACCCTCCCCCATTAAACAAAAAACATTGGTCATGGGAGAAGGGAGAGCAAATTTTAAAATCCCCATGACCCTCCTTAGTTTCTCATTCCATTCAAGGTTGGAGAGAAGAGAGGAAGACTATAAGAAAAGTGTAGAAAAGGTTGTGAGAAGGGAGAAAATGAAAAGTTTGGAATGAGGAAAAGAGGCACCCAAGAGTCTTCAAGCCCCTCAACATATTCATCTTGATACAAGCACAATTTTGATAAGAAAAAACTTAGGACGCAAATAGCAGGAAGAGCATGGAAAGGGCACTATGGAAAATGAGAAAGAATTGCATGGGAAGGCGAGAACAGAGGGATGCAATTAGAAGAATATAGCATCTAGAGAGAGATAAGAGAAAGGGGAAGACAACCAGTGCCATCTTAGAAAGGGGGAAGCTTTGTAATAGAATAATGAGTAGGAAGGAGAAAAAAGTAAAAAGAGAAGAAGATAATTAGTTGTGGAAGAATATGTGGAGTACAAAAGAAGACAAATAGATATATTTTGGTAGCATATGGCATAAGCTTATAAAGAGGCATCGGGTAACAACATGATCTTGAATAGGTGGTGACCAATATTCTACCATGATTGCAAGCTTTCACTTTGTCTATGCCAAAGAAATGGAGAGTGTGGAGTGGGTGATAGGAACCCATTAAAACATTATGAAAAATAGATTTGACTTCACTGACTGGCCCGTGCAAACTTTCCCTCACTACAAAGGAGGCATCTAATTCAGAGAAAGATAAGTAATTCATATTGATAAATCCATTATTATGGAAATTTGTATTTAAATTGGGTGATAACGTATAAAAATCAATTAATGATTCCAATGACATGAAAGACACAAGTTATTTTAGTAACAAATGTGTTAATTATAATATGTTAATGCTTTTTTGGTGTCTTAACATAAGTACTTCCTAGGTATCTCATGTGTGTTTATGGATTGATGAAAAAATGTGCTAAGTTTCTTGATGTGAATGTTTAGTTTAGGAGGTTTATCATTGATTTTAACTCTTTTAAATATGAAGAACTCAAAGAAAGTGTTAGGTCAGAAATTAATCAACAAATGTTTTAATCGAGATATTAAGTTAGTGTTAATGTGTGTGTGACCAAGTGGGTACTCCTACTAGGTTAATAATATAGGTGAATATTATTTTCCAAGTGTATGGATACATATAAGTTATGAGTTTTAATATGAAATCTCTCAAACTTTAGAAGTTTAAACCCTATTAAATCAGTAAAAGGGAAGTGTGAACTTTATGGTTATCAAATAAAGTTTATTAATAGGTATCTGAATTTGGGATTTTCTATCTACCCAAACCAAACCACCTTTATAGATTACAGGATAATCCTTCAAGATTAATTTAGTTAATTTTCCAAAGGCTTGAACTTTTACTATAAAACGAGGAATATGGTGTATATTCTTCCCTTAATGTTTTACATCGAATGAGGTGAATTAGAAGCATAGCTATATAAACCTCTTCATACTATGAACTAGGAACATGATTACCTAATCTGAATATTTGATTGTGGTTGCATAATAATTTAAGAAATGATGACTTGTTAAGTGGCACTAGAGCCACATTGTTCTAAACATAATTTTAATTTTGGAAGTTGATACTCTTGGTGGCCCGCCTTGGATTTGAGGATAAATACTTAATATGACTACATGATGATTTTCAACTCCTTAAATACATGAGAACCTTTATATGGGAGCTATAATTTGAATGAAAGAAGGATATTATAGATGTAGTGAACCGCAATATGACTGCATACTAAATGGATGACAATTATCATTTAATTTGATTAATCTATTGAGATTGAGCTAAGAGATAAACCTTATAAGATCCTACTATCCAACATCTCTTGAAACCTTGTTGTTGACCAACAAGGTCATAATTAATATAAGTAAGAAATATGAATAAGTTATCACTAGTAGAATTTGGAAAATAAATGACTAAATGTTTTTGTCATGACAACTAAAAATGACTAAATTCAAGTCATTTTTTGTAACACAACTATAAATGACTAATTTGATCATGAGGTAAATAATTAGTAATCTTTTTTTTCACACAAATAAAAATGACTAAATAGTTAGTGATTTATTTAGCTAGGAGGATTGGGTCTCAGAAAGATTGGAACGATGAATAGAGCTCTCCTAGCAAAGAAAATATGGAGAATTTTCTCATCAAATGGAGAATGGAACAATATATTAAAAAAAAAAATCTAGATAATATTGGATCTCTCAATACTATGCTTAAGTCTCCTTGCTTTCCAAATGGTTCAACTCTATGGAATGACATGATTAAAGGGAGGAACATTTTTGAATTGGGTGTGGGATGGAGCATCAGAAATGGGAATCTGGATAGGTTTTGGGAAGACATATGGGTTATGAAGGAGCCCTTAATCTCTTTTGGCAGTTTCAAAGGGTAGGTTGATACCTGTAAGGCTACTTATGGGATCTTTGTTAAAGACTACTGGAAAAATGGGGATTGGGTGAATCTGAGCTAGATCAGTGTTGACCTTGCTCTGATCAAATAATCTTTGATGGTGGTTAGAATGGGTTCATTCCAACAAGAGGATATTTTGGTTTGGATGGAAAATCCCTTAGGAAGCTACTCGATTTCTTCAATTGTCTCTTTGTTATCCTTTTCACCTACCACTCCTCCTAACAGGGATAAAGCTTGGATTAATCACCTAACCCCCAAGGTAAAAGTTTTATTTTGGATTCTCCTCCAGAATAAGGTTCTAACAATGGATAACCTTTGTAGGTGGGGTTTTCAAATCCGCAATCATTCCTACCTTTGTAAGGGGGAATCATAAACTTCTGACCATTTGTTTCTTCATTGTTTGTATGTGATTTCTATTTGGGGTAGGTTTTATTCTCTTTGGAACATTTCGTGGGTGTCTCTTGGGTCTATCAAAGATCAATTTATTTAGTGGATGACTCCCTCTTGAATCTATTTATCTGCAGATTATGGTCTCTAACTTTCCCTTATATAGTCTAGTGAGTGTGGAAGGAGTAAAATAATAGAATCTTGAGGGATAAGGAAACTCCAGAGAATACAGTGTTTGAGAAAATTTATAAGCTAATTGTGGAAAACATCAACATTTTCCCTTTTCAAGAGAACATGTTGGAGCCTGTGGTTTGCTCAAGTTATAACCTCAAGATAGAGAAAATTTGGGAAATCAAAAGAGATGTTTCCAAGGCCTCTAAACATGATAAAATGAATCATGAAGGTGTCATATGGTATCATCCTTCTAGGGGTTGGATAAAAGCCAATTTTGATGGGGTGGCAAAATGGAATCCAGGGAAGTCTAGGAATGGAGGGGTCATAAGAGATAATAATGGCATGTTTATTGCCATGGTGGCTATGTCCTTGGGCATACAAACTAATCATTTAGCTGAAGCCATCAGATCTTTCCAGGTTATTGAGTTGGCAAATAGAATGAATTTGAAAAAATATGGATTAAGGGTGACTCTAAAAATATCATTGATTTTCTCCTAGGAAAGTACCCCCCTTCATGGACTATTAAACATTGGATAGAGGAAGCTAGGGCTACTTTAACTAGATTCGACAAAGTGAAAATTTCCCATGTCTATAAGGAAGCTAAGAGTCTGGCTAATTATTTTACTAATGAGGGGATAAAACATAATGGGAAAGTTACATCACATAATTGTAATGAATTGGATGTTCATGTCAGGGCTTTAATCGACTATGATATCACCCATGGGAGATATGCCACATTTATTGATGATTAAAAAGAATGGACCAAGTAATGAGATATCTTTCGATATCCTAAAAAATCCATAATTATGTTGACAAATGGTAAGGGTTGGCATGTTTTGTGGGTGCTTTGGGTATGTTGTGGGCTCACTAGTCTTTAATTCATGGTTTGAGCTACCAGAACAAGAGAATTGCGGCCATGGGAGGACGTAAGAAAAGGGTGGAGCTTACGGGCTACATGAAGGAAAAGAATAACTCTAAGGTCTGGAAGAAAATCGAATGGGGAGGGCTCTAGCCTTTCATTGATAATCTTCATGGACCTGACCCTAAGGTCACTGAGTATTTTCTTAAACACTGGAATAATGGTGATATAATTCTCTCAGGGAGGAGGGCAACAATGGATGAAGCTCTTATTGTGGAAATCACAGGTCTTTCTACTTATGGAGTGAAGTTATTCATGATAGGAAGTTCTCAGATGAAGTTGTTATTAGTTTTCCTAAGTCTAAGGAGGAAATAAAGAATATTGTCAAAGTCTCCAATAGTTACTTCAATTCTAAGAAGATCAAAATATTTGGACAGAGGTGCTCAAGAGTCTAATGGAGTACATTACGTTGGACGACAAATTTACCAGAGTCTACGGTTACCATTTCGTTCTCCTCAACCATTTTTGACATAAGGTAAGGGTTTCTTTTCCTTATTACCTACTTTTTTCCATGAATAATAACATGAAGGAATATATAGAAAACCCTAAGAAGAATCTGGTCCTACATGCTAGCCTTGTGCGACTTATCCATGAGCACTTTAAAAATATGTTGGCCTTGTCTAACCCTATTTTGGCCTCGGCCTCAGATGGATATGATATTGATTCTATCTCGTCAATGGTAAAGAGCACTCAGACCTTGAGTGGGTTGATGAAGACACCCCCCCTCCTACTAAGAAAAAGAAGAAGAATCCTTTGGCTAAACCCCCAAATAAAAAATCGAGCCCTAGGAATACCCCGTTGGGTACTTTTAAGGTGGAGAATGTCTTGAAGGAGCCCCCTATAAATAAGTTAGTTTCCTATTCAGTGGATTCTCTGGGTGAGAACTATGCTAACCCCAAAGGAAAGGAGGATTCCATGGCCTCTTTTCATACTATGGACAAAGAGAAAAGACCCAATTCCCTTGGGTACCTCAACCCTGAAGATGACTATTTCAAGCCAGAAAAGGAGTTTACTTGAGATATTCTTGCTATGGCAAGAGATGACGCAGTTGAGTATTTCAAAAAAATTAAATGGGGTTTCCTTGAGATAAAGGACGTTAAGGTTAAAAATGGGGCACTTACTAGCAAGCTGGAGGTGTTAGAAGCTAAAGTGGATTCTCAAAACTCTGTTGAGGTCTTATGGACTATGGAAGAGAAGATGGCAATGGTTGGTTGATATGAAAGAGTGGTTGCAAACATGGAAATTTTGAAGAAGGACCACGAGAACAAGGTCAAGTACCTGGAAAAATAAATTTGTAAGATTAGGGATACTATGAAAACCAACATTAAGCATAACCATAGATTTTTCAAACATAATGACACTATCCTGAGCGCTTTGGTGGAGAAAATAGATAAAACCCAACGGAGATTGTTGATTATGGATCTTCATGTTGATAAAAACAAAAGAAAGAAGGAGTATTTTGGCCCTTCAAAGAGAACAAGAGCCAATCTAAAGAGAAAAGAGGATTCTTCACCTCTAGAGACTCAAGACCTAAAGAAGGTGAACAAAGAAATGTGCAACTTGGAATTTGAAGTTGTTGAGACTTTAAAGTCTCTTGGTTTGTTTAGGTTGTGTTATTGTTTTTGGTTTCTTGTTGTCTTTTAGTTGGCTTTTGGTTGCTAGTTGCTATCCTTTTTTGCTCTGTGTTGACTCACAACCTTCTTGTCTATTAGTACTCTAATGGTTTATTTTTATTTGTCTTGTAAACTTTGTGGTTTTGGGTCCCTATAAAACCATCTTTTTCCTCTATCAAAAACATACATATTGTTGGAATGCACAATAAAAATGAGAGTGGAGGGGGTGAATCAGTTGTATCAAATTCTTTACTTCTTATCTTAATCAATTCCACTTTATCTCCAATCCTTTATTAAGTATGAACATGAAAATGCAAATAATAGAAACACAACACCAAAGACACCATATTTATGTTGAAAGCCCAATGAGGGAAAAACCACAATGAGGATTAACTCATAGTATAGTAGTAATGCAATACCAGATACAAAAGGCTCACTACCAGAGGGCTCAATACCAAAATACAAAGGATCACTACCTAGATCGAGGGCTCGCCACCTTAGGACTCACTATCCAAAGAAAGAGGATCACTACCTACAAATAATACAAAGAAATAGATAATTATTCACCACTAGGAGTGTTACACACTTCACAAATTGATCAGAAGATTATGAATACAATGAAGTATTGTTGCAACAATTCACTCTTCCACACTCTATTTTTTGCACTTGTTCACACACTCTTCTCTTTCTTGGATCAAATGATGGATGGATATGAAATTTTCTACAACTTATATTGTATTTATACAATCTTCAACCTTAGGAACATTATCCAATGTCGATTATACAATTTCATTTTACAAACTCAAACTAGGTCACCTACTCAACATTCCCGTGGTGGTTAAGAATATGAGGGGCCCAAATACATATTTAATTTAGGATCCAAAAAAAATCTTGGATCATTCACATGCTTCCTCAAGTCAATTAAAAATCCAAATGTAACATGTAGACACTAGGTCAGCCAAACCTAATGAAAACACAAATGAAATTTGAAGTAAACACATCACCATCAAGATAAACACACACGAATTGCTCGACAAGCTTCACCAATAATTTTACCATCTCTGAGAACAACTCAGATACATCTGCAACAACTTCAACAAACTTCATTTGTATAGAAAACTTCACCAATTCAACCAAGACAGCTAGAAAAACATAGAGACTCTAGAGGAGTTCTTCAAGAGCACCAAACCACAAGAAACTTAGTCAAAACACAAAAATAGTTAGAAAGAGTAATCTCCCAGATCCGCAAGATATGAGGCCAATTATTAGGAGACTGAAAAGCCAAAAAAATTCTCCCATTCAATAATTAGATAACTCCAACAAACTAGTTCACACATTGGTGAACATAACTTTTTCTCTCCAGCAAACTAGAAGCTGAAAATCAGAATAGATAATCCATTCTAGCTTATGAACACGCCTATAAATCTGCATAGGTATTGGGTCAACATAGGAGAAATGAAGAGCACAATACTGAAGCATACTTAGAACACTCTTCAACACAACTCTCATTATATTTCATTTTTCCTCAAAAGCACTTGGAAAAATCCAACTTACTCAACATGTACAGTGTTGACATCAATGACAACACCACAAAACACATCCATAATTGCAAAAATTCTCCCCTTTATCATTGATGGCAGCACATTATGTGAAAAAAAATTAGAGGTAGCATACATATTTCTTAGAAGCAACAACCTGTCAAGCATAAAAGTTTCACATGATTCTCTCTCCCACATCCTACATGATTTTTAGAAGTGACAACCTTCCAAGCATAAAATTTTCACATGATTCTCTCTCCTGCTTTGACATCAATGAAAAATGATATAAAAATATCTATTCACTCCCCCTAAGGAGTACATCCACATCACATACTACAACAATTCACTTCTCTACCCCCCCTTAGGAGTAGACCTCAATCATTAGTCCAAAACAAAGAAGGTTTGTGAATCCACTAGATTGATGCACCTCCATGTTCACTTAGTTCAAAGGAGGGGAAAAAACCCCTAAATTCCCTTTGACATACTCAAAATTATCCTTTGGAAGGGCCTTAGTGAATATGTCTACAACTTGTTCTTTGGTAGGTACATATTCAAGTTTAACTTCATTCCTCAATAATTTCCCCCTCAAGAAGTGATACTTGATAGACATATGATTTGTTCTAGAATGCATCATTGGATTCTTTGAAATTTTTATAGCACTTATATTGTCACAATAGATAGAAGTAGGTTCATCACTTACCACACCTATGTCCATCAACGTTTGCTTCATCCAAAGTACCTATGTACAATAGGATGTTGTTGCAATATATTTTGCTTCTATAGTGGATAAAGAAACTGAATCTTGTTTCTTGCTCAACCATAAAACTAATCTTCCTCCAAGAAAGAATGCTCCTCCAATTGTACTCTTTCGATCATCTACACATCTGGCCCAATAGCATATGTGAAGGAACTTAAAGTGAAATCACTGCCCTTCAGATACTATAGCCCATAGTCTAGAGTTCCTTTAATATATCAAATATCCTCTCACAACTTTAACATGTACTTCCTTTGGTACTGCTTGAAATCTTGCAACTAAGCATACTACATGCATAATGTCGGTCTAGTAGCAGTAAGATACAAAAGTCCACCAATCATGTATTTGTATAAGATATGATCAAATTTAGTAGATTCATCATCCTTACTTAACTTACATCTAGTTACCATAGGGGTACATACCAATCTTGAGTCACCCATTCCAAAATTCTTTAACAATTCCTTAACATACTTAGATTGTGAAATGAATATCGCTTTGTTTGTTTGATTAAATTGAAGCCCAAGGAATAAATTTAGTTCATCAATCATAGAAATTTCAAATTCTTTTTGTATATCTTCAACAAACGTTCTAGACATACCTTCATTACCACCAAAAATGATGTCATCAACATAGACAACAACTATCAGTATTTTGTCTTTCTCAAATTTGAAGTAAATATTGCTATTTGTAGACCCTTTGTTGAATCCCTACTTTGTCAAGTATTTATCCAATCTAGCATACCAAGCTCTAAGAGCTTGCTTCAGTCCATATAATTATTTATGTAAAGTACAAACCATGTTCAGTTTGTCTAACAATGAAAAACCTTTTGGTTGCTCCATATATACTTGTTCTTCCAATTCTCCATTCTAAAATGTAGATTTAACATCCATCTAATATACTTTGAAGTATTTATGACCTGAAAATGCCAAGAACATTCGAATGGATTCCATTCTTGCTACAAGTGAAAAAATTTCTTCAAAATTTATTCCTTCAACCTATGAATATCTTGTACATACAAATATTTCTTTATTTCTTACCACTTCATCATCTTCTAAATACCCATTTAGAACCAATTACATTCTTGTTTGTAGGTCTAGGGACTAGTTCCCATGTCTAATTCTTCTTTATCTATTGTAACTCCTCTTTCATTTCACTAACCCAAATTTCATCATCACATGCTTCATTCATAGTCTTAGGTTCTATTTTAGAAAGTAAAGAAAAGTTTACCTCAACCGCTTTTCTTCTTGCCTTCACTCCTTCACTTTTGTCTTCAATTATCTGTTCCTCTGGATGATTTTTTTGAACATATTTAGGAGTCTTTGGTGCAGGTTCTAGATTTTATTCTTCTTCTTCACTTTTCTCTTTCTCTTCCTTTTCATGTTCTTGCATTTTCACACAAATAGGCTCATCAAATTCAACTTCAGTTATCTCCACCAACCTATACATAGCTTCATCAACCTTCACATTAATACTTTCAATGATTTTTCTTAGTCTCTTATTAAAAGAACTGTAAGCCTTAATTTTATTTCAATATCCAAGGAAAATTCCTTCATCACATGTAGCATCAAATTTTACAAGATTTTATTCATCTCTTCTAATGTAACATCTACTTCAAAATACCTTAAAGTATTTCATAGTAGGAGTCTTACTTGTCCATAACTCATAAGGAGTCTTAGTGTTTCTACCTTTGATGTGAACTCTGTTAAGAATGTAAATAGTAGTGTGAATGGCTTTTCTCCAATATATATCATGAACATTTGTTTCTTTCATCATACTATGGCAGCCTCTTGCACAGTCTTGTTCTTCCTTTCTACAACTCCATTTTGCTTCGTGGATCTACAAGAAGAATAATGTCTTTTTATACCATGTTCTTCACAAAATGAATTGAAATCACCAGATGTAAACTCTCCAACTCTATCAGATCTTAAATATTTTATCCTTAGGTTTACTTCATTTTCTACTCTTTCCTTAAACACTTTGAATCTATAAGGAGCTTGAGTATTTTCTCTAATAAATGTAACCCATGTCATCCTAGAGTAATCATCAATTAAAAGCATAAAGTACCTATCACAATTCAGGCTTCCTATTCTTGTAGGACCATAGAGGTCTATTATTTCTAGCATTCCAGTAGATGATTGATCCTTTTTATAAAAGTTGTTCCTTGTCTATTTTCCCATGTGATATTTTCTGCAGATTGAATTTGAAGGATTTATGATTCTCGAAATATTTCTCACAACTTCTCTAGAACTGATCCTAAACATATTATCAAAATTCACATGTCACATCCTCTGGTGCCAGAGCCAATTCTCACTAATCTTGGAAACAACACATTGACCATCACTTCCCTTGAGCTGATAGATGTTTCCATGAGTTCTTCTTCCATCTGCAACCATAGTTCCAGATCCTTTTCTAATATCACAAGTTTTATCCTGAAACACAAGCTTAAAACCTTTGTTGCACATTTTTGCAACACTTAATAGATTATTCCTTAAGCCCTTTACATAATAAATATCATCAGTGTTATTCTTTCAATCAAATCTAATTGTTCCTTTTCCAAGAATATTAGCACTAGAATCATCTCCAAACATGACTTTACCTCCATCATACTTCTCAAGTTTAGTAAACTTACTCTTATCTCTAGTCATATGATTTGAACATCCATTGTCAATTACTCAAAAGTATTCATCCTGTCTAGCATGAAAAGTAGTTACCAGAGTACCTTCTGATTCATTCTTCTTACACTCTAAAATAGGTTCTTTTGAAGATTTATTTTCCATAACTAAAAACAAACATTCATATTTATCTTCCTCAAGGTAGGATTCATCATCATAAATTCCCACATCTTCCTTAACATATTACAACTTCTTGAACTTCATATCCTTCTTATTCTTGTAATTATTGTTATTATCCTTATTCTTCTTTTGTGTAGCTCTATTAGGACATCTTGATGCATAATGACCAATATTTCCAGAACTAAAAAATTTAAAAGGAAACTTACCTCTATATTTATCAATAACTCTCTTCAATATCCTTGTGAATTTTTCTTGAACCAAATATTTTGCATCATCATCTTATATCTTCATGGATTTAAAGGTTTTTTTAGTCTTCTACTTGTCTCTTGCAAATTTTCTCATCTCAAATGCAATCAAGATACCAAATAGATTATCCTCAATGAAAGTCTTCAGATCATACTATTCTTCAAGTACATATACTTTGTCATTATAATTGTCTGATAAGGAGATCAAGATCTTCTCAATTATATCTTCATCTTTCATGGTACCACCTTGATTCTTGACTTCGGTTGCTATAGTTTCAAATCTCTAATAATAACTTGCAATATCTTCTTCATCTTCCATTTTTAGATTCTTAAATTTTCACTTAGTAGTTAATTTCCTTGAAAATTTTACTCTCTCATTTCCTTCATAAATATCTTTCAATTTTATCCACATTTCATTTGTTGTTTTTTCAACAAGATTATGCTCCTTTCCACTTTTAAAAGGAAAAAAAGGGGGACTAGGTGGGATAGGGTTAGGCAATGGTAAGGATGTTGGAATTTCTTATCTTGATTGTGGATTGTTTCTAGTGTTAGATGTATGGGAAATGGTTTTATAATTTGGTTGCTGCAGATAATTATTCTTAGGTGGTTTGAGGATGAGGATAGGTTTATTTTGAACTTGTGGTTTTTGTGAGGGTGGATAAATGATAAGTTTAGGCTTAGGGGAGTATTTCAAGGGATATCTAATGTTCATAACCTCATAGGTCTTTTCATTTTTTCATGATCTCTTAGTGAAGGGGAGTCTAATGTCACTTCATTATCTTCATCTAAGGGATTACTATTGTCAATCTTCTCATTTTTTTTGACCATGCTATCTTCCCTAGTAGGAGAGTTTCTAGGAGAGCTACAAACTAGATATTCATGACATTAATTGTTTGGTTCTTTAAGAATAGATTCATCACAAGTAGGGGACTCATCAATGGTTGTATCATCCCTTTTATCAATGATGTCATTCTCTTGTTCAACAAGGTTTTTACTATGGGAAGAGAGACACATAATATTCTCAAAACTTTAATTGCTTTGATCTTCCAACATCAAAATATCTTCTTCACAAATAGGAGAGATATTTGGAGAAGGTAAATTTTATTTTCATGATTTTCAATGATTTCATCCTTTTTCTCTAAGGTCTCATTCTCTTGTGCCATAATATCTACCCTAGTAGGGGAGATTTTAATATGTTCACCACATTTCATGTTTAGATTTTGTAAAGTAGATTCATCATAAATAGGGGAGGTATCAAGAGAAGAACAACTATCATTGTCATGCTTACCAATGGTTGGAATTTTTATTTCAAATAGATATTTCAAGATGGTAGGAGCATTAGGAAATGGAGGAACAATATTCTCATGAATTTCAATAAGTGTTTCCTCTAACACTAAAGTGTCCTCTTCGCATCTAGGACCTAGATATTAGGAGATGAACAAGGTTCATTATCATGATTATCTGTTATTACACCACCATGTCCTATAATGTCTTCCCAAGTACGAGAGGTAGGATTTTAATAGTCCTTAATCATTGGATCTCTTAACACCAACATATCCTCCTAACAAATGTGATTTTCATGATTGTCCATGATTGTATCTTTTTTCACTAAAGCATTCTCACAAGTAGGGGAGGTTTTGGGAGATGAATGGAGAGTAGGTAAAGTAATGTTAAGGAATGTTTCAATGATCTCATCTTGTTGTTTCATAATATCTTCCCAAGGGGAAGGGGGAGGGAAACAAACAAGACTTTCATGATTCTCAATGATTGTATCTTCTTTCACCAAGATACCTTCATCACTACTAGGAGAGGTATCAAGAGAAGAACAATTATGATTGTCATGATTATCTATATGCTTGTATCTTATTCTATCATATCATCCTCACAAATGGGAGAGATAATATGGTTTGAGATAAGCAATGCAATATTAAGGATTGTGTTAATGGTTTGATCCTCTTGCTCTAAGATGTTCTCATAACTAGGAAAGATAGTGGAAGGATGACTGACATGTTTCTTAATGACTTCATTGTCGTACTCTAAATTAAACTCATAATAGGGGATGTTGTACTTTTTTAATCCATTCTTGACCATATCAAAACTATATTTTTAAAAGGGAGCATGCCAACATTAAAAAGTAAATGTTGTAAATGCAATTTTGAATTTTGACAATGCACTAAATGAAGAAAATTAAGTTAAATTCAATGAATTTGATGAAACAAAAAATCAGAAAACTGAAACAAAAATGTAATAGCAGCAAACAAAAGCCCAAAATAAAGATTTCAAATCCTAGAAAATGTAGATTGGGACCTATCAGGGACTCATTTTTTAGTAAGGGCAAATGGGTCCTAGATAAGGATTTTTGAAATATTTTGATTGATTTCTAAGTGTTTTCCAATGCTTTTTAGATTCCAAAATGTTCATGCCAAGCTTGATTAGGGACTCGTTTGCCAGTAAAGGTGAACAGGTCCTTGATTAGGGTTTGTTTAACTATTTTTGAATGATTTTTAAGTTTTTTGTAATGTCTTTTAGTTTCAGGTCTAAGACAGTAACTTTCAATTTCAAATTTTCTAGAAATGCAATGTGGAAATTTAATAAAATGATGAATGCAAACACCTAATTTGAAATTAAATTTTGTTTTGATTTTTAAATGCAAATGTATGTTTTCTAAAGGTTATGAAAAATGATTTATTTGATTTTGTATTTTTAAGATTTAAGGAATGCAAAACAATGCAATTCTAAGACCCTAGATGAAATGCAATTTTGAATGTAAAGTAGAAAACCCAAGATGAGATCTAATTGAATGCAAATGAATGAAAATTAATGCATGGTCTAACCTAGATGTTAGAAACTCCTAAATTGATACAATTACAATGTTTAATAGGTCAGGTTCACCATTATGTAACATAAAAAAATAGGGTTCACAAAAATGAATTGATCAAGATGATGAACCTCTAATTTTGTGCTATGAAACATGCAATTATGAGGGCCAAAATGCCAAAATAACAATTAGAAAATAATTCTAACTATTATAGCAATAAAAAGGGGAAGTGTTTAGAGCTTTAAACAATGTGTACCATGTTGAAAACTTGTTGGTTTTAGGTCATAGAGGAGTCATTCGGTCCTTGTTAGGGTTCCAACAAATGACTTCTGGGTTTTATTCCTCTCAGTCTGCACTCTCAGATCCTAGGTTTTTACTACTTTAGGCCTCATTGAGGACTCATTCGCCTTTAGTGGTGAATGGGTCCTTTTAGGGTTTTGGAAAACTGACTTTTGGGTTCTGTTCTTCAAGATCTGCACTTCCTGCTCCTCGATTTTTAGCTCATGAAAGTTTGAAACAAAACATGAAGGTTCATTTTTTTGTTCTTGCAATGTAGATGCCAACTTTGCAACTTTGCAACTTTGACAATTTTTCTTCAATCTTGTTCTCCACTTGATCTTCAACCTATGAACTTGAAAACACACATCAAAGAGGAGAATTTTTTTTTGATTGTTTTGATTGTTAGAGGATAAGGTTTTCCTTAGTCAAACGCCTTGTATGTAATTAAACCTTATGATTAAATAATGAAATTGAAGCATGTAACATTAATTGATCATACCTTGGAAGATTTCTTGGAATATAAATATGCAAACTAACATGAAGTGGCCATGTAGAATGTGGATCTTGATCTTGAATTAGATGTGAAACAATGGTTGCAAGTAGATCTTCAATGCTACATCAAAAATTTTATCTCAACAACATGGTTGAATGCACTATTCCTTTGACACGATGAAATGACCTTGAATTGCTGCAATAAAACTTCACTAATCTATCTTTGAATGCCTTTAGAATTCTCTATAATGCTCTTGTGAATGTACTCTTATGATCACTTGAACTTGCTAGGTCACTTAGGATGAAACTATGTGAATTAACCTTATATTTATACTAATGCTAATAATTAACCCCGAAATTCAAATAATTCAAGTCGACATCATATATAGGATTGAAAATCATTAAAATTCTGTGATAATTAAATTCAAAAAGGGGTGTCCTATGTCGGGAGAACCCATTCACCACTAAAGGTGAATGGTTCCTTGCACAAATTTCTAGGACCATGCTTTGGGAGGATGAAATAACATCAAAAAACCATTTTCAAAATTCTAAGAAAGAGATGTCCTATGTGGAGAGGACACATTCGCCACTAAAGGTAAATGGGTCCTAGCACCATTTTCTAGGACCTTAAATTTTCCAAATTAAATGCCATGCAATATCATTATTGGGTGTTGGGATAGATCCTTTGGAAAGTGTGATTAATAAGGCTTAAATTTGAATTAAAGGGGCCAATTAGTCTCAACTAACCACAATTAATTAATGAAACCCTAGATAAGTGTGAAAGTGTAATACAAAACTTTACAACACCCCAAATAAGGCACAAATTAAGTCCATTTTTTTTAAATAGTCGTAGACTTAGTGTGAATGTGTACAACACATTACAACACTAAATCAAGGCATAATTAAGTTAATTTTATATCACTTATTCCCAAATTAAGTTTTGAAAAAGGGTTAATTTTTTCTGCACTATAGTAAGACTTGGTTGAAGAAGCAATCATGTGCCAATGCTTCTTGTTCTCCACCTCCCCTGGCCACATGACCTTCTTCTCTAGAACCTTGCCCTCTAGAATTTGAATTCTTTCTTTAGTTGTGACCAGTTGGCCCAAGAGCCACTTCATGATGTCCTTTTGAATGTTAATTATCTCTTAGATTTTTTTATTTTTTTTTCTATGGGGTGAGCAAGGGTACAAACTGACCTAGGTTTAGTTTTGGTTTCCTCTAAATTGTTGCATAGGTTGGGAGAATTTCGTGGATTAGGATTAGAAATGGGGGGTGTTGGGAACATCAGAGATATGGTCATGAGCTGAAGAGTACATAGGATAGTTGGTTGTAGTGGGATTCAATGACTCATCATCATTTGAGTTGTAGGACTCGCCCAACCCAAAACTAGAAATAGGCATGGGTTCTGATAGAGGGGTGCATTTGATGGGTACATACGGGTTTTATCATTCAAAGGGGCTTTAACCTGAGCTCGAGTGCTACAAAATATGGCAGATGGGGTTTCATCAATAGTAATAGAGGGGTTGGGGTCCATAGGGGGACTAGTGGGGTCATGGATGAATAAAGTGTTCTTGCACACAAAGGTAAGGGAGGGAAGCAACATAGA
Organism: Sequoiadendron giganteum; assembly: GCA_007115665.2. Lineage (NCBI taxonomy): Eukaryota > Viridiplantae > Streptophyta > Pinopsida > Cupressales > Cupressaceae > Sequoiadendron > Sequoiadendron giganteum. The sequence continues at coordinate 475,435,360 of CM021100.1, read as the reverse complement.
ATGAAACTTGTATAAATGATAAATAAGGCCCTCGTGTATGGGTAATTTCTTGCATTTACCATGGACACTTCTAATAGATTACTTAAGCAAAGCCATGAGCCAAAATGGGAAATGCATCTATACATTATACCTAAGATGATTAAGCATAGTGAAAATATGGGCATAGAAGCGATAGAAATGCCCTTCAAGAGTGATTTAGGTCATGAGGATTTCAGCAATTGTACTCTAGACTCTAGGTAGGTTTGTGTGGTTAAAGCCATTTTGTAACCTCTTCACCTTCTCGCCCTCTTTCACAAACTATTTTCATGTCTTCTTGGTAATGAATTTTTGATTTATGAGGAATGTAAATCCCCTCCAAGGATAGCCGCGTAACTTCTACAATAAGTTCTAGAATCACCATGAAAGAGACCCCTCCAACAATAATAGTTCCATCCACCCAAGAATTGGCTAACTCCAAAGAAATCTTGGGGTTATTCCCCTGCATCCTCTCCACATACGAAGCCAAATTTCCCCATTCTAGAATACATACCAAACCTCATTGTCTTGCTTCCATCCATCGTAGTTGGTAGGTTTATCCTAAACCAAATCCCCTGCCTTCACTAAAAACACAAGTTTCAGAGCGAGGAAACACTAGTAGTAGAAATGGCTATATGAAAACTAGAGCCACAAATAAATATAAATATGCATAGATTGATTAGCAGACTTAAGTTTCCATAAGTGAAGAGTGTGGCAACTATCAATACGAGCTGACAACATATCCAAATCAATCTCATTTGGAAAATACTTTAGCATCATGTTGAATTAATTCGAGCAACTGACTTGAGATATGGAGGATATTATCCCATTTTACTAAATTTGGAGTAAAAGCTCCAAGATTTTCTAAGGCATCAAAAAATTTATTGCTGCTCCTATACATGTGATTAACCATGCAATTCCCAAGGCTAATCATGAGATTGCAAGCCAAGGCCATGGGGTCTTGCAGAGACCAACATGGAGAGGATTTCTTAGTTAGCATAAGAATCGTGTTTCTAGACTCCCCTTCTATAACCAGATTAGAGAACCCAACTTGTGTGGAAATTTGAGTGTTGTGGAAGGCCATCACCACCTCAGAAAATCTAGAAGATATGACCCCCAAGTTGACTGTGTAGGCTAGAATTAATTTCCCCTTGTGGTCATAGATGACCCCACACCCACCCACCCGACTTGGGTTAGGTTTGGACAAGCTGTCAAAATTGAGCTTTAGCTAGTTAGGCTCAGGGGGAGCAAGGTGTACTTCTCATGTTCGGTAGAATAAGAGAACTGAGGGAAATAAGGGCCTCTAAAATATTCCAAGAAGATACAATTGAGACCTCTAGAGCATTATGATTACTTTTGGGCTTGCAAGGGGTAGGAAAAATCAGCTCAACAACCTGACTAATAAATTTTTTTGCAACCACCAACCACAAGGACCTTTTTTTCCTAAAATATTTGTTATTGTGCTCCTTCTAGAGTTCCCACCCCATAAAGAACAATGATTCCCACTAGAGCTCAACAAGTAGAGGGTGGGACACCCAGGGGGACCAACAATTCAAAATATCGTGAACATTATTTTGCTAGACCCAACAAACTTTGAAATGAGATTGGATTTTATTCCCAACCTTCCAAGAGTAAGAATAATGGAAAATAAAGTGAGAGATGGACTCAACTTTTTTCTCGCATAGAAAACACCAATTCCCAAGCTATATGCATTTTTGTTTGAAAACTATTAAGTTTGAGGATCCTTTTGTGATAGATAGTCCATGAAAATCATTTTATTTTAGGTGAGTAATTTCCTCTCTAGAGCTGCATCTAATCAAACATAGGGTTCAAAGAACTAGAAAGGAGATTGTAGTCGGTCTTGATAGAATACACGCCATCTTTAGAATACTTCCAAACTAGCAAGTCAGGAATGTCAGAGGGGAATAACTTATGATTCCTGACTATTTTGAGAATTTATTTAGTATCCAACCGAAGGGGGTGGTTGAACCAATTAGGGTCAATCTTCCATCTAGGTGGATCGAAAAAAAAATCAATTTAATATGAGACCTTATCGCCTAGCCAAGTATACAGGTCTAGATGAACAATAGATAAAATAGGAAGGAGACCAAGAGCTTACAAAGACAACCCATTATCATCCTAGAAAGAGACCAAGGTACTTGATTTGATAAGCCAAAAGGACCCTAAAGAGAGTGGATTCCTAGTTTTTTAAAAGGTTATTCTAGATCACAGAACCAGTAGTAAGAACTCCATTGCCCAACATAGAGAGACAATCATGTCCCTGCAAATAATTGTCCTTGAGAATAGAAATCCATTATGATTGATTATTAAGAAGTTTCCAAGAGATTTTGGTTATCAGTGCCATTTTCATCAATCTTATTTTTCTCAATTCTAGACCACCATAACATTTCTTGGAGCACATAGTATCCCAATTCACTAGAGATAACGTGTTCCTTTCCTCAATCTCTGACCATAGGAACCTACATTGGATTTGTAAAATTTTCTCTGACAATGTTGTAGGCATAAAAAATAAAGACATTAGGTACCCAACCAAATTTTGATGGGTGTTCTTAAGTAGAAGAAGCTTACCAACATTTCTGAGAAGGGCCCCCTTCCATGCAACAAGATTCCTTTTCAAACCCATTCCAAAAGAGTAGACCAGATATAATTGTCCACTTTATGAAAAATAAGTGGCATACCCAAATACATCGAGGGAAGAGGTAGGGTTTGACAATTGAGAATTCTGACAATCCTAGCTTGAAGAGTAGGGTTTACATTCAGGAAAATGATAACACTTTTATTGAAATTGGTACACTACCTAAACACCTTAGCAAATTTTGAAAGAATATCCATCCAACCTTTAGCCTCTACCATAGTGGCCTCCCTCGAGAACATCATGTCATTAAAAAATTGTTGATGAGAGATCGGTCGAGACATAGAGGAAGAGGCAAAGCCCACTATAGAACCATTCAAAATTTTATATTCAAATTATGGCCAAGGACCTCAGCCATCAAAATAAATAGATAGGGAGATAGTGGGTCACCTTGGTGAATTCCACCAAAAGCTGAGAAGAAACCTTGTGGGGTTCCATTGATAATCATAGTATTTGGGGGAGTTCACACAACTTTGAATAAAATTTAACAATTTACCAGAGAAGCCAAAATGATGAATAACTTCAAAAAGGAAATCCCAAGACACCTTGTCATAGGCTTTGGAGATATCTAGCTTAAGAGCCATACTTTCCTTTCTTATTTTATCCATGTAGAGGAGGGTTTCATGCACCAACATAATAACATCAATAATCTACCTCCTTGGCACAAAGCCTTTCTAGCTAGGATGTATTAGCTAGTTCAAGTGGGATTTAATGTGATTGACGAACAGTTTGGAGCATATTTTGTAAAATTTATTGCAGAGACTAATAGGCCTAAATTCAATCAACTTGTTGGCCCCCTAATGCTTAGGAATAAGAATGATGAAATTTTTATTGAATTATTTAAGTATTTTACCAATAGAGATAAATTTAGCCACCGCAACCATGACGTCTTGACCAAGAATATCCCAAAATATCTGAAAAAAGAAATGAGGAAAGCCATCAAGGTCAAGAGCTTTGAAAGGTTTGAGGGAGAACATAACCTTATGAATCTCATCCACTTGAGCACTATCTTGCATAGACATAACCTCCTACTGAGATAGAGCCAAGGGGATAACATTGAGGATTTCACCCACTAGAAACTTCGTTGGGTGTGGGTTGAGAGGGTTATGGAAAAAATAAACACCAGCATGAGCTAAATAATCCTCATCAGTCATAGTGGATCCATCTTTAAGGATCAACTCATAGATAGTTTTCCTCTTCCTGTGTCTCATCATTGTCATGTGAAAGAATCTAGAGTTTTTATCCCCCCTCATGGAGCCATTGATTCCTAGAACATTGTTTCCAATAAACCTCCTCCTTCTCAATAATATTATGCAGTTTACTGAGTAGGTTCTTTTCCTTAGTAGCAAGATCCATTTGAAAACAAGATTTTGAATCTTTTTGAACCTGTTAAAGCTGATATTTGAGATACTTTTTCTTTTCAAAAATGTTACCAAAACAACTCTTACTCCAAACTTTGAGTTTCCTCTTGAGAATCTTGAGTTTAAAAGCTAGATTGTACATAAAAGAACCACATTCATAGACCCTCCACGAAGAGGCAAGAAGGTCCCTAAATAGAGGTTAATACATCCACATTAATTCAAAATGAAAAGGGTTTTTCACCTTAGGAGGAGTACTCCAATACAGGAGCAACAGGGTATGATCTAAACCAAGTCTAATGAGAGAGGACAAGGAAAGCGAAGAAGTGTGCTAGTCAAAAGACACCAAACAACAATGAATCCATACTTGAATGAGATTGTTCCCTACTCATTTGTTAGACTAGGTGAATGAGCTACCTTCAAGGTCTAAATCCATCAACCCACCATCATGCAAAAATGAGTTGAGGTCTAGCATGTTGTCCAAAAAATCTAGAGTACCTCCCTTCTTTTCAGAAGGAAAAAGAAGGGAATTGAAATGTCCCATCACCATCTAGTTACTATAAAAAAATTATTCCTACATCCTTGTAGGTCAACCTAGGTAGACCTCCTCTAAACCACATTATTCAAAACACAAAAATTAGATAACACCCAATTAGGAAGACCAAAGCTTTGAGAGAAACTGACGTTAAGAATTTATTTTTCCTTAGAGATTAGGGATCCATTGAAAAAAGATTTCCACATCGTAACCAAACTACAAGAGGATCCAATAGCATCCACTGCCAAAAATAGGGCAATAGGCTACATAAACTTACTAGACTTGTCAAACTCAACAACTATCATTTTAGTTTCTTGTAGGAGAAGAACGTCAGGATTGAACTCTTTGATCAGATCCCTAATAATATATTTTTATGAAGGTTATTAAACCCTTGAATATTCCAAGAGAATCAACATTTCTTTCTATGTCAGGAGCCAACTTGCTCTAGAGTTTCTAGGTTTCCATTCACAGTATATTTAGCTGTACTTTTTTGTTTGGTGATTTTACTAAGTTTCCTTCCTACCTTAGCAACAATCCCCACATCCACCAACTTTCATGGGCTAGTCTTCACCAGGGAGTGGGGATAACACAAGGGATTACTAGAGAAACACAAGTAGGGATCTCATCAGTTACTAGCTATTGGAAAACATCATGCCTCAAAGGGGATACGTTTAAAGTGAAGACCTCTAAAAAAAACTTGGAGGAGTCTAGGGAAAAGCACTAGTCAATCGTAGGAGAGAAGATCAGGGACACCAAATTCTATGCAAAGGGAACGAGCTTAGAAAAATCATGGACCAGAGAAGGGGAAGGGGCGAGCAAGCTAGAATGAGAAACCTCACAAGACTAGCAAACATGAACCACTAGTGGAGACTAGGGCATTAGAATGGATGACATCAATGCTGAGATAGATCCCCCAACATTGGGGTCGGGGGAAGGGGAGGTCACAACCTTAGCTTTACCCACAGGGGGCTTGAGCAAACCTTTAGGGAAAGCATTGCAAATATGACCAACAAAAGAAATTTTTTGACAAAAAGTAGTTTTCATATTTGATGATTTGCAACCACTTACTAAGTTTGGATTCTAGAATGATCGAGGCCAGGAGGACCTTATTCGGCTTGATGTTGATGTAGAAACATGTGAAAAATATCCTGGATCTTTCTTTGGTGAGATAATCCAATGAGGAATTTTCCAAAGGAGTTGGCCACTCCTACAATAATTTCTTCATCCCAGAACTCTAGAGAGAGGCCTAACAAACAAAGCCAAGTAGGAAGCATTGCTACCAAGTGAGCAGAAGGGTCAAAACTAGGGCACCATTTGCACAAGGAAAGGATTTTTTTACCAAAGAACCAGGAGTCAATAGTGAGGGTAGCCACACAGTCATCATGAAGATGGAAGTTGAAACAAAATAAATATTTTGGAAGAGTCGAAACAAAGAAAGAGCCCTTGATAGCCCACTTGGAAGAATCCCATTTACAAACATATTCAATGTTGGGCCTTCTTCCCATGAACCTACTGACCAAGAATTTTTCCATTTTATCAATCTACTAGTCCAAAGATGGGTCTTTAAATTTTATAGTAGTACCGTCCTCTGAATGCAAGATATGGATCCCATCCCCGACTTCACATCTTGTCTCACTAGCAATTTTTTGAAATAGACCTATCTAGTTAAGCTATGGAGTAACTTTTTAGAAGGGATAGAAAGTGACCCAAAAGACCTGTGTGAATCTTTGGGAGAATAACCCTTCCTAGCAGAACCACCGAAATCCCCTTGCACCAAAGGATAGGAACTAAGAGATTCCCATCCAACACCATCCACCTGTGTGCCGCCAAATTCAAAAAATTGATTCCTACCAAGGAACACTAAATTATGATTTTACCCCTTAATATGTGGAAAATTTCATGGCATAATTAAAAGTATTAATAAATCTCCACATGATGTAAGTATGAATGGATATGAACTTAAAATGTAAAGAACTTAAGGTATGTTTTGGGATGGTTAACTAGTAAATTTGTGTACCTAATGGTATAATATAGATTACTTATAAGAAATACCAACCTATAAATTAAAATTGATGGTTGGATTAAGTAAAAATGCTCACTTGAGGGTAAGTTGTAGTATGCACCCTCCTAAATATTATAAAAATTACTCCAAATCCATCAATTATGGAACAAAAAACCACTTGGGAGGCAAGGATAAGGGGTTCAAAAGCAATTAATTTGACTATTAAATTAAAATTTTGAAGAAATTAATAAATGCAACCTCTCTATAAGTCAAGACAAATTATCCCAAGGGGGGAAGGATGTCACATCCCACACATCAAGGAATAATAAGATTACAAAAACTAAAATAAAAAGTAAGAAAATGAATAAGGAGGTCGTGAATTTTAAGGGCTCAAGGAAATCATGCATTTAAAGGGATTTCCGTCATTCCTATGATGAGGAGACATCAAAATAAATAGGAATGGTTACACAGTCACTAAGAATGACATTTCATGTGTTTGACCATCCAAAAATTGCAACAACAAGGATGGGGTATGTTATGCAATGGGTAGGTGGAAAATAAAAATAAGAAATATGTGCAAAGTCATAGCAATTATCAACAACCTAGCAAAGGATGTCACCCAGATTAAATGAGGATGGTGTCAGGTGTAGAATAGGGGATGACCATGCCATTATGGAGGCATGACAACCCTCTAATTATTTAAAATTATTGTAGGTAGAATTCAAGATGAAACACAGACCCACGACCACCCCCTTAAAGATGAGATTTCATGCAATTTGAGGAGAACAATGCTCCCCCGTCGAGTAGAAAAATCATTGTTCATGAGAGAAGGGAGAGAAAATTTTAAAATGCCCATGACCCCCCTTAGTTTCTCATTTTGTTCAAGGATGGAGAGTAGAGAGGAATACTATAAGACATGTACAACAAAGGTCATGAGAAGGGAGAAAATGAAAAGTTTGGCGTGAGGGAAAAAGGCACCTAAGAGTCTTCAAACCCCTCAACCTCTTTATCTGGATATAAGCACAGTTTTGGTTAGAAAAATATGATGACACAAATAGCAAGAAGGGTGTGAAAAGGGTGGTAGGTAAAATGGGATAGAATTGCATGGGAAGGAGAGAACAAAGGGATGCGAGTAGAAGAAGATGGTGTGTAGAGAGATAGGAAAAAGGGTAAGACAACTAGTGCCATGTTAGAAAGGGGGAAGCTATGTAATAGCAGATTGAGCAACAAGGAAACAAAATTAAAAAGAGAAGATAATTAGTCGTGGAAGAATATGTGGAGTACAAAAGAAGAAAAATAGATAGATTTTGGTAGTGCATATGGTATAAGATTAGAGAGAGGCATCAGGTAATAGCAGGAGATTGAATAGATGTTGAGTGAGATTCTACCAAGATTGCAAGCATTCACTTTGTTTGTGCCAAAGAATAGGAGGGTGCGGAGTGGGTGATAGACAACAATTAAAACATTATGAAAATTAGATTTAAATTCACCAGATGGCCCATGTAGACTCTCCCTCACTACAAAGGAGACATCTGATTCAAAGATAGATAAGTAATGCATATTGATAAATCTATTATTATGGTAGTTTGTATTTAAATGGGTGATAACATATAAAAATCAATTAATGATTCCAATGATATGGAAGAAGCAACAACTTATTTTAGTAACAAACGTGTTAATTATAATAGGTTAATGTTTTTGGTTGGTGACTTAACATAATTACTTCCTAGCTATCTTATGCCTGGTTTTGGATGGATGAAATTTTTTGCTAAGTTTATTGATGTGGATATTTAGTTTAGGAGACCTTTATCATTGATTGTAATTATTTTAAATGTGAAGAAATCAAACAAAGTGTTAGGTCGAAAATTAATCAATAGATATTTAATCCAAATATTAAGTTAATGAATATGTGTGTGTGACCAAGTGAGCACTCTTACTAGATTAAGAATATAAGTGAATATTATTGTACAAGTGTATGGATACATATAAGTTATGATTTGTAATATGAAATTGCTCAACATTTAGGAGTTTAAACCCTATCAACTCAGTAAAAGGGAAGTGTGGCCTTGATGGTTATCAAATGAAGTTTATTAATAGGTCTACGAATTTGGGATTTTCTATCTACCTAAACAAAACCACCTTTATATATTACAAGATAATCCTTCAAGATTTATTTAGTTCATTTTCCAAAGTTTTGAACTTTTACTTTAAAAAGAGGAAGATGGTGTATATTCTTACCTTAATGTTTTACATAGAATGAGGTGGGTTAAAAACATAGCTATATAAACCTGTTTATAATATGAACTAGGAACATGATTAACAAATCTGAGTAGTGGATTATTGTTGCATAATAATTTAAGAAACGATGACTTGTTAAATGGCACTAGAACCATATTGTACTAAACATACTTTTAATGTTGCAAGTTGAAACTCTTGGTGGCCTACCTTGGATTTGAGGACAAATACTTAATATGACTACATGATCGTTTTCAACACCTTAAATATGAGAACCTTGATATGGGAGTTATCATTTGAGTGAAAGAAGGATATTATAGATTTAGTGAACCACAATATGATTGCATACTAAATGGATGGAAATTATCATTTAATTTGATTATGCTATTAAGTTTGTGCTAAGAGATAAACCTTATAAGATCCTACTATCCAACATCTCCTGAAACCTTGTTGTTGACCATCAAGGTCATAATTAATATAAATGACAAATATGAATAAGTTATCTAGTCTATGAACTTGACTATTCTAAGAATATCAGGTTGTACCATAAGGTAAAGGATATTGGAACATTAAGAATAGTATTAGTAATATTAATATTGGGATTATATTTACATTCGTTGATCTAATGGATATAGTGTTGCAAATAAGATTTCCGGTATTAATTATAACTTAAAACAAGATCACAAATACTATAGTATGTCTTGCAAAGATATCTACTAACCCCTTGAGCATAAGAACCATAATATTAAAACTATTATATGAGTTGAAAATGGAAATGTCTTCCTATGGGTTTGTGTGAACTAAGGTAATATGTGTAGAACCCTATGTTGAAAACTATATGTTATTATAATTAGAATACCAAATGTGGCACAATATCCTTGATAGGAAATTGTAAGGAGTTTAGCGATGCTCAAATTGAATGAGGAATGATAACCATGGTAAGGTTTAAATTGAGATTTTATATGTGTGGATAGAAGTGTCATGACCAATACACATGTATCCTTGAGAAATATTATAAGGATAACTATATATGACTTTGATCCATTTTGAAGCAGGTACGTAGGTAGTCCTTGGGTGAAGGATGCCTTTGTGACCTCAAGTCCATAGAGGGGGGGGGTCTAGGGGGGAAAACTCATAGATTTTGGGGTTGTTCCTACATGGTTTGATGTTTCCTCCTTCAGAAGCTTCAGTTGGAGGCTAAAATGGGTATCGAATGGGTATGATCAAGTTAAGGTTATTTAATAACCTATATTTAATAGATAATAGACTTCTATTAAACAAAATGAATTAATGGATTTAACTACCTTATAATAGGTATTTGATTATATTTATATGTTGGGTAAAGTTCATCTCATATTGGTTTCATGTATCTCTTATATGTTTGTGTAATTCAACTCCATATCTAGAGGTATTTATGTATAGGTCCATGTATCTGTTAATTGTGATTGTGATTCATGTTATGCATGACCCACCTAAGAGTGAACCTCCGTGATATTTGAGCAGTGATAGGTGGTCATTGGATCATACTAATAACCGATGTTTAGGCTACTGCTAGGGATTAGTTAGCATTCATATGGTTTATTGAGGTGAATGGATGATACTACCTTGGTTATGATACAACCATAGCGGTTGCATAGGTAGGAACCCATCCATGTGGGTAATGGTAATCTAAGGCTAACTGTGTATTGAGAGGGTTCATTGAATTTCACTAATAAGCATGGAAGTGATCGATGCCAAGTGTTACCAAGGATTTTGAAGAAAATAGATGACAATATCACTAAGGTCACAAGGTTGTATATGTTGGGAACTATGTCTTCCTAGGTGGATAAACTTGTCGCTTGTGGCTTATAGGTAATTGAAGTCTTAATCCATAGGGTTATCATAGGTTCACTACTTGGGGAAAGCCTTGGGATGGTGGGTAAACCCATGATGCAGTATGAGATGCACTGAATCCCCTTCCCAGATGTTAGATTGTATACCTATCCTTGTGGGGTTAAGGATGGACTCGCGGTGTAGTATGGGATGCACCAAATCCTCTTCCCATTTGTCCAATGTTGTAGAAGACCAGAAGAAAGGATAGCAGCCACGTTGTATTGTGCAATGCACCGATATTATTTTATATTTGGGATGCATTATGGACATGTGTTAGTTAGCCATTGTAATGTGTTAGTCAACCATTTTTGATGTGATGTCTGATGGAGCTTCCCACTATGTGTGCTGGAGATCATCACTATGTGTTTGTAATGTATGTTGGAGCTCATATTGTGTATTTGTGATGTATGGTGGAGCTCACCATGGTGTATATGTGATGTATGTTAGAGCTTGTCACTGTCTATTTGTGATATATGTTGGAGCCAGTCACTAATGTAAATGTGATGTGCAAATGAGATAGTCATAGTTGTACTTGTGATTTATATATGAGCTAATCACCATTGTACTTGTGATCTATGTATGATCTAGGCACTGCTATACTTGTGATGTGTATGAGCTAGTCATCTTGTGTATATGGATGTATGCTTGTGATAGTTATTGTGTATGATCTTTGGAATTATGGTATGAATGACCAGTTGTGAATATTATGAATGATTGTACATTAATGTTTGGTATGGACTCAACACTTTATGGCAGGTTATTATCATTATATTATAATTAAGTAAGTGCTAACTCATGCTTAATGAATATGTCATTGGTTAAAGGCGAGATCATGGATCTCATACAAGAGGAGAGATTGAACTCCCTTTGGAATTGTGGGGTGAACTACGAAGCCTCTAATTCCAATAAGGGGATATGTAGGTAGGGTCACCATGAACCCTCGAGGATTAGGTCTGGGTCTAGGGATGGCCCTAACTATAGGAGCTTAACACTTCTGACTGTAAGCATATAATTTGTGATGTTGATTTGTTATCGCAATGATGAATGAAGAACTTTTGATATTAGCACATCAATCTTAAATGAGAGATTACTTGGTCGGTTAAGTTGGAAGTTGATGCTAATGAATGCAAAAATAAAAATGTTGTGCCTGAGTTGGGGGATTTTACAAGAAAATAGGTTTTTTGATAAGATAAGAGTGCCAAATGTTGAATGGATGGGATTTCCTTGATTTTTTTGAAAGAAGAGAAAGATGGACATCATGTGTATTCTCAAATCAACTAGTTTGACTTTGACATGATACTAATATCTAGTCCAGAATTTTGTATTTTGATTTTGAGCTAGTCAGGCTAAGGGCCAAATCAATGTCCACACCTTTTATTAGAAAACCCTAAGTTCAAAGCTAGCTTCTAGCTTGTGGATAAAATATTTATCAAAATTTTGGCTAGTTAGAACATGTGGAGGAATGAATATTTGTGCTGGAGTGAAAGCTTCTCCTAAATAACTAGAGTGAGCATAATCTATCACGAATGAGAATTTTCTTCTATAGGAATGTGTGGGTTATGGAAAGAAAATTTTCAAGTACATGAAGATGATTCACCATAACATAGACGTCTACATGGATTCGTGCTTCCCTTATCTGCAAATTTAGATATTACTATTGATATGGCTCATGCACAGACTTATCTCACAAGTTACAAAAAGTAGAAGTAGCAACAGAAAAGAGGCAGAAAAGAATCAAAATATGAATAAAAAAACATGAATTCTGTAAATTATAGAGATTTGCAAAAATATTTATGGTAGCATTAGCAGGGTGTTACGATTCAGTATTTTATAATGGGTATAAAAAAGTAACTATTCATGCTTTAGGGTAAATTAAATCACCTGGATGTTTTAATAGCAGACTTGAATAATAATATGTTGCAAAGTATCAGATAAGAGAAATGTATCTCCTAACGACAACTTAGTGACTCCACTCAGGAATATTGTGTTTGCATTCAGATCTCAGGTGGGATAATGCCCGGGTACAACCAAGACATGTGGAAGACCTATTGATTCGATTCAGAAGCTAGGAAGAGCACTCGAAAATTAGACCAGAAGTAGATCAATTGAGGCACCAATATTGTGAAGGATTGGCCTGTCTAGGCTGGTAGTGATGGGTAGGACCATTGCTGAAAGTTGCAGAGAAGGCCTTCCCTATTTCCGTGTACAACCGCATGACGAGCTACTTGAATGTGATCGTTGAGTGCGCAAGGGAGGGCGGGAGGTTGTCGCTCAAGGCTTTCTATGATGTCAAGGACTTCATCCTATCGATCAAACTATCCCACACCATGATCATCCAATTGAAGGAAGGTGTGTCTGTGGACTGCACGATCTACAGCCTCTCAGGCTTTATGGAGCCCAATGACTGAATGGTACGGGAACATGAAGCACCTTGTTCAGTTTGCGGGGAAGAGAGGACCACTCTGCTTGGAAATAGGGGTTTCTGATAGAAAGGAAGTGACACGGAAGGGCCCATCGCTTATGCCCCATGTCAGCCGTGTAGCGTAGGGGTTTATTCATGACATGGCCATCAAGTAAGCCGTGCAAGTCAATGATGGTCTAGAAGGCTGGCTCTTACAAAACACTAAAGGTAGTCTACAACGACATCGACTCTAGCGACATGCAGGTCATCTTTGAGGTCGATGATTTACTCAGTTACGATGAGAAACTTTCCATTCAGTAGGTGGTCGAGATTTTTCAAGTGGATTCGTTATAAATTGATGATATCTTCAAGGATTGGGACCATATAAGTCACAATCAAATGTTAGTTGTAAATATTATGGTCATTATATTTCTTATGGTAATTTATTAATCTTAATATGTCCTTAAGTGATTTATTAAAAGGAATGTATGTGGTAGTTTTGAACCTTAATATTTGTTGAACTGTTATTAGTGTTTATTTCTAGGTAAATATTATTGTAATTGTATTTGATTATTTATTATTTATTAATTGTGTGATATGTTTTTCAATTAAGATTAATATTTATTTTCTAACATAAATAAATATATACTATTTATAAATATTTTTTATTATAAGTATTTATTAATTAATTTTGTGTGATAATTTTACTATTTGGTTTAGGAGGCTGAGTTTAATCAGTTAAAGTATTGATTTTTTGATGTAGACACTTAAGTTCAAATTTCAACGGGACATTTAATATGGAGTTCTAAGTTGTAACTCTTGGTTTTTCATAGTTGGTTTATAATGTGGACATGGTTTCTAAATAAGTGGATTTTTATGTTGTGACTCTAAGTCTTCAATAGGTGGTTTCTAGTGTGGTTTCTAAAAAGGAACCAACATTAGTCTCATGGTTGTGCTTGTAAGAGTGTGTGTTGGTCTCATATTGATGCTTGTACAAATAGGTCAATGATTTTGACTCAAAAAACTACATGGTCGAGTCCTCATAGTAATATCATAATTTGACACGATTTGGAAAAATACCTCCTAATTATCAATTGATAAGGTAAAGGGATTCTATAATGTATGGTTCCTAAGTAACAACACTTGCTCAATATCGTACAAATGAGGTTTCAAGATAAGTGACCATAACTTTAGGAAAAACACCATGGTTAAGTGCACTTGAGTTGGAATAGTACTGAGATGGGTGACCTCCTTAGAAGGCCTAATGCTTCACCTCTGTGAGCCTCACCTAGATGCATTGAGTACTAAGTAGACCATGCATTATCATAAGAGATGGGTTCTTGTGAACCACTACTCATGAAGTATGGGTCAATGAGTTTAACTCAAAAAACTACATGGTGGAATCATAATAGCAATATCATAATTTGACACATTATTGAAAAATACTTCCTACTTATTAGTTGATGATCTAAAGGGGGTCTATAATGAATGGTTCATAACACACAACACTTGCTCAAAGATTTGGAAACGGGGTTGCAAGTTAAGCAACCTTAACATTAGGAAAAGCTTCATGGTTAAGTGTGCTTGAGTTGGAGTAGTACTGGGATGGGTGACCTCTTAGGAAGGCCCAATGCTTCACCTCTATGAGCATCACCTATATCCAATGATTTCTAAGAGGAGAATTCATTATCATGAGAGATAGGTTCTTGTGAACCACTACTAATGAAACATTGGTCTATGAGTTTGATTTGAAAAACTACATAGCTGAATCTTGATAGAAATATCACACACACACACACACACACACACATGAAACTATATAACTAAAAGTAAACCAAGTTTCATCTAACATTCCATCCTTTATTAATTCATATTTAAATTATAACATTCTCTTAAAATAAAATAAATAACTAAATGGAAATTTGTATGAGTATACAAATTTTACCATTGCAAATATACAAAATCACACATGGAACAATAAAATATGAATGTATTCAATGCACAAGAGTGATAACATTCAAAAAAAGACTAATTTAAAAGTAAAGATTGACTCAAAACTTTGGACAAAAGAATTGACTAGTTAAACCATTGACTCTTTATTAGATTTAGGAAGCTTAGGTCAATGAATTTGATGACATATTTCTACCCCAACCGTTTTCATATTTCAAA
Organism: Sequoiadendron giganteum; assembly: GCA_007115665.2. Taxonomy (NCBI): domain Eukaryota; kingdom Viridiplantae; phylum Streptophyta; class Pinopsida; order Cupressales; family Cupressaceae; genus Sequoiadendron; species Sequoiadendron giganteum. The sequence continues at coordinate 475,420,120 of CM021100.1, read as the reverse complement.
TATTTGTTTAGTCAATGATTTTTTTATTTAGTCAATAGTGAAAGAAAATATTTGCGAGAAGTGATGTGTGGTGTGGGGTATATGGTACATCATCCAAGATGCTATATGGGGATTTCCCTATCGAATACCTCAACTTCAGGGTGTTGGAGTAACCTACTAATTCTTTTAGATAAAATAAAATAAATATTTGAAAGAAGCATTTGAAAGAAGGATTATCAAAATTTTCTATTTTTTTCAAAGAAATATAGCAAGTAAAAAGTATGTAGAGATGTGATGAAAGACATAAAAGCAAGGGATAGAGAAAAATAACAAACAAGTCAAACATATGATTAGTTGATTAAAATAGAGGTTCAACTCTTTCCGTGAAACACTCGAAACAATGAAAAATAGAAACTAATAAGGATAAAACAATTCTTAGTAAAAGTTTTCATTTAGTAAATGATGTATTGACACTTATACACATTAATAACTTGATAAGGTAAAATGGGAAAAAAAAGATGGGGCAGGTAAGGATAAATCAATTCCTAACAAAAATCTTTATACACATTAATAACTTGATAAGGTAAAATGGGAAGGAAAAAAAAGGGCAGGTAAGAATAAATCAATTCCTAACAAAAATCTTATACACATTAATAACTTGATAAGGTAAAATGGGAAAAAAAAGGAGGAGCAGGTAAGAATAAATCAATTCCTAACAAAAATCTTCAGATTGATAAGATATTGATAAGATAATGTCTGAAAAGAGAATGGAAACCAATAAAAATAAAATGAAGTTTGAGAAAAGGACGGAGGCGGCAATTCCTGACATAAAGTTTTCAGTTAGTAAATGAAGCAATGGCTCCTGCACACATTAATAAGATGAAGTTTGGAAAAGAGGAGGGACGATGAAGAGAGAATGGTTGTTGGGATTACTTTACCTAGGACGAAGTTCAAGTGCCTGCATTGACTATACAGCTTAATTTCGGAAAGTCAAAAACATATCTATTTATATGTAATATATATTGTTATTTTTCAAGTATATTTTCAACATGTTTTTTAAATCTGCAAACAGAAATGACAGTAAAACTAAATCCAGGCTTTGAAATTTTTCCAAGAGGTAAACGAGATTTGAGTATATGGTTTCCTTCTATTGAAATTTCTTCTGATCATTGAGAACTGTTTATATTACTTTGTCTAACCACAGTCCCCTGTGGTTTGGATTTTTATTCTAGTTTGAAGGAGGATGACAGCCGTGTATTTTATTTGCTCTTTTGCTTCTGTATATATGTAGGCCTAATATTATTTTGAGCAAGTTAAATGGCTAAGATCTTTTCAAGTGGATTCAATAGTTTTCATGAATCCACAAAGGTGATGGGTCTCTATATGGACCTTGCAGAAAAGTGAGATGCTTACACATGTCCTCGGTAATAACAACATAATGAAAGTTAATACAATGAAGATCAACGGTGAGCATTTAAAGATGAAGATCAGACGGTTTCCACATGTCCTCAAGCCCTTTGTTGGGTCCAATCTTTTTTATTGTGAAAATAGGGAATCTCACCATGTGTATGGTGGGACCGAGTTTAAAAGTTATCAACTTTGCAAAGATTGATGACTGTGATGGACAGGGAGAAGATTAATGGTGAAAAGTGGGACAGTGTGAAATGGCTCCACGTGTACAACATGACCTGGAGTAGATGGAATATTTTGGATTCTCCCCGAAAAGGATTGTGGGTCCCTATTTTGGGTGTGCAAGAACATGAAAAGATGACACTGTCCGTGATGACATCAGTAATGTTAAAGCATGTCCCTAGCGGACTATTCGCCTAGAGTTAAAGAGAAGATCTATGATGCATATTTAAAGGAAATTTAATCGAACGGTGATGTTTGAAAGTTGAAGTATATCGAACGTAGACCATTAGATCATGGTGGTAAAGGAAAAATCAATGGTCGATATTCCAGGTGAGAAAAAACTATTTCCAAAAAATGAAATTTGATGGGCAGTTACAGAGTTGAAGCCGATTCAAATGTATTTCTGAAAATCATAAAAGAAATGGTTTTAAGGGACTGTTAAGCAACTACGATTAGTGTAACTATAGAAAATAGTTATTATCATTGTTAGAATGGTAGTCTAAGTGGCTTCTAAAAATAGAACTCTGACTATCATGTGTATAGTGGAGATGTAAATACAAATTATAGGAATAATAGAGGTTACAAAATTTATTGTGTCTCAAGTTGGTGATAGAGAATATTGGGACATATGAAATGTTATCAACATGATGATATTTATAATTGGAAGAGGTCAATAGCAGAGGAAAATAGTCCATATTAATGAATTGAAAAGGTGCATTTCAACTTGAAGAAGAACCACTATTAGCATATATGAACTTGTAATAGTATAGAGATTCGTGCCTCAAAAATATTGAGTTGGTTCTCAATTAGGTGTGTTGTGTACCTATAGGTTGGTGCCTCAAAAAATTTCTTGGGTGCCAATATACCTATAAGCTGGTGCTTACAAAACATATATAATATCTTTTAATGTGAGGCTATATTAGGACAGTAGATCCTAGTAGCTATTCTCGCCATGGTTTTTCTAACATTCAGTTTTTCACGTATATCTGGGGTCTTCTTTGTGTGTGATATTTTTGTGTGATCTTAAATATTATCTGTTCTTTTAATTTAGTAAAAATTTGAATACAGTAATTCAACCCCTCCTAGTGCATTGGTGTTCTTTCAACAATTGGTATCAGAGCACAAGGTTCCTTGAAGAATGTTTAACAACTTGAGGTAGATCTGGTTTCAAGAACACTATGGCCAGACAAGAAGGATCTTATTCAAACAAAGCACTTTTGTTTGATGAAACAAATTATGCTTTCTAGAAAATTAGAATAGAGACTTACCTGAGCTCTCTTGGATTTGATATATGGAAGTCTATTGTAGATTTCTACAAAGCACCAACAACTACTCCCACTAACTATGCTAATAATAAATCTTTTTAGAAAAATGACAAAGCTAAAACTTATATTCTATGTGGTCTAACCAATACATATTTTAAAAAATTTATGCATTGTAAATCTACCAAAGAAGTATGGAAGAAACTGAACAATATTTATAAGGGTGATGATAAATTGAAACAAGAAAGAATGAAAATATATAGAGGAAATTTGGAAACTCTTGAGATGAGAGATAAATAATATATTGTAGCATACTTTCTCAGGGTAGATGAGGTGGTGATTACAATTGGATGTTTCAGTGAGAATATGGAATACAAGGTTATTGTAAGGAACTTTTTGAGGTCTCTCCCACAAAGATTTGATTCTAGAAGGTCTCTATAATAGAAGAATCTAAATATCTTGGTAAGTTTCCATGGATTAATTTTTTGGGTCACTAATTGCATATGAAATGAGAAATGAAAGTACAAGCTCAACAAAGAGTGAAGTAGCATTCAAGATTACAAAAATGAAGAATATTGAAGATTATTCAGAATGTGATACTAGTTCAAATGAAGAATAAAATTTTGTCTGAAGATTGAGGAAGGGTACTGTGAAACAAAAACATAATTTACCTTTTAAATGATTTAACTGTGGTAAAATAGGTCATTATGATTCAAATTTTCTATTAAATAAAAATGAAAAGGGAGATAGTTCTAGGAGTCAAGAAGTTTTCAAATAAAAGAAGAGAAACTATAGTAAAATGAAGAATATTTATGTAGATAAAAAAAATAAGTTGTTTAGATGATTTTTCTTCTACGAGCGAACACGTTGAAACTATATTTATGGCTCAAGAAAGAAGAGATTGTAAAGATTCAAAAGAGGAAGAAGAAGGTAAGGTAGATTTTGGAGGTGAACTTGTCTTTGCTTTAGAAGAATTGAAGGATGAAAGGAAATAGAATTAGAAGTACAAGTTAAGGATTGAAGAATCTAAGAAACTTGTTGTTGACCTAAAGCTACAGTTGGAAGAATCAAAGAGAATTGTAGAGGTAACTAGTTTGGATTTGAAGAAAAAACTAGGAGAATTTAAAAAATTTGGGGTTGAAGTTATCTCTTTAAGGAAAGAGTAAGAGAAGATAAATCTGCAGTTAAATAGAATTTAAAGCTTGCAAAATGTTTTGAAGTCCTTGATGAAATGATTGGTAGTCAAAGATCTTATTTTAACAATTTTGTTGGTTTAGGATATTAGGAAGGCAAGATTTTCAAGGATGTCTCTAAAAACAATGTATCCACTTTCAAGAAGTTTGAAGAGTCCATGAAGAATAAGAAAAATCAAGATCGTAGAAAAATAGACGATGGATTCATCAAAGTGTACGATCCAACAAGTAGTTTCAAAGACCAACATGCAAGACAAACTAGGTTTAATTATGCTTTACATGGTTCTTATTTTTTATGTAATCAATATGGACATAGAGCTATAGAATGCAACATTAGACCTTTAAGAATCAATAGACATAATTTTGGAATCAAGAATCCTTTTGCTCCTTTAGTTGGTCTAAATGATGTTTGCTATAATTATAACAATTATGGCCATATTGCCAAATTTTGTATAAGTGTGCTTACAAAGCCCCCTAGATAGGAGATAAATAAATTTATCTCAATGTAGAAACAAATCAGCTCATATTCATGCAAGTCAAAATAATGAATTTCCATCCCTTACACAAAAGAAAGAATCTACCCAAATTTCTAAGGAAAAGCAAAATTGGAGAGAGAAGAAGATTGAGATGAAGAATGAAGAATCAATGATTGTCCCAACATATTTTCATGCCCAAGGACAAGGAAATCCCTGTGTAATTGATAGGAGTTTCTCTACTCATATGACTAGAGATAAGAGAAAATTCATTAGTTTGGAGAAATGGAATGGTGGCACAATTAAGTTTGGTGATAAAATAGCATTGCTAAGATAACTAAAAAAGTTTTATAAAGCATAGATGGTAAAACTAATGCTCAATATGTGTTTTATGTAAAAGGGATAAAAAGGAACTCACTTAGTGTTAGTCAGATGTGTGAAAAGGGATATGATTTTTTATTTCATGCTAGTGGATGTGAAATAAGGAAACCTAGCTCTGGTAAACTTGTTGTTGACATAAGCAGAACAAATAACAACTTGTACCATGTAAAAGAGATGAAAGATGGAAGATGTCTATTAGGGAAAATGATAAAATTTTCTTATGGTACAAAAGGATGGGTCACATTAACTTTAACCATCTTGTGAAAGTCGACAAGAAGAATGTAGTCATGCATATGCCTAATATTGGAAAACTAGTAGTACATTTTGTAAATAATTTCTTGGAGGAAAGCAGACAAGGATCAGATTCAAGACAAAAGAATATTCAAATTTAAATCCCATGGAGATAATATGTATAGATCTGTGTGGGCCAACAAGAACTAAAAGCATCAATGGAGAAAGGTATCTCATGTTGTTGATGGATGATTATTCAAGAATGACATGGGTAAATTTTCTTAAAGACAAATCTTAAGCCTTAGAAAGATTCAAAAAATTTAGAGCTATGGTTGAAAATGAGTTTTGTTCAAAGATTAAATTTTTAAGTTCTGACAAAGGTGGATAATTCACTTCTAATTATTTTGATAAGTATTATCAAAAACATACAATTAGAAAGCATTTTTGTGCAACTAGAACACCTCAACAAAATGGATTTATTGAGAGAAAGAACAAATATGTTCAAGAAATGGCTATAACCATGTTGAATGAAGCCAAGTTACCTGATAGATACTAGAAGGAACAAGTTCATACTATTGTTTAAATTCTTATTAGAGCATTTTTAAGAGAAAATTATGATAAGAATCCATATGAGTTATGGAAAGGAAGACCTGCATCTATGAAGTAATTTAGAATTTGGAAGCAAAGGTTTAATAAAAAGGGATGAAGACTCTTTGAATAAATTTGAGACAAGATGCGATGAAGGAATATTTTACGGTTATTCAAATACAAGAAAAGCTTATAAGTCCTATAATAAAAGGTTACAAAATATAGTCAAAAGTGTGACTATTAGAGTAGATGAGGATTACTCTCAACTATTACACAAAGATGGCATGTATTCAAAAATCCTTGTTTATGAAGAAAAAGGAGAATTTGCAAAAGAAGAATCACAAGAGGAAAGTGATGTTGATGAAGAATATAATTCAAATAGTACTCCAAAAGAACCACCCAAGTTTTTCAAAAGAGAATCCATGGAAACAAGTCTGATAGTGTCATGACAAGAAGAAAGCTTTCTCAACAAGAATAGGTAAAATACTCTTTACTATCTAAAAGAAAGCCTAAATCTTAGGAAGAAGCTAGTAAGGATGAAACCTCGATTGAAGCCATGAATGAAGAAATTGGTCAAATAGAGAAAAATCAGACTTGGGAACTTGTTCCTAGGCTTGTTTATAAGAATATCATAGGCTCAAAATGGGTATTCAAGAATAAATTGAATGAAAATATAAATATAACAAGAAACAAAGCATGTTAGCATGCAAGGTTTATACTCAAGTTGAGGGTATATATTTTGGTGAGACATTTTCACCGGTAGGTAGACTTGAAGCTATTAGAATGTTTCTTGCATATTCAGTTTATAAGAACATAAAATGTATACCAGATGGATGTAAAATCTAAATTTCTTAATGGTTATCTGAATAAGGAAGTTTATATGGAGAAACCTGAAGGGTTTATTGTGACTAAAAACAAATATTATGTATATAGATTGAAGAAGTCCATGTATAGATTAAAATAGGCTCCTACGGCTTGGTATTCAAGGCTAGACAAATATATCCAATAAAAGGATATAAGAAAAAATTATATTTCAAATGTGAAGGTGAAAATATTCTAGTTCTCATTATTTATGTTGATCATATCATTTTTGGTAGGAACTTTTTGGCACATCATGATCCTATACATACCTAGTTGTGAAGAGGATTTTTAGATACTTGAAGAGTACTTTAGAATATGGTCAGTGGTATGTTGTTAGTAATGACTTCACTTTGACTACATACACTACTATAGATTGAGTTAGTTGTGTGGATGATAAAAAGAGAACTAGTGGTTGTGTATTCTTTCAAGAAGATCGATTGGTAACATAGCTAAGTAAGAAACAAGAGTCAGTTTCTTTATCTATAGTTGAAGTTGAATATATTGATGTTGTATCTTGTTGTACTCAAGTTTTTTTGGATGAAATAAACACTACAAGATATTAAGGTGAATTTTGATGGGCCAATTATTATTTGTTGTGATAATACTAGTGCAATAAATATCTCAAATAGTCTTGTTATGCATTCCAAAACCAAGCACATTTCCATTAAGTATCATTTCCTCACGAAAATATTTTCTACAAAGGAAGTCAAATTGTAATATGTGGCTAAAAAAGATCATCTAGAAAAAATATTTACAAAACCCCTTCTCCAGGAGACATTTGAACAACTTAGGGAAAAATTAGGATTTATTCCTCATCCTATCCCTCCATGAATGCAAAATGTAATCATCTAGGGGGAACATAATAGAGTAATTATTTAAATCCTTGGTCTAGATCCCTTTGTAATTTATGTCAAAGGGGGAGAGTATAGAAAGTGGGAGAAAATTATGTAGAGGTATACTTTGGTGATTGGTGTTAGGGGGAGTATAGTATGCAAGTTGTTACTAAAGAGTATAGTTGAATTGCAAAGGGGGGAATAAGGAAAATTGGTATATAGGGAGAATGCAAGGAAAAGTATGTAATCATATAGAAAGGGGAGTATGGATGATGTTACCATTTTTTAGAGTTTTTCAGGTATTTCAATTTTTAGGTGTTGAAATCAATGACAAAGGGGGAGATAGTTGGAATTATTTTCATTAATTTCAAAGGGCATTTATGATTATCATTGATATCAAAGGACATCACAAGGCAGTCATAGTGATCGTTGTTGTCAAAGGATCAATCACAAGAAAAATGGTGAAGATTTATGCAGAGAAAAGTAAGTTGTTAGCATATTTTGCAAAGTTGTAATATTGTAATAAAATTTGGAAGATTGTCACAAAAATTTTCCATGCTTTTACACAGACTATTTTCAAAATTTTGCAGAGAAAAAAAATGGTAGATTTGATATGGGTTTTCTTAGTACATCTCTAATGTATGATCTATAGGTCCATATGATAAATCTTAAGCTTAGAAATGATTTATTTCTTCTCTCTAGTCTAGCTAAGGTTTTGTAGAAAAACCCTAAGGGTTTCAATCCTGGTGTTCACAAGCATTTATATTTTTGTGTTGATTTGAAATAGATGGTAATTGGTTGCTTATGCCATAACTTAAGCCTTATGAGTCATTGTGTTAACAACCCCTTTGTCCTAGTAATTACTAGCTCAGTAGAATGTTTGAAGATCTTAAATTTTCCTAAGTCAACTAGCTTAATATTTGTCCAAGCAAGTTAAACAACTAAGATCTTTTTCAAGTAGATCAAAAAAATTTGCTAGTCTATAGAGGAGGTGGTGGGTCCCCATATTGACCTTGTGGAACCAGGAGATGCTTACATGTGTACTTATTGATGATAGCACAATGAAGGCTAACATGATTAAGATCAATGATGTACATTTAAAGATGCAAATCCAATAGTTTCTACATGTCCACAAACTCTTTGGTAGGTCCAATCTTTTTTATTGTTGAAATATAGAATCTCACCATGTGTCCAATGGGATTGAGTTCAAAAGTTATCATCTTTACAAAGATTGAAAGTTGTGATGGACAGGGAGAAGATCAACGGTGAAAAGTGGGATAGTACAAAATGGCTCCACATGTACAACATGATGTTTGCAAGACAAATGGAATATTTTCACTTCTCCATGGAAAGGATGGTGGGTCCCTATTATGGCCATGTGGGAACACGAAAAGACAACATGTGCCCATAATGACCCCAATAAGGCTAAATACTATCGTTAGTAGAGTATTATCCTAGAGTTAAAGAGAATATCTATGGTGTAGATTTAAATCCAATTTAATCAAACGATCACATTATAAAGTTGAAGTATATTGAAGTATTTAGGGTTTGTGTAACTATAAAAAATAGTTATTGTCATTGTCAGAATAGTTGCATGAGAGGTTGTTGAAAATATAACTTTGACATATCATGTGTATAGTGGAGATTTAAATGTAGATTTTGTGAATACACAAAGGTTAGATAATTGATTATGTTTTAGGTTGGTGGTAGAGAATATTGAGATATATGAAACACTATCAAGGTGATGATTTTTATAATTTTGAATTGAAAGAGGTAAAATAGGAAAAGAGTCTAGATTAATAAATTGAAAAAGTGCATTTTAGGTTGAAGAAGAACCAGTATCAACATATATGAACTTGTAATGTTGTAGAGGTTGGTGCCTCAGAAAGATTGATTTGTTGATCAATTAGGTGTGCACTGTACCTAGAGGTGGGTACCTCAAAATATTATTTTGGTTGTCAATGTACTTGTAAGTTTCTTCTTACAAAACATATGTGAACCAAAAAATTTAATTCTTTTGGGTGGGGTAAAGGAATGAGTTCCCTACAACTTCCTAGGGTTTTCACCTAGGAGGAAGAGAACTTTACTTTGTGTGAGAGCATTAAACCTCGTGATTCATTCAATATTGGGGGTATTGAATGTATGATTGAAATGTATTAAATTTTGGAATCTTGTAATTGAAGCCAACTATTTGCATGTAATCTAATGAAACCTATGTTGCTGGAAAACACATAATGTAATACAACAATGATAAAATGATTTTTTTTGTAAGTAAACTAATCTAGAAAATCAAATAATTGCACCTGGAAATCAAAGAGGGCTGAAGTAGGGATTGTGGAAGCATCTGAAAACCTAGGAAATTTGAGTTTTGAGTCAACAAGCACACTTACGCCAAGTGGGGTGACCTAGTCCCTTTTCAGGAAAACTGCTCTAGACTTCATTTTAGCCAACTGGGTAGTCAAATCTACAAATTTCTCTGTCCAGAACCTCTAGTGGGACTAGGTCACCACTATTGGCGACCTAGTCCCTTTCATATTTTCTGGAAAATTGAAAGTGGACACAGAGTCCTATGATCTATACTTTGTTTCTTCATGGAAATCTAGATTTAGACCTACAAAATAACCTGCAAAATAGAATATATTTGGGTTTCTAATTCGGGGTTTGCGTTGGTCAAACCAATAGTTTATATTTAAACTTGTAAAGAGATATAAAATTTGCATAAACCCTAGCCCTAAGTGTGTCTAGAAGTTGGAAAACTTAAAATAAAACAAAACCATATTCTATTGTGCTAGAATAGGATGCATGCAAAAGATTTGAAATGATGCAAGACTTCAATCCTAGAAACCCTACAAAATTACAAATGAGTGTAAAATGAATGCAAATGGGATGCAAACCTCAAATTTGAAGATGGATTCACTTTGAAACTTGTGTTTAGGTGTGACTTGGTGTGCACCTCCTCAACCTATATCTATCCATGAATCTCCATAGGAATCTATGTTCAACCTTTGGCAATGTTTGTTCTTGAATGTGGAGTGAGCTCAAAGACCTGGAAAAGCCCTAACTTGTTATCCAAAAGCTTTAACTTTGCTGTGAAAGAGAGATGAAAACTTCTTAAGGAAGATGTTTTTCACTTTTACTCTTGAAGTTGCTTGTGAAAAATGACCAAGAGAGAGAGGCAAAAATGACCTAAAAACAAGTCTTTATAAGCAAAAAGACCTAAATTTTGGTAATTTTGACATAAGAGTCCGACATCCATCAAGAAATTTTAACAAGATATTCATTTTCCTGATTAAAATTGCAAAAAATCCTCAAAAAGGACTAGGTCACCAACTTGGGCGATCTAGTCCCACTAAGGGATTTTGAAGTGGGATTAGTGATTTTTGAATATTTTGGATGTTGCTTGCCAGGGGTTGAATGATTCCTTAGGTATAACATGCCTTAAAGTCAAAACTAATGAGCCTTAAGGGCCTATAAATGTTGTTGTAGGGTGTTTTAGGGTGACAATTGATGAAAGGGGACCCAAAGTGGGACCAAAACGGGCATAAAATTGTCCTTTTCTTGAAAGGTATATAATTTTTGGAAAAAAAAATAGCCCCCACTTTAGTGCCCATATGACTCTACATGCATATGTAAGCTAAAGGATTCTAAACAAAAATGCACCTTATTTTGATAAAAGGATATTCAGTTAGAAAGGTGGGAGAATGAAGCCCCCAGTGTAGTTTCTACAAAACCACAACGTTTGGAACCACATACTACAACAAAAAATTGTTAGAAGTCCAAAATCCTCTTATCTAATCCCTAGAGATAAAATTCGAGGGTAGATGTATTCCCCCCCTTGATTCCGCTTGCTTTATAGAGGTGGAAACAAGGTAGCAATCTAACCATGTTGAATGTGAGCATGCATATTGAAGGGAATTAGCAAGTACCATTCCACATAACAATAGGTGAGTGATTATGTAGGGAATGGAAGCATGATTATGATGCAACAAACGACATAAAAAATGAAGCTCACTAGCACTCGATATGTTGAATTGAGTGGAAAACCACACTAAAATGGTCTAACATGGTAGAAGTATAATGTGCACATATGAAAAAGTGAAATAGAATAAAAGAGATAGAAATGGAGTAACTTCTCACTTACGTGTTCATTTACCTTTTTTGTAGCACGAGAGTGATGAGGAGAGGACGAGAGGATGCCAAGCACATGTGGGTTCACATCAGTGAGATTGGATGCATTGCATCACTAGGTGGCTAGAAATGAGCAACAACATGAGGTGAGTGGATTCTGGAGCCTTTTCTTTATGATTTTACAATTATAGGATGAATTTAAGGTATGATTAGGTTAATTTGGGATCTTGGAAAAAAGGTCGCAAAGTGTCCCTTTTTTCGTAGTGTCCCTTTTGTTCACAAAGTGTCCCAAAAGGGTTCTAAAGTGTCTAGGGCCTTAGAAAAAGCACACATAGAACAATATTAGCACACTTGCATGATGAAATTAGAGTAGAATTGAAGATATTAGATGATTTAGAGAGACTATTTAATGATTTTGATAGGTACAAACACGATCTCACTAGCATCTTGGTGAGAGACAACTAATTTTCCTTAGAGACTTGGCTCTTGCCCTATCATTAGTAGACATGGATCACCTACAAGAGTTTGGGATATACTTGGTATACCTCATGCCCCCCATGAGGTACCACAATGCCATGTTGATGGCATTGTGCGAGCATTGGATTGTGGACACATGCACCTTCCACCTGCTGACATGTGAGATGATGATCACCTTAGAGGACATACATAGGATACTTTGAGTCCCTATTCGGGGGGAGGGAGTATGCCTCCAGAGGGGTGAATATTTTTAGAAGTATCGAGTAGACATGTAGTATTGTCTCGATGGTCTAGTGCATGATGACAAAGTGGTAGGAAAAATCAACTTAGCCATGCTACTTTACTCATGGGTGCCAATATTGAGGTAGATCATGATCCATATTGTGGTGTTTGTTCTCCTCCCAAATGGATGAGTAGGACATCTAGAGGGTGGGCTAGTACACCTGATACAAGGCATGGAAAATCATAGGATAGTATATGCCTAGAGACAGTGCATCTTGACACACCTATATTGGGTAAGTGCACCAATCTGTCACACAATTTAGGTGCCAAATTGAAAAAATGATTCAAAAAAACCTGAAACAAGGCCTTTGACACACGCCAAATGAAAAAAATTAAAAATTGGCACATGCCAAATGTGTTTCTACACATGAAAACAAAAAACCGGTTTGGAACCCTCATTTTCTATTCAACCCGCGGCTTGAGGAGGAGGAATTGAGGTCTGCAACTCGCGCTCGCCAAAACTCTTTCATTCTTTGCATCCTTAGCTTTCCATTTTCCACGAGGATGCCACCAACATGTCAGAGAGGTCGAAGATTGCAAAGAGGTGTGTATTTCTATTCTATTTATTTCAAATTTGATTTGGAATGTAATGTTAAATAGATTTTTATAATAAAAATTTGTTCTAATTCTCATAGAATGAATCTCCACCACAAAACATTGAGAATCCATAATCACCCCTCATGAAGAGCCTCCTATACAAGAACAACCCAAAACCCCTCCATCAATTCATAGGCATCCTCAAGGAACACAAGAAAATATTCAAAATCAAATTGAAAATAATAAAAGAGACCTTCAACCATTAATTGCAAGATTAGCCGAGCATGCCGAAACCCACCCTTATAGAAGAGGCATTGTTGAATCATTGAAGTCAATTTTAACTCATGTAGGAGAAATGAGCGAGCAAACGAATTTTTGGTCAACTAAGGGAGATGAGATGAGGAGATTTTATGCTAATGGTTTGTCATATGCAGATGTCAAAAATCTAAAAATTAGCAAAGCTGAGTTGTGTGCCCTTATTTAAAGACCCAAAAATCGATGAACCTTTGTCCCATGCATGCAGGAGGTTCCCCATCCATTGGTGCCACCATGATTTAATTAGAATAAAATTTTGGGAGTGGTGGTGGATTGTATTTGACCAACCTCCATGCAATAACCATGAGGTGCCGCAATAATTTTTTAGGAAACTCTATTGTGAGTTTTTCCTCAATAAAATGCCAAACTATTTTGACATCTTAGACTTTTAGGATAGGAGTGGGGGCTCCACACATAATAGAATTGTTGCACGATGTAATCCATAGTTGGCACTGAGAGCCTTGGGCAGACCCATGGTGGAGCATGTCGTTGTTCCTTCCATTGTTAAGGATAGTATAGAGGTGGACACAATGAAGTCGATTGGCTCACTCACCCAGACCATTTGACAGTGTGCGAGTCCTCTAGTAGATCTTGGTGTGGAGGAGATGTGTAGGCCCCGAGCTCCACCCCACCATTGTGGTGCTTGTGGTGTGCACGTATGATTATCAAGGTCCTCATGATGATGCTACACAACCTATGTCAGTTGTAGAGGTGATGGCTTTCACAGATGATATTCTGAATGATACATTCAACATTGACACTCAGGTAAAATTTATCAAGTTATTTTAATGTTGTTTATTAAAATATATTTTGAAATTTAAGAATAACTAAATTAGTAGAATTTTGATATGATGAAATTTCAGGGTCGCACTGTTCATGAGGGATGCTCTATTCCTACAGACCCTTATACATTCTGGATGATGAGTCCACAGGTATGCAACTAGTATTAAAGATATTATTATTGCATTTTAATAGTTGAATGTTATATTTGAATGTTTGTCTCATAACATGCTTCAGATTTAAAATAGTTTCTTGGTGCACCTTCTTCCTGCACACCTTGCGATTCATATCCTCAAAAAACGTACATCGAGGTAGCCTTTATTCATTAATGGTGTTGTAAATCTATGTTAGCTATTTTTCATAATGTTGCGTATATACAAATCTAAAAAATTGATGAGAAACACAAACATTGCATTCAAGTATTCCTTGATCGTGTCACATTATGTTCTCCTATATCAACATGATACCTGAGACATTGTTTCATTTGCAGATGTTGATAAGAGATAGCCCTGCTGATGTTGGTGGCATGATGGACCATGGAGTGGCTGCAACAATAGCCAGTTTTGATCCATTGAGAGAGGTATGGAATAGATTAGTCAATTTAATATTATATTTTCTCTTTTATGGTCTATTATAGAAAATTTTCACAATAATTTTATGTAGTTTAATTTTGTATCTTCATGGCTGCTACAAGTGATTGTCACTCCAGATCGTGGGCATGGTGATGATGTAAATGTGAATGATGACTATATACATGTGGTAAGTGATTATATATTTTGTTATATTCCATTCCATAATTCAATTTCTATGTTTTAACATATTTACTTTTAATTGTATCAATTGAAGGTCCAAAGTGAAGGGAGGATGAGTAGCATGCGTGTTCGAAATACAAGAGAAGCAACAACCACTCCATCCAGTCAAATTTCGAAGGCAACATGAGATCTATTTCCTTCCCCTAGAGGGAAATGACTTTGTATTGGTGTTGTTTGTTGTATGCTTGTGGCGTTTTGGAACATATTTTTTGTACTATTGATATATATACATGATATTTTACGTCCATGTGGCTCCTTTGTACTAAGCCTATATGTTTTTTTTGGATATATTCATATACTTTTATCGATATATATCATTGTATAGCCTTTTGGATTTTTGATTAAAGAAACTCTTATTTTTCTACTGCCATTCTTGAATGATGTTATCATGCGTATCATGTAAGTTGTATGCTTGAATTTTGTAGGCATGGATTTTTTTTACATTTAATGCTTAATTAATTACTTTCAAATGCTCAATAAGCCCTGGATCTAAAGAATATTGTATAAATAAGCTCCATTCGTGGTGGTTTGTATCCTTTGGAATGCTTCAATTACTTGTTCCTCACTGATGCAGAGGCAAGGAGGCTCAAACCCAATCAGTCTGACAACTTGCCTTCAAGGGGCTCCTAACAAGTTTAATACAACCTATTTTGAGCAATCTACACAACCTCAAAGCCCCATCAAACCAAACTCATCATTCAATACCTTACCCAACAATCCACCCTTGTAGCACTCCGATGCAAAGGCAAGGTGGAGAAGACTCACAACAATGGAAATGTCAAATCTCAATCAAGAACTCTTCTTCATAGTGATTCAACCTAATAGGCATCAACCCACCCTCAAGGGTCTCAACTCCTCAACCTTGAAAATGAACAACAAGACTCCACCAAGGCCCTACAAAGACCATAAAAATTCATACAATGAAAATTGAATCAATTGAGAATAATCCCTAAGTTAGATTCATTAAGGTTTCCAAAACTCACATTTGTGACTGGTTATTCTTGTAGTAATCAAAACTTAGTTTTAGCTAGATTTATCCCAACCTTTCCAAAACACTAGAGAATTAAAATATGGATTAAGATACCACTTTCAGGGCTACACAACATACCAAAGAATTAGTGGTTACTCTTTTGGACCGACATAGACTTTCAACACACCTATTTCAATTTTTGCTTCACAATTATCCCTTTTTTCCAAAGGGACCACCCTTCCAACTTTAGGTATCCACCCAAATGCCTTGGAAAGTCTTAGGTCATGGTGCCAACCCTCAAATTTTTTCATTACTTTGTGTCTACAGAGCCTCTAAATCACTATCCCAAGAAACCCTCCTAAACCTTCACAAAATCAAGGGTTTTAAAGAAATATACAACTCCAGACCTCTCTCAACACTTCCAAAGCCCCAAACACCTCAAAATACTTCTGCACAAACTCATAAAACCCTCACATAACCCTTACATGCATTAATTCTTAAAAACCTCTCTTTGGTTCCTCACTTCCATGTTGGAAAACCCTTGTTCAGTCTTAGAATAGTCACAAAAATGCCACATAATTATGAATCCTTATTCCAAAATGAGTTGAAACACTTATTATAGCATTTTTTCAATCAATCCACTGAGATACAATAGAAAATAGTAGGTGGATTGATTGTTACATCACAAATTTCCCCTCAAACCCTTGATTTGGCAACAGTGAGGCAGTCACTGTTTATGTTTGTTCTCTCTACAAACAAAGAGTTAAGACACTAAATAAAAAAGAAATGAATTATAAAACATATAGGAAAATCCTTTGAAATAATTAGACCATGAAGAACCTGTATGTGCCCATACAACACTCAAAAAGATCAAGAATATAGTATTTTTCCAGAAAATTGCTCAAAATCGTGGTGTTTATTGTGTAAAATTGTTACAAATCTTCTTCCACTCCCTCATTCGAGCCTTGGTAAGGATTTTTAAAGAATTTTCCAACAACCATCTTCTCCCCAATGCCCATAACTAACCTTGGGATTAGTTGGTTCCTTAATTACATTTGTTTTTTTGTTAAAGTTGCTTTGTCAGCATTTTACAACCTATATGATTTCTAATTGACTTCTAAGACACAAAAAACCCTTTATTTGCATTATGCTTGATCTCTCAAAGCTTATTAGACAAAATAAACCTTTTAGACACTAACATTTCCCTATTGATGTATTCTAATAAAAAAAAATTGATGATGTGGTGTAGGTGCTCCTACAACAAACTTAAAACCTGGTCCAAGCCTAATTTCCCCCAATCCTTCCAAAGGTCCAAACGCCCCACAATACCTCTACCCTAACTTAAAAGACACTCACAATCCCATTCCTTTCAGTATTTCTCAGATTCACTACTTGAGTTCCTTACTTTCATGGTGGAAACACCCTTGAACACAATTAGAACTTGACACCCGACTGAGTTTATTCATTCTCTCAGCCTCCAAAGTATTCAAACACCAAAATAATCATGGTACAAGCCAATCCACTGAGCCATGGGGTCAGAATAGTAGGTGGATTGGCTAATGTGTCATTGTGTTGCCCTCAAAAACCTTAACATAGGAAACAAAGCAGTAACCAAGTTTGTTGATCCCACACACACCAACAGTGGATTTAAACCTTCAAATCATATGCAAAGAGAGTAAACACATATGCAATCAAGTATCCAAAGCCTCAAGTCATGATAGACTTTTATGGGCCTATGCAAGGCAAAGAAAATTCTGGAAGACAAAGAAAACCAGTGATCAATGTTTTCAAAAGTATATTTTCTTCTTAGAAACTAAACAAAATCAACCCTCAACTCAGGGTATTGTAGGAATATATATTGATACCACCTTCCAACTACCCCTTGAACTGATCAACCACCATAGCCATCCTTTGTAGAAAATATATTTTTGTAGTTTATATTCATGCATTGCACATCTTTCAAACTCAAAGCATCACTTCACATTGCATAACAAATAACTAGATCTTGATAGATGACAAAATTTTAATTACAATATAGCTTTTTACAAATACAACCTAAGTAGTTATGCAATTACTTCACATTGCATAACTAATAACTAGGAGCAGTTGCCAATTGCTTTAGCTTGTTATGGCATTCCATGAGACCACATTTCTTTGAGGCATTTTTTCAAATAGTTCATTCCCTTGTCTATGCTATGAAATTTTTCATATATGTCTACCAAAGCATTTTACCAAATAGTTCATTGCCTTCTTGCTATGGCTAAAATCCTAAAATAGATTCTTTTGAACAAGTTGTGGATTCTTGGAAACAATCTATCAAAGCATAATAGTAAGCAATAGCATAGACAAGCCATTGAACCTTTTGAAAAAATTCCTCAAAGAAAAGTGGTCTCTGTTGGAGTGAAAATACACTGAGAGGGAGGGGGTGAATCAGTGTTTATAACTTCTTAAATATTTTAAATTGAAACTGAAAAGAGTTATATATATGTTCTCATTTTTCAATGATAGTGTCATTCATGTAATTGAATGCAATCATATAAACTGAAATGAGTAATGTAATGTTGAATTTTAAAGTAGTAAAGTACTGAAGAAAAAGAGTCACAAAGAGACAATAGACACAAGATATGCCGAGTGGAAAACCCTCCTGGGGTAGAAAAACCACTCCTGAACCAACTGCCTTTTTTAGGCTTTCATTTCAATAATTTTATTGACAAAGCCTCAATGGCTGATTTCTGAGCACTGACTCAAGGAGCACCAACCCCTTTGTTTAGAGACATCAATCTCAAGGAGCACCAAACTCTTTCCTGATATTCAATAGAAAAAAAAATAGTACAAAGGATCTCTTTGTTTCACTTGATTTCTGTCATTTGCCTCTTGACAGACAAAACATAGAATTTTCAAGAGTCTGAATTGACTCTTCAGAATTCCATGCATTATCTAATCTCAATGCACCTTGAGGAAAATCCTATCTTTGTTACAATATAGTCTCATCAAACTATTTTACAATAATACATCTTTTATTTCTTTTCTCACTATTTGATTTTCAATCTTTTCCCATACAGAAAGCTACAAATCTGAATACACACCGTGTTTTTGAATTTTCAGCATCAATTAACATAATAGACTTTGAGAATTCTAAATAGTAATACCCCTATTTTTAAGTTTTTGATTTTTTGTCATGATTCAACCCTTAACTCACTGGTTTTTTCTTTTACAGAGAAACATCATTACAAATTTGAAGTATTACAACTGTCTCACGAATTTCACTTTCTAGAATAGGTTATGCAAGGTTATTTTTCAGGTTACATAATGACTGTCAAGTCAGATATGATGTTGTGGTGTTCACATAAGAGAAATTCTTTCTTTTTGTTTAGGATAGAACAACAATGACCAATAATAGAAGAGTGACAAAGCTTGTCTTCACTAGAAGCCTACAGATGCAGTTCTTAAACAAATGCAATGAGAGCACATCATTTAAAAATGAAATGATAACCATTTTTCTTGACTGGACTAGCAATGCATCATGAGTATTTTTAGCTAAAAGAAACCACCTTCAGATTTTACCCACATGTAGTAATAAAGAAAGCATATACCCAACAAGATTTGACAAATAAGCTGCAATGAAAGAGAGATAACTGAAGCCCCAACCAGCATGCAACCGAAAACCAATAACCATGCATTTTAATAGTTACCCACAAATTCCAGTGAGGCTGAGAGAATATTCTGAGATCTATGTCCAATAGAGTGGCTAAAAAACTCAATAAGCTGAAAGCATTTTGAAGTGTAACTGAAATACCTTCACAGGAAACATTATCCATGTAACCATATGAGCATATGCATAGATTCTATGTTATTATCATTACCCATAACCAGACAACCCAGGTCCTTAAACTAACTGTCATGATAACCCTCAAAATAGAATGTTGTTCCAGAATTTTCATGAGAAAAACAAAAAACGTTTTTCATTTTCTTGATTTCAAATGAGAGAAGACATGGCACAAAATAACGTTTGCTGAACTAAAATGGATCTACAAACCAATCAAAGAGAAAATACCTGGCAAAATGAAATTGTTGTTCAAAGAATAGATTACCAAATCTGCAATGGACAGAAAAAACGGCCACACATCATTTGAAAAATGAGTTTGCAGCCTTTGGCTGAAGGAAGACACATATAGCAACTTCTGTGGAGAGCTCCTGACTGCTCTTGACTGCTCCCGATCTGCTGTTCAGCAGCAAAAATGCCAAAGGAAACCAAAAATGTGCAAGGCAAAAGCTCCATGGTGTTGGCCAGAAAGTGGGCAACACAAAACTGTTTTTTCCCTAACTTGCCATAGCAAACAAAA
Organism: Sequoiadendron giganteum; assembly: GCA_007115665.2. Taxonomy (NCBI): domain Eukaryota; kingdom Viridiplantae; phylum Streptophyta; class Pinopsida; order Cupressales; family Cupressaceae; genus Sequoiadendron; species Sequoiadendron giganteum. Next base: position 475,400,043 of record CM021100.1, on the reverse strand, counting down.
ACAAGTTTCTTTGGAGAAATGAATAACATTTGGAGTCCGTAAGGATAGATAATGATAACTCAAAAAAATCATTATAATCTTTGAAATCCGCAGGTAGAATAGAGGTAATCATGCTAACCAAAAAATCAAACAAAAACCTTTACCAATTTGCCAAGTCAACTGCCGACATAATTATGCCAATAAAATGTTTTGATAAGACCGCATTACTCACACAATTCGATATCAAAGACTTGGTATTTCCCTAATGATCAAAGCTTAGGTCACGTTTAATGTGATATAAACAATTAACCAATTCCATTTGTTGCAATTAGCCTTAAGGTTGAATTAAATATTAACCAAATGACCCAACTCTCATAAAAATGGAGGATAGAATAGAATTCCCTTTCAAATGCCATCATGATGAAATCCAATGCAAGTAATTTCCAATGCCTAAGAAATAGAAATAGGCTAATGTGCAAGATTCTAGATGCCATTTTCCCATACCAAATGCCAAGTAGCTGAATTCATTAAAGCAAAACTTGTACTCTTAAAATGTCCATTGTGATAAGATGTGTCAATGCCAAGATAGTGCCCAATGAATTATTAAGACTAATTTTGCATGTTAAGTTCACACTAGAAAAACCTGTATAAATTCATCACTGAACTAGTAAAAGATTAAACCAAAAATGTATCACCTAATCAAATGGAGACAAATGACATATAACCATAATGCCTCAACAAGCATTTGTAATCTGCACATGAAGTTAAACAATCAATGCCACCAAGATAATAAATAATAAAACCAATGATGTGAATGTGCCAACCAAAATATGAATCAACTGAGAAGATAACCATCAAGCCATCAAGATTTCAGATAACCATAAGATGACATCAAGAACAAAACAACATAAGAGGGATTCAACAAACTCCCCCTTTGTCCTTGATGGGAAAATTGAGCCACCAAACCAAAGATAATGAACTGTAACCAGATGCTCAAAATTATCCCCCTTTTTGACACAAGGATAAAGTGAGACCAAACAAAGATAAACCAGAATCAATTGTGGCATGCCATCAAACTATAGAAAGAACCTTTGAGCAACAAATTTTAAGCTACAGGAAGAGGTAACCAACTCCCCCTATCACCAAGATAGACTGTTTAAGATAACAAGGATTGAGAGACCACTCCCAATCGAGACCGAAGTCTCTCAAAGACATCTTTAGCCAATGGTTTTGTAAAAATGTTAGCTACTTGTGCTTGTGTAGGCACATATTGTACAAATACCTCATTGGCTAGCACCTTTTCATGAAGAAAATGGAACTTTATAGCTATATGCTTAGTTTGAGAGTGCATAATTGGATTTTTTGAGATGTTTATTGCACTAGTATTGTCACACAAAAAAGTAATAGGTTTTGGAATTTCAATACCCATATTTGATAATGTTTGTGACATCCAAATTACCTGAGTGTAGCAAGAAGTGGCAGCTATATATTTTGCTTCAGTAGTAGAGAGCTAAATAGATTCTTGCTTTTTGTTGTGCCATGCCACTAAACGATCACCAATAAAGAAAGTAGCACCACTGGTGCTTTTCCTGTCATCTAGACATCCTACCCAGTCAGAATCAGTAAAGGCTATTAAAGAGAAATCATTGCTTCTGGGATACCAGAGCCCATAATCAATAGTTCCTTGTACATACTTAATAATTCTTCAAACAACATTGATGTGAGATTATTTAGGAGCAGATCAAAAATGAGCAACCATGCAAACAACTTGCATTATGTTAGGTCTTGAGGCTGTTAAATACAATAGGCTACCTATCATTGACCTATAATCAGCTGAGTTTACAGCAGGGGAGTCATGAACTTTGCTGAGTTTATAGCCAGTAGCCATTGGGGTGCTTACTAGATGACTTTCATCCATTTTAAACCTTTTTAACATTTCTTTTGCATACCTTGCTTGAGATAGAAAGATGCCAGAGTCAAGTTGTGAAATCTGGAAACCTAAGAAAAATGACAGTTCGCCCAACATTGACATTTCGAATTCAGATTCCATGATTTGTGAGAATTTTTTACTAAAGGCAACATTGTTGCAACCAAAAATGGTGTCATGAACATAAATTTCAACAACAAGAATATCAAATCCTTCAATTTTAATGTACAAATTGCTGTCAACTCCTCCTCTAATGAATCCTTTTGATAGTAAGTGGCTGTCCAATCTAGAGTACCAAGCTCTAGGATCTTGTTTTAGGCCATATTGAGCCTTTTTCAGCCTGTAGACATGATTGGGTTTGTTTTTACATATAAACCCTTTAGGTTGTTCTATGTAAACTTCTTCTAAGTATCCATTCAGAAACACAGTTTTTACATCCATATGATATATAGTGAATTTTTTGAAAACAAAATATGCCAAGAAAATTCTAATGGATTCAAGCCTAGCAACATGAGAAAAAGTTTCACCGAAATCAATACCTTCTTGCTGAGCATATCCTTTGCAGACATATCTAGCCTTGTTGCAAACAACCTGACCATTTTCATTATGTTTGTTTCTAAATATCCACTTGCCACCTATGACATTTTTGTCATCTGGTCTTGGGACTAGATCCCAAGTCTGATTTTTTTCAATTTGATCAATTTCTTCCTTCATTGCATTAAGCCAGCATTCATCAGTTAGAGCATCATGAAAAAATTTGGGCTCAAACTAGGTGATTATACAAAATTTAGTAAGCTCAGCTATGTGAGCTTTTTCATCATAGTTAACAATTTTTTTTCTTCTTTGAACTCCTGCAGATCTATCTCCTATAATCAGATCCTTAGGATGATTTCTAACAAGAGATTTTGAAGTAACTCTGGGTTCACATTTTTCTGAGTTGATTTCAGCATCTTCAAATTGTGCTTCAGCAAGTTTAGGGCTTGCTGGTTTTATTTTGGGCTTTGTAGTTTCAAAGCTTTCAGTGATTATATCAAGCTCAAATTCATCCTCTTCATCATCTTGCATAGGTTCAACATCTAACAACATATTTTCATCAAATTTAACATTGACAGATTCAACAATTTTGTTTAGCCTATTGTTAAAGCATTTATAGGCTCTGTTGTGTGTAGAGTATCCTAAAAAGATACCTTCATCAGTTTTAGATTGGAAACTACTTAAGTTTTCATCATCTCTTTTGATAAAGCACTTGTAGCCAAATATTCTGAAATACTTAATTTGGGCAGATTTTCCATACCACAGTTCATATGGAGTGAAATTTGATTTCATTGTAATTTGCACTCTATTAAAAATGTAAATAGTTGTATGAATGCTTCTTTCTAGTACATATTTGCCAGATTTGCTTGATTCATAATGGTTCTTGCCATCTCTTTTACAGTCCTATTCTTTCGCTCATCTACCCCATTTTGCTAGGGTGTTCTAGCAGCAACATACTGTCTTTTTATGCCATGTTTTTCACAGTAGTCTATGAATTCTTGTGAGGTGAATTCACCACCTTTGTAAGATCTTAAACACTTTAGTTTTAAGTCTATTTCTCTTTCTACCAATTTTCTAAAAACTTTAAAGTGTTCGAAAGCTTCTGATTTATTCTTGAGAAAAGTAACCCATACCATACAAGAGTAGTCATCAACAAACATCATGAAGTATTTCTCCCCATTTATGGATCTAGTCCTTGTAGGACCACATAAGTCAGTATGAACAATTTGTAGAGGCTTAGTAGAGAAATGTTCCTTGGATTTAAAGCTTACCTTATTTTGCTTTCCTTTGAGACACTCTTTACAAATAGCTTTGTCAGGTTTTCTAAGAGGGGGCAAACCTCTTACATTTTTATTTTTGCTAATTCTAACCATATTGTCAAAATTTATGTGGCCTAGTCTCTTGTGCCACAACCAAATTTATTCAACTTGACTCATTAAGAATATACCATGATTGTTCTCATGTACAGAGGTTTCTAGTAAGTTGTAGATGTTTCCTTTAGTCCTCCTTCCAGCAGCAACAACTTTACCTGACTGGTTTTTGATTTCACATCCTTGTGAAGTGAACAGGACTTGATAGCCACTCTCATGTATTTGACTGACACTCAGAAGGTTGTGCTTTATCCTTCTACATAATAAACATTTGAGATTGGAGTGTCTTCATTCAGTAACAGAGAACCTCTTCCTTTGATTTGAATTCCAGAGTTGTCTCTGAACTTTACATATCTGCCAACATAGTTTTCTAGATTTGTAAATGTTTCTTTGTTACCAGTCATGTGGTTTAAACAACCACTATCTAGGACCCATAGGTCCTTCTTCTTTGAGTGAAAAGAAGTTTGAACAAGCATAGTTTGTTCAATGTTGTTAACTCCTTTGAGTTTCCAAACTTTGATGGTTTTCAGCGGTTTATTTTGTTGATCAGCATTACATTGATTTGTTGAATGATGCAAAGATTTGCAAGTAAAACATCTAATCTGCCTGGAAAAACCATGATTCTACCTAAAGCCAAATCTAGGAGTTCTAGCATTCACAAATCTGCAAGAATTTTACTTTGTGACCAAAATTATTGCAAAAGTAACAATACCCATAGAAGAGAGGGTAGGAGTTGTAAACTATTTTGTTGCTCCTAAAAGGATGAATGTGATCCTTGACAAACTCAGAATATTTGTGTTCAGGATTTTTGTTTCCAGTAATAGTATTTTTCTTCTCACTGTCATTTGAGCATTCACCTTTAACAAAGCCAATACTAGTTTTGTCTTTGTTTAATTTTTGTTTACTAAGCATGTCATTTAGTTTAAGTGTGCTTTCATACTTTTCGATATTCTTCCCGAGATCTACAATCTCATGTTCAAGTTTCTAAATTTCTTGATCTTTGGAACTTATATCAATGCGAAGACAATCTTCAACTCTTTTGGATTCTTCAAGTTGAGTTTTTAGAGAAATTATCTCAAGATTAATGAGCTACTCTTGTGAGTTATCTTGAACAACATTCTATTCTTGAGCACGCAATTGTTTCTTAACTTTTCTTAGCTCTTTTAGAGCACATTTCAGTTCTCCTTCATATTCCACTTCACCTTCTTCAACATCATTGTTGTTTGTTTCATCTTGCTGAATGATTTCAGCCATGAAGATATTTTCATCTTCTTCATCTAGAGAGTCATTAGATTCAGAATCTGTTTCGTTTTTGTTGAATAGACTTTTCTTCTTTTTGAAGTTAAATTTTTGTTTGGGTCTATAAGCCTTTTTCTTGGAAAATTTCTCAAATTTCTCGTTATCACTGTTTGTGTCACCATAGGGACACTTTACAACAAAGTGACCTATTTTTCCAGAGTTAAAGCATTCGAAGGGAAGTTTTCCCTTATACTTTCCAGAACCCTTTATGAGTTTCCTTACAAAATGGGATTCTTTAGAATCAAAAAATTCTGATTCAGAGAGCTCATCCCTTTCTTTCCTTTCAGCATTAAATGCTGCTTCTTTTGTAGTGGGGTTGTTTTAACTACTCCTCATTTCGTAGGCAGTCAACATGCCTTGTAAACTGTCAAGGGTAAGCTGAGTAAAATATTTCTTCTCTTCTAGAGTAGCTACCTTAGCTTCAAATTTTGTTGGCAAGGTTCTGATGACCTTGATTACAACATCAAACTCCTTGACTTCTTCTCCCAGACCTTTCATAGCATTTACTATTTCATCAACTCTTAGAAAATAGTCAGCAATTTTTTCATCGTCCCTCATTTTTAGTTCTTCAAAATGATGTTTTAAAGTGAGGAATTTTGACTATTTTACCTTTTCATTTCCTTGATAGATAGTTTCAAGTTTGGTCTAGATTTCTCTAGCAGAACTGCAGTGCATGAATTTGATCAAGACATCTTTAGTTAGAGCACATAGAAGAGAATGTTTTTCTCTTGCATTAGTTTCATATCTCTTCTTTTCATCAGAAGTAGTTGGAAAAGTACCTGGTATAGTGTACCCAGTCAATACTATGCTCAAGACATCAAGGTCTATAGAAGTTAAATAAGTCTCCATTATAATATTCCAGAATACCTAATCAGTTCCATCAAATAATGGAGCTCTATTCATGGAAGTACCTTCATGAGCTTAGGAAATTTTGAATAGACTCCAAGTCTAGAATCAATCCTAGGTTGGAAAGACCTATCAGAGGACCCTACGCTCTGATATCAATTATTGGAGTGAAAATACACTGAGAGGGGGGGGAGGGGGGGAATGAATCAGTGTTTATAACTTCTTAAATATTTTAAACTGAAACTGAGAAGAGCTATACATATGTTCTCATTTTTCAATGACAGTGTCATTCATGTAATCAAATGCAATCATATAAACTAAAATGAGTAAGGTAACATTGCATTTTAAAGCAGTAAAGTACTAAAGCAAAAGAGTCACAGAGACACAATAGACACAAGATATGCCAAGTGGAAAACCCTCTTGGGGTAGAAAAATCACTCCTGAACCTGCTGCCTTTTTCAAGCTTTCATTTCAATAATTTATTTTGACAAAGCCTCAACGGTTGATTTCTGAGCACCTACTCAAGGAGCACCAACACCTCTGTTTAGAGACACCAATCTCAAGGAGCACCAACCCCTTTCCTAATATTCAATAGAACAAACAATAGTACAAAGGATCTCTTTGTTTCACTTGATTTCTATCAAGTGCCTCTTGACAGACAAAACATAGAATTTTCAAGAGTCAGAATTGACTCTTCAGAATTCCATGCATTATCTAATCTCAATGCACCTTGAGGAAAATCCTATCTCTGTTACAATACAGTCTCATCAAACTATTTCACAATAATACATCTTTTGTTTCTTTTCTCACTGTTTGATTTTCAATCTTTTCCCATACAAAAAGCTACAAATATGAATACACACTATGTTTTCCAATTTTCAGCATCAAAGAACAGAATAGACTTTCATAACTCTAAATAGTAATACCCCTGTTTTTAATTTTTTGATTTTCCGTCATGATTCAACCCTAAACTCACTAGTTTTTTCTTTTATAGAGAAACATCATTACAAATTTGAAGTATTACAACTATCTCTCGAATTTCACTTTCTAGAATAGGTTATGCAAGGTTATTTTTTAGGTTACATAATGAATGTCAAGTCAGATCTGATGTTGCAGTGTTCACGTAAGAGAGATTATTTCTTTCTGTTTAGGATAGAACAACAATGACCAAGAACAGAAAAGTGATAGAGCTTGTCTTCACTAGAAGCCTACACATACAGTGCTTAAACAAATGCAATGAGAGGACATCATTTAAAAATGAAATGATAACCATTTTTCTTGACTGGACCAATAATGCATCATGAGTATTTTTTAGCTAAAAGAAACCACCTTCAGATTTTACCCACATGTAGTAATAAAGAAAGCATATACCCAACGAGATCTGACAAATAAGCTACAATGAAAGAGAGACAACTGAAGCCCCAACCAACATGCAATCGAAAACCAATAACCACGCATTTTAACAATTACCCACAAATTCTAGTGAGGTTGAGAGAATATTCTGAGATCTATGTCCAATACAGTGACTGAAAAACTCAATAAGTTGAAAGCATTTTGAAGTGTAACTGAAATACCTTCACAGGAAACGTTATCCATGTACCCAGATGAGCATATGCAAAGATTCTATGTGATTATCATTACCCATAACCAGACAACCCAGATCCTTAAACTATCATGATGACCCTCAAAATAGAATGTTGTTCTAGAATATTAATGAGAAAAACAAATAAACGTTTTTCATTTTTATGATTTCAAATGAGAGAAGACATGGCACAAAATAACATTTGTTGAATTGAAATGGATCTACAAACCAATCAAAGAGCAAATACCTAGCAAAACGAAATTGTTATTCAAAGAATAGATTACCAGATCTGTAATGGAGAGGAAAAATGGCCACACAACCTTCCAAAAATGAGTTTGCAGCCTGTGGCTAAAGGAAGACACATGTAGCAACTTTTGTGGAGAGCTCCTGACTGCTCCCAACTTCTCCCAATCTACTGTCCAACAACAAAAATGCCAAAGGAAACCAAAAACGTCCAAGGCAAAAGCTCCATGGTGGCGGCCAGAAAGTGGGCAACATAAACACATTTTTTCCCTAACTTGCCACAACAAACAAAAACGAGTTTCTTTGGAGAAATGAATAACATTTGGAGTCCATAAGAATAGATAATGATAACTCAAAAAAATCATTATACTCTTTGAAACCCGCAGGTAGAATAGAGGTAATCATACTGACGAAAAACTCAAATAAAAACCTTTACCAATTTGCCAAGTCAAATGCCGACATAATCATGCCAATAAAATGTTTTGATAAGACCACATTACTCACACAAGTCAATATAAAAGACTTGGTATTTCCCTAATGATCAAAGCTTAGGTCACATTTAATGTGATATAAAAAATTAACCAATTCCATTTGCTGTAGTTGGCCTTAAGGCTGAATTAAATATTAACCAAATGACCCAACTCTCATAAACATGGAGGATAGAATAGAATTCCCATTCAAATGCCATCATGATGAAATCCAATGCAAGTGATTTCCAATGCCTAAGAAATAGAAATAGGCTAATGTGCAAGATTCTGGGCGCCATTTTCCCATACCAAATGCCAAGTAGCTAAATTCATTAAAGCCAAACTTGTCCTCTTAAAATTTCCATTGTGATAAGATGTGTCAATGCCAAGATAGTGCCCAGTGACTTATTAAGACTGATTTTGCATGTTAAGTTCACACTAGAACAACCTATATAAATTCATCACTCAACCAGTAAAAGATTAAACCAGGAATGTATCACCTGATGAAATGGAGACAAATGACATGTAACCAGAATGCCTCAACAAGCATTTGTAATCTGCACATGAATTTAAACGATCAGTGCCACCAAGATAATAAATAATAAAACCAATGATGTGAATGTGCAAACCAAAATATGAATCAACTGAGAAGATAACCATCAACCCATCAAGATTCCAAATAACCACAAGATGACATCAAGGACAAAACAACATAAGAGGGATTCAACAGTCTCATGGTGATGGAATGCCATGAAAAGCCATAGAGAAGGCAGTGAATTATTTGAAAATATGCCTCAAATAAATGTGGTCTCATGGTGATGGAATTCCATGATGAATGCCTATGGTGATGGACTGTCATGGCATTCCATCACCATGTGAACACATTTCTTTGAGGACTCTTTTGAAATAGTTCGCTGCCTTGTCTATGGTATGACATTTTTCATACATATCTACCGAAGCATTTTATCAAATAGTTCACTGCCTTCCTGCTATGGCTAAAAGCCTAAAATAGGTGCTTTCGAACAAGCTATGGATGCTTGGAAAAAATCTATCAAATCATAATAGCATAGAATAGCATAGACAAGGTAGTGAACTATTTGAAAAAATGCCTCAAATAATTGTGGTCTCATGGTGATGGAATGCAATGACAATAATCACCATGAGACCACATTTCTTTCAAGCATTTTTTCAAACAATTCACTGCCTTGTCTATGCTACCACATTTTTCATACATGTCTACCAAAGAATCTTCTCAAACAACTCACTACCTTGATGCTATGGCTAAAATCCTAAAACAAGTGATTTTGAACAAGCTATGGATGCTTCAAAAAAATATATCAAAAGCATAATAGTAAGCAATATCATAGACAAGGCAGTGAACTACTTGAAAAAATGCATCAAAAAAATTGCTTTGAAATGATAAATTTAGTTGTGCTTTGATGCAAAGCCAGGGAGGAGAAGACTCACAATGATGGAAATGTCAATTCTCAGTCAAAGAACTCTTCTTCATAATGATTCAGCCTAATAGGCATCAACTCACCCTCAAGGTTTTCAAACCTTTAATCTTGCAAAATAACAACAGATCTCTACCAAGGCCCTACAAGAACTCTCAACATTCATACAAGGGCAATTTGAAAACAATCTCCAAGTCAGGTTCATTGAAATCTCCAAAACTCAGCATTTTACCCATTTAACAAGTTGTCCTTGTAACTCTCTCATCAGTCCCAACAGACTGCCAACATGTTTCTTCACTATTTTATTAGTGTTATCTATCTCTTTAGTTACAAACCTTTCTTTCTTTACTCTCACATCTACAAGAACAGGACATTCTATGGTGCCCACCATAAGACTTTCACACTTGAACCCGGTGACATTACCTCCTTTGCTGCTACATCGGTCCTTATGTCCACTGCCCCTATATTACCAGACCTATAATGTTTCCCAAAACTAGAATTTTTGATTTCCCTCACAACACTTAAAGGCTCCTTGTTCCCACACATGATTACTTTGGCTTTCCCTTTCACATCCTCTAGAAGTGGAGTCAAAACAAATGTATGGCTATCTTTCCTTATGGTATACTTATTTTCTTTCCCATCATGCATGGCACACCTATCATACTGCCATGGTCTTCCAAGGAGTATGTGACAACAGTCCATTGGAAGAATGTCACAAATAACACTATCCCTATGCTCACCAATTTGGAAATCTACAATAGCTTGCTCATTTACTAACAAAGATTGACCATCACTTAACCAAGATACTTTGTAAAGTAATCCATGAGGGATTCTTTTCAAATTTAGTTTATTCACCATTTCTTAAGAAATCATGTTTTCAGTTGAACCTGAATCCACTACCATCCTACATACTTTACCTTATACCTTGCAACTGATTCTGAAGAGTGATTTCCTTTGTGGGGATTCTTCAGAGATTGGTGCCTTGAGCAATGTTCTCCTAATCATCAAACTCTCTCCAACTTCAAATGTAAGGTTCACCACAGGTGAGGTCACACTTTCTTCATCCTCATGCACTAGTTGATTCCTCCTCTCTCCACCATAGGAACTTGAGCCTTTCTTTTCAGTGCACTTGAAGGCTGGATGTCCAGGCTAGTTACAAGTGTAGCATCTTCCTGAGAACTCGTAGGAGCCTCTTCCTACACTAAATCTGCCCCTTGAACCTCTCCATCCACCTCTGGAATCAAATTGATCTTGGTCCTTCTTGTCATCTCCTTGAGTCTCATTGTTTTCCTTGAAATTAGGATTTAATCCTCTTCCTCTAGAAGTGTTGCCTCTTCCTCTTGTTGCTTTGTCTTGCCTTCTCTTCATTTTCTCCTCCACCCTGATTGTCATTTGATAACAGTCTTCTACAGTTCTAGGATTAGCCAAAACCAATCCATCTTGTATGTTTAACCTTAAACCACCAATATATCTAACAATATTTTCATCTTCATTCTCATGATGACCAAATCTTAAAGTCAATTTATAAAACTCCTCAGTATAAGACTTAATATCCATCTCCCTTTGTCTTAAATTTTGCAATTTAATATCAATTTATAAAACTCCTCAACACCATCATTTCTTCAAGGGATTCCAATCCCAAATAGAATCAGGAGAAGACCAAATTAAACAAAAAACTTTTTTACTAAATTTTTTATCAATTTATCTTCAAATTCACTTGATTTCTCCAAGACAACATGTCCTAGCAATGGCATGCTAAAGTTCGCAACCATTTTGTGCTTTGGACCCTTAAGGGACTGATCCGGTTGAACGTAGCTCAAAGTGATTTCGCGTGTTTGGGTGTGAGAGAGGACCATGTCTAGTGTAAATGTACCCATGCAGATGCATTGGAACAATTTGTTTGCTAACACAAGCTGTAGAATGAAAGTTGCACTACTTTGCAACTTTCAACTACTTGCATTTGACAACTTTTTCCCCGAGTGAAAATTCACCAGCACAGGAAAATGCCTCCAAGATAGTGAAAACCGAGAGAGGTTATTGTAGAGGGGCCCAACGTGATCTTGTAGGTTTAGACAACCATTTTCTAAGCATCATGGTGTCCGAGTAATGGCATGCTAAAGTTCGCAGGCATTTTGTGCTTTGGACCCTTAAGGGATCGATCCGGTTGAACGTAGCTTGGAGCGATTCCGCATGTTTGGGTGTGAGAGAGGACCGTGCCTAGTGTAAACATACCCACCTGGACACATTGGAATAGTTCATTTGGTCACACGAGCTGCAAAATGAAAGTTGCACCACTTTGCAACTTTCAACTACTTGTATTTGACAACTTTTTCCCTGAGTGAAAATTCGCCAACATAGGAAAATGCCTCCGAGATAGGGAAAATCGAGAGAGTTTATTGTAGAGGGGTGCAATGTGATCTCGTAGATGCAGACAGATATTTTATAATCACCATGGTTTATGAGTAATACCCTATCAAATATTGTTTCCCTTTTGCACTTTGCACCCTTAAGGGATCAAGTTGGTTGAACCATAGTAGTTGTTTTGTTGAATTTCATACCCTAAGGTATGTTAGAGATGACCTAGGTTGCATCAATTTCTATGAGGCATATGCTGCCCCTACCTTGTCAACCCTAAGCAATATGATTTTAGGGATACTCTCGATGTTAGGAGTAACGTATAATGAACCATACCCAAGCCCTTGATATTTTTGTCATTTCTCTAGAAAAATGGGTTATCTTATTCCTTGTTGATGTAGACCAAGGCTACCATGTCATGTGAATCCCCCATGTTCTTAATGACTTGGAAACTCTTACCAAATTAATCTATTGGTAGGGTTGCTTTCTCTTTCTCATATTGGTACAACAATTTGGACATTTGTTCCTCTATAACCTCTTTGTTTAGCTCTCCCCACTTGGTGGGTACAAATTTGATGATAGAAGATGATTTTTTCTATGTCTTATGGTTTTCCATATGTCTTAGGAGAAGATGGGAGTTGTCCTACTTAAAAATACCCTTTAAGACCATAGTCTCTATAGCCCTTGTCTTGTCTCGTATTTGGACCTTGATATTTGGAAAGGATTTATGTGAGGTGGATGATGAGGCTAAAGTGGATGGATCAATATAGGATGATGAATTGGTAGATCCAAAAAATTACCTAAGAGGGGGGATGAATTGGTAGATCCAAACACTTACAATTGTTAGTCTACGTTCAATCCTTTTGGGTCAAAACAACCTTTTCTTTTAAGAATTTTAAGAGGTTAGTCTCTAATGCCTTGAATGAGTCAAATTCACATGCATGATTAGTTTTTTTTTTTGTTATGATTGAATTTAATAAAGACTGAGTTGAGACGTTAGGGTTTTGTTACCTTTTAGGTCTCTTCTACCAGTTTTTTGAGCTTTCATGGCAGTCATATGTGCTACAAGATTTCAAATGGAAGAATACAAAGAAGTTAATGTCATGTATACATTGACAGAGTGATGTAGATAATCTACAAACTTCAGGGGTACTCATGACCCAAACCACAATTTGAGAAGATCAGTTAACAGTTCACCAAAAACTCACTTCAACTTTCAACAAAAACTCTTCATTTTCACTTGAAATTCACAAGGCTACCAAACACCAAATCACCAAATTAGTATTCCAGATTCTCATAAAACCTATATACACCTTTAAAATCATCCTTTAGGCAGTTTTAAAATAAAAACATTCACTCATACCACTGTTTGTACAGATTCACACTTTCTTGCAATCAAAACACAAAATTGCTAGTATTAGCCCAACTAGACTAAAACGAGTATATTTCACAAACCATATTGATTATCCATAGAAAAATTACCTTTTCAAGAACCAATTATTGAATACTTTAACATATCAAAATTTAAGGTATAATTGTTTTGGAAGGATCAACCTTTAAATTGATTGTACTGCTGCTACAAGGCTTAATTTACCAGAAATTTGTCATAAATTGACCATAATTTTCATAAAACATGTCCAACCTATGATATAAAACCCATTTGGGATACCCATTATTGATTTATATAACATATATAAAACTTAGGAGTGGCTGTTTCAGAACAACACCTTCAAAAAAACTACTATTACGCTTGCATAAAGGCCAAATTAGGGTTGCACACATAGGGGTTTATTGAATCTTTACACTCCTGACCCCAAAATGCCTTACCAAGGGCTAATATACATCAAATATGGTTTTTACATACTTAATAAACCATTTCCCACTCCATTCCAAGGTCTTTTCTTCAAACCTTAACTTCTAGCCATGAATTACATTATACCAACTTTAGCAACATTTGAAAATCTACTTAAGTGACAACCTAATGATTTAGTACATGACTTTAATACATTCAAATTGATCATTACATAGCCTTGACACTTAGTTTTAGATTTGAACACACACATTTGATAAATTAGTCTTTTGAAGGCATTTACATGATCTGGGTGCTCATGCACCACAGAGCAAATCAATAACAAATATAAAATGATACCATACTGAGCTTAGAGTTGATAAATTTCAAATTCCTTGTTTTCTTTCACTAATTTTAAATGTAATATACACATTTAATTGAGACATATATTAAGGAATATACACATTTGCATGTATTAATTTCTCATGATTTTAATATATCAAAAAATACACTAAGTTAATGACAAATATTAAAATAGTTATGGAAGAACATCTTGAAAATATTCCATTTGTCAATACTTGTATCAATACATGTAGGGAAATAATCCTCCCATTTCTAGCACAGATCATGAAATATATTGTACTTGAGAAGAAACAAAAGGAACTATTGCCCAGTTTCATTTTTCCATTCCACCTCAACTGGCCTAGCTATTTGCATTCCAAAATGGTTCAAAACATGTACATCCCCTGCTCCCTATGAAACACATGGGTAGTAGCCTCTAGATGTGGTTGTGTAGTATCATTGGACTTTGGTCCACAAAAAACCTGCAAAAGCCTCTTGATCTTAGACATAGACTCACATAAAAATCATTAAAAGAGAAATAAATAAATAATGTCAGTCATACAGCTAACAAGACCTACTATCACCTTCATGCATGCTAGATAAGGAGGCCAATTGAAGGTGCTACAATGTTGATGTTCCCATTCGCTACTTTATCATCTCTCGTTGACCCTACACATAAATTTCAAATATATCATTGAGAGGCTTAACATAAAACATGTAGCATATAAGAATCCGAAAAATATAGGAGATGGAAAAAGAAAGAGAAGATTGACAACCAGAAAATGCACCAGCAATCGATGTTTCTCATACCACTGAACACTTCCACCAGCAACCGATGTTGTTCTTTTCTTATATACTTTGACAAACTTCAATATTATCTACAACCACAATCAGAAAAGGATCAATGACAGTCGTAAATGCATATGACATCAAACAGTAATGGTGAAAAAGTCTTATTGCAAGGTGTTGGTCCAAAAGAGCGATCAATAACATGGCTTCACAAATTCAATGTGCATACTTACAAATAAATCTAGGGAACCAGCTGGGTTTTCTCTACTCTTTATTATGTCGAGTATTGCCTTATGGTCAGACTCACACACTTTCCACGAGTTCTTGTTCACAGGT
The DNA here is from genome assembly GCA_007115665.2 of Sequoiadendron giganteum. Lineage (NCBI taxonomy): Eukaryota > Viridiplantae > Streptophyta > Pinopsida > Cupressales > Cupressaceae > Sequoiadendron > Sequoiadendron giganteum. The sequence goes on along the minus strand of CM021100.1, from coordinate 475,384,731 downwards.
CTACCCTTATATTTGATCAAAAGAACGTTGGTGGCGACGACAAGGTTTGAATAGTGAAGAATTTTCTAATGCGTGTCGATGTCCTCAAACAACCAAACTGCAACATTCTTAACTAGATACCTTTAAAGCCATGTTCCAGTAACAATCACCGAACCTGTTGGATATTCTATGTTTTCTTTTTCTATAACTGGGGACTCCAATTTATTTTTGGCCTCGATACAATGACATAGGTAATACTTTGTACCCTCTTCATTGTCTTCATCTGCAATCACTGCATAAAAGTGCGCTGCATTGATATGTTCATCTTGTTAGATTTATTTACTGAGAAACATAATAGAAATTCTAAGTAAGATATATTACCTGGTTCTAGTAGGTCTCATACATGATCAAAGTCAATGAATGATTGCATCTCCATGATTTTTAGAGCCTTCGGGAGCTGATAAGTGTCAAGTGGGGTTAGACTTCTTATAGACCATTTGTCAACCCACTCTGTTGAATCACAATTATTCCATGATTGAAGTGTGCATGCATAACAAAAGCATTCCATCTTCCTTGTATGGATAGTCCATGTACTTGCATTGGAGCTTCTAAAAGAGTGTAGCTCGCTCAATCCTGTTAGTGTACAACAATCCTCATATTTTGCAATGTTAGTATCATCTACTAAATGAAAAAATATATGAACTAAAGAATTACCTTCACTACCGAGACCCATTGAACCATTGCACCACTAGACAATTGATCTTGCATCTTGTTGGTACTCAAAAATGTAGGTTTTAACCCTAAGATTTTGCCAGACCCTTATAACATTCTTGGACAAAATACAAGGCCAATTATGCAATTAAACCTCCTACTCTTTAGGTTCTGCTAGACCTAGGTCGGTGAACCTATATGAGATATGCAGATTTGAAAGGAATTTCTAGCTAAACAGTATATCCACAATGGCAAGTAGGCATGGATAGACAAAAGGACACCACAACCAATCCTACCACTCAAATTAAATGAATTTTTTTTGAATCAATGAATTTATTACTCTGGGATATAGCAGATCAGTGCCTTCTTTCCACTGGGCAATGGAGTCAAAATGTTACTGATTATACATACATATTTCTCCTTGACACAATTTAAGTTGTTAGAAACTTTACGTGATGAAGTTTCAATGGTCCTGGCATGTGACTTCTTCAATTTATGACTAGCATATATAGTGTTGAAATATTTTCTTGCTTAGCTCTCTTTTAGTTATCCAAAAGAAGTCTCACAGACACTATGATTCACTTAAAGGAATTTAACTCTAAATTGTAGACACCATTAAATGAAATCACATAAAGTGAAGAAATACACTTTGAATAATTAAAATATACTTGATATTTGAACTCAAATAATCAAAAAACTCCAAATTGGGGAAAACTAAACAAAAATTGACAGTTATAACATCACAACAACAAAAATCAGAAAAGGTATTCGATCATGAAATCATCTCCATTGCACTATTTCTAGAAGGTTTTTCCTTATTTTACATTATCTCGTTCCCAGAACCCTCTCTCTCTTAGTTGTTGAGTTTTCAAAATATATATATCACATTACATCTGAAGAGTCATGACCTTTCACCATTTTGGTAAAACCGTTTAAATTCTATCACAGAAGATTAAAATATTCAATTATATTGCCTTTCAGAAAATTAAATATTTATTACAATAGTTCCACCTTCGATTTTTTTGATTTATCCTTTCCCACCTGTATACCTTATCTTATCGACATTTTTATACTTTTCATTGCATTTATTTTATTTTCCCATGGCTTCCATTGCGTTTACCGCACTACCGTGGGTTTGACTTTTCAACCTGTGGTTATGTAGTGCCTAGCCTTGATGGTTAACCTTGGTGCTTATCGCATTACCACAGTCTGTCGGATGCCCCCCTGCGGTACTGCGATGGGCCTCCTTCGTTGTTCTTGTCTCTGCTAATTGCTTCCTCCTATTTGACTCTGTTCACTGCGACGTCTATCCCCACACTCACCGCACTACCATGGTCACAAGCCTAACTGCTAGAGGTACCATGGTAGCTACCAAAATTTATCTCTGTCGCCTCATCATTTTTACCGTGTTACCACAGTCTTTATTTTAACGGTTGCGGTAATTGCTCATTGACTGCCAACCGTCGCTTCATTGCCTACTGCTGCCGCTTACTCACTGCCCACCGCAATACCGCGGTCTATGCTTAGACAACATGCGGTAGCACGGTAAACACGTAACACTAGCCTGCTAACCACCACCGCCATACCATGGTTAAATTTTGGGAGACCATGGTAAGGTGGTAAAATCTTACAAAATGCATATTAAGAGAGTAGTAAGGATTTGAAATTCATAATAAAATGGATGAGGAATAAAGCGAATGATTTTTGTGAAAAGGATAGGAAAATATGGGCTTGAATGGATAAGAAGGCTTAGGATTTTAATTGAAAATGGTAGGAAAATATGGGCTTGAATGGATAAGAAGGCTTAGGATTTTAATTGAATTTTTTTTGTTCTACAATGGCTCCTATTGGGGATGAGTGGTTGTGCAAGCATTGTAAGAATCCAGAAAATCAATTGGGAGAGCAGACCAAGCAAATGATGAAAAATGAAAACCATGATAGACGAAGGCAATAAATAGATGAATGGTACGAAAGATGGACCAAATGGAGAATGAAAAATGATCCTAAACTATTGTACATGGAAAGGAAAGCAATGCTTTCTGAAAGGTAACTCCTGAGAATGTTCATATACTGGAAAACGTAGAACCTTCAAAATTTCTTAAACTACTCTGCATGGAAATAACATTTAAAAAAGGTTATTAAGAATTGCCCATGCACTGGAAATCCTTGACCCTCTATTGATCCTTAAGAGAAGAAAAGCTTCAGGAACTGCCCATGTACAAGAAACTCCTACTCCTCTCCAGACATGTTCTGCAAGAAATATGAATCCTCAGCTCCTTTACTAGTTATCACAAAAGGACCTAGCCATAAAGCTTCAAACATGCCATGCTTCCCCTTATCTTGACACCGAGCATTCCACATCAACACCAAGTCATCCTTTTCAAGTTTTCTCTTCTTGGCCTTTTTATCAAAAAGATACTTCATTTGTGATTGCAACTTCACATTCTGCTTCTGAGCAAATCTTCTCACTTCATCAAGCTCTGCAAGTTGTTCCATTCTTTCCTCCATTGGACCGTAAATATCCAAGTCTTCTTGCAAAATAAAGTTATAAACTGGCAAAAGATTCTGCAATGGCATCCTAGATTGTGTCCCATACACCAATTCAAATGGAGATTTTCCAGTTGCCTTCTTCACTATAATTCTGTCTGCCCACACAGCCAATCTTAACTTCAAATCCAATGCCTTTTTATTAGTATCCAGTATCCTCCTTATTATCTTCAAAAGATTTTTATTACTTGACTCTGCCTAGCCGTTTTCTTTTGGATGGTATGGGGCAGAATAAGAAATACTAATTCCATATGTTTTGCAAAAATCTTTAAACTCATCTAATCTAAAACACATCCCATTATCTGTGATCAATTTGACTGGAGTGCCAAACCTATTCATAACATTCTCCATCATAAAATTCACTACCACTTTGCTCATTACTTGCCTAGTTGGAATAGCTACCACCCACTTAGTAAAGTAATCAATGGCCACTAGTATCCATTTGTGCCCTCCACTTGATCTATCATGTATTTCTCCAATGAAATCAGCTCCCCATTGGTGAAAAGGTGCTTCTACCTGCACAGCTCTAAGTGGCAATGCTCCATGATACTTCAATTTTCCTGAAAATTTCTGACAAGTCTCACACTTTCTTACATACACAAAGGAATCATTGAACACCTTAGGCCAATAATAACCAGCCCTGAGAATCTTGTGTGCAGTAATCTTAGTAGAATAATGGCCTCCACACACCCCTTCATGCATTTCTTTCAAAACATATTTTTCCTGGGATTCATCTAAACTCAACAACAATACACCATCCCTATTTTTCTAGAAAAGGTCCCCTTCTATAAAAACATATTTAGAAGCCTGCAACTTTAAAGTTCTCCTTTGATTATCATTCAACCCTTCAAGGAAATTCATATGTTTCAAATAATACATTACATTTGTATACCATGGAGTATGCCCAATACTTGCTATGATTTCACCCTTACCTTCCACGTTGTAGATCTGGTTTGCTTCAATATTTGTTTCTGCCATTAGCTTGGCCAGACCTTGTCTCTTACCAACTTAATAATCTCAATCTCCATGTTGAATTCTTGAATTTTTTTAATCCACCTGCATCTTTTCCCTATTACTTTTGTCTGCACCAGGATATCCTTCACAACTGCATGTGGGACATAAGCAATGACCTTAGCTCCAACAAGGTAAGGTCTGAAAGCCTTTGTTGCTTTGACAAGTGCATAAGCCTATTTTTCCATAATGTCATATTTCAATTCTGACCCCTACAAAGATTTACTGAAAAAAGAAACAGGCTGCTCATGGCCTTCATCATTTTTTTGTAACATGACAACAGATATGGTATGGAATGAAGAAAAAGAAAAAATATGAAATGGCTTAGTAAAATCATGGGACTTTAGGATAGGGGCTTCTTTGATAGCTCTTTTTATAGATATGAAGGTATCCATAGCTTCAACTGTCCAGTCCATTTTTTCTCCTTTTTTCAACATTTTAGATATAGGTTTAACAATTTCAAAAAAATTGGACACAAACCTCCTAACAAAATTTATTTGGCCAAAGAAGGATTGGATTGCTTTGATAGTTTTGGGAATGAGAATTTTATCAATGGCCTCTATCCTTTCAGGATCTATCCTAACCCCATCTTTTGATACAATATGCCCCAAAATTTTACCCTTTGTGACAGAAAAATGACATTTTTTAGGATTAAGACTTATACCATACTCCAAGGCTTTGATGAAGATCTTCTCCAAATCAGCAACATGGTCCTCTGCCCTTTTGGAATAAGCAGTGAGTTCATCTTGATATACCACCATTATAGCGTTGATCGGATCTAAAAATGCCACATCCTTGGCTCTTTGAAAGGTAGCTCCTGCATTTGTGAGGCCAAATGGTATTCTTATATATATATATATACGTTCCCCATGGTGTAGTGAATGTTGTTTTATATTTGCTCAATTCTTTGACTTTGACCTGATTATATCCAGAAAATTCATCCATCATTGATAATAACTCACATCCTGTTACTTTGTGTAATATTGCATCCATGTTTGGAAGAGGATAATTATCTTTTAGGGAAGCCACATTCAAATTTTTGAAATCTACACATAGTCTTATGTCCCAATTTTTCTTCCTGACTAGAACCAAATTTGAGACCCATGTTGAATGCCTAATGGGTTTTATGATACCTTCATCTCTAAGCTTTGCTAGCTCCTCTTGAATTTTGGGTTCCAATGTTCGATTGATAGGCCTCTTCTTCTATCTAAATGGCTTTGTGTTTGGTTTAAGTGGAATCTCATGCTGAAAATGATCTTCTCTATATGCCTTAAAATCCTCATAAGACCAAGCAAACACATGCTTGTATTTTCTCAACAATGTAATCAGCATTCTTCTGATGGTTGGGCTTATTTTATTTCCAATATAAACCCTCGTTGGTGCTAATTCAATTCCTAAATTTATTTCTTCAATATCTTCCTTCTTAACTGGTGTCTACTTTATGAGGGAATGATCACTCCCATCATACACTCTCTCTAATGCCACAAGTCCTTTGGGAAGCTTGTTAGTTTTAAGCTGCAAAACTTCCTTACCAAATACACTCTGTTTCCCATCCACTTCTTCCACAAAAGCATTGAAATCAATCTCCTATGCTTCATACTGATCTATATAATTAAGAAACTTCTAAAGTTCAGTATCATCATCAAAAACCTGCCAACTATATATATTATCAGGGACTACTGGTCTTGTTTTAAATTCAATCTGAGACACTCCTACCAACATCATATCATCTTTCAGATCTATCTACCCAATCAATTGAAAATGCATCAAATAGTTCAACTGTATCCCATATAGAATTCCTATATTGTTTCAACCTCTTGTTCCTTGCAACATAATTTGATCTAATTTGTGACACAACTAATTCAGAATCTCCCAAAATAGACAACAATTTAATCTTGTGTTTCATGACCATGTTCAAACCAATCAACAAAGCTTCATACTTAGCCACATTATTTGTACATTCAAAAGCCAATAAAAATGAATACTTAAATTTTGTAACTTAAGGTGATATGAAAATTACCCCAGCTCCATTACCTTCTTGACTGCAAGCCCCATCAAAGTACATTTTCCACACACCTTGCTCATTTCTAGAAACAAGTCTATCAATTGGGTCAGTACTCATTAGTTCTAGCTGAGATAATTCAACTCTAAAACTCCCCAAATCTACATTGCAGAAGCAATTAAGTTGTTCTTGAGGAACACACTCAACAATCTGATTCACCCTTGGTTCTCTATATAATTTCACCTCTTCACCATTAACTGGTATTGTGGCATATGATAAGTCAAATTGCAGATTACCTCTAACCGCTGCAGTCCATTGTCTTGATAGAAGCATTCAAAACTAAGGAGGTGTATCAATCACAGTTATATCAATGTTATAAGTAGCTTGTGGGTAGGCTGCTAATCTTACTTCTACATATTTTGTAATCCCCACTACTGGGACAGGCCTACTATCTATAGCATAACATTTACCACCCTCAATATCTATCCACATGCCCAGTTGTATCATTACCCCTATTGGCATAATATTCATAGAATCACCTGAATCTATCATGCAATTTCTTACCAATTTACCATTTATGAGGAGGGTAGTGAAAAATGGATCAATTTGAGGTGTATTTATCAATGCATCACTTAAACAAACTTCTGCAATTTTTATCTTTCCTTTCTTATCAACAATTCCAATATTCTCATTTTGTTCAAAATTTATATTTTGATTCCTCCCACTAGACATTAATTGAATAGCACTTTCTCTATATTCCTTAATTTTAATCATTTCAAGCAATGGGATAGACATTTTAAATTGAGATAAGGCTTGTATGAAATCAAAAGATGTACCTTCAGTTCTAATCACCTTCTTTGATTCTATCAATTCTCCTTTGTTTTCCTCTTTCTCCCTCTTAAATATCTGATCCATCTTTTGTGTGTTCTTGGAGGATTCTTTCTTTTCTTCTTTGGGGATATATTTATGTTCTTTTTTGTCAAGGTACTGATCATTTGTCTTTTTTGATATTTCATGGGACATCTTTTCACTTTTCAAGAATATTCCTCCCAGAACACCTTCATTTTCATTTACTGCTCTATTCCTTAGCCAATACTTGCTTTTAGCTTGCCCAACTACTGCAATAGTCAATCTCTTAATTTCTTCCTCAGATGGTCTCTTCATACTTCCCCTATTAGGCTGATATGATGTAGTAGGAATATCTTGTTCGTCATCACTTTCTTCATAATTAGAAAACATTTGTTGCTCTGCCATGTGAAGATTATATTTTTGATTTCAACATCATATTCATATCCTCCTTCCTCTAAAGATGAATATCCTTGCTCTGTTGAGTGAAGAGTATGAGAAGTCAAATAAATGTTATTGTCTTCTTCATTATTATCTTTTGTCATATCTCTTCCTGACATTGACTGACCTACTACACAATGTTCTGACGAATGTGGCATGTCACATACTGAACACCAAGGACTATTATCAACCATATAAGTCCCTCTCTTCTTCAAAGGGTCAGGTGTCTCTTTATTTCTAGGCCCATCCATCACTGGCTTTCCATTTCTCCAATTTGTACTATAAGGAATGTCATGTAGTCTTGGCCTCTCATTCCTATATGTGTTCTCCTGTTTATTTGGAGGAGCATATTGGGGAGCCTTTGGGTTATCCCTCTTGGCAATCATCCCTGCAACTTTCCTATTATTTTCAATGGTGAGTGCTATCCTTTGAGCTTCAACCAAATTTCTAGGACCCCTATTCCTGAGCTCATAACCAGTCTTAGGATTGAAATATTTTACATAAATACTCAGTGTAGTAGGATCAACCAATTTAGATCCAAGAGGTATCCTATTATGCAATTTAGAAAACCCCTGGTTGAAATCATAAGTTGATTCATTTTGATGCTTCTGAATAGTCACTAATTCATGCAATGCAAATTCAGGTGGATATTGATTCCCATACTGCTCAAGAAATTGCTCATAAAACACATGAATAGAATTAACAAAAGTTGTTGGAAAACTATTAAACCAATCTCTGGCATCTTCAATCAGTGACATCATAAACAGTCTCATTTATATATCTTCATACTGCATATCTAAATCTTGCATAAAAGCATTAAAAATCCTTAAATGCTCTTTAGCTGTAGTAGCACTACTCCCTGTGAATTTTGGGACCAAACTTCTCCAACTAATGTCCATAGGGTAAGGACATATTTGTAGTCCAACCAAGTAAAACTACCTAATCATGTTTGGATATTGTGGAGGAGGATTTTGGTAGTACTGATGCTAGTACAATGGATTATTATTTGCCACATATTGCTGACCTTGTGGGGGTACATGCTGTTGATGAGGAGGTGGCTGAACACCTTAATTTTGTGGTGGAACATTTTTATATCTACCTTGATTCCTTGGTTGATTCTGGTAGGCATGTGAGGAATTTGATGGGCCTGCATTATTGTTCCCTTGCCTATGAGGTGGCACATATTTTTGCAGATTAGCCCTTTGAGTACTAATCTACACTTTCCTCAATCTCAATTCTTCAAGTTCTCTAATTGCCTGGAGCCTCTGCTCATATTCTATTCTTGCCCTTTCCACTTCTTGTCTCTCATGTTCTAGTCTTGCATTTATTTCATCCCTTGCCATAAGTTCATAATTCTCCTCAAAAGCTGCTTCATAGCCAAGTCCATCTTGATTTTCTTCAAGAGATGCCATTTTTTGATCATATTTGTGTTGTCTTCTTTCTCTTTCAGCTTCACATTCTGCCATGAATTCTTCAACCTTCTTAGGATTTGGTTGATAAAAGGAATTCCTCTGTTCCTCAGGAGTGCAAGGTTCTCTGGAAGGGCCGTCTTCATTTGCTAATGTGCCATATGAATTATGTATCTCCAGTGATGCTTTCAATGTTTTATTTTTGTTTGATGGTCCCATGTCATCGGTCACCTTTTTACCTTTATCATTCTTCTCTGTCCATTTATTTTTGGCATTAGGACCATCACCATCTTTGTACAAAGACCTTCTTCCTTGCATTTTGGGAGCAATTGAGATATAGTAAACTCTAAGAAGATTTATTTTTGATATATATTTCAATCTATCAGTTTCAATATATTTGTTCATTTAGAGTCACCACTCACTTTCCAAAAGTGAGAATATCTGCAATTCTTTATTCCCAGTGGATTCTTCTACAAGATACTGACTCTATGACAAGGATTATTTTCAGATTACATTCCCCAATGCAGTCGCCAAACTATTGGTGCTCAAATATGCAGGTTTTAACCATAAGAGTTTGCTAGGCCCTTATAACATTCTTGGAAAACATACAAGGCCAATTATGCAATTAAACCTCCTACTCTTTAGGTTCTGCTAGACCTAGGTGGGTGCACCTATATGCGATATGCAGATTTGAAAGGAATTTCCAGTTGAACAGTCTATCCACAATGGCAAGTAGGCATGGATAGACAAAAGGACAGCACAAGTAATCCTACCACTCAAATTAAATGAAAGGTTTTTAAATCAATGAATTTATTACTCTGGGATATAGCAGATCAGTGCCTTCTTTCCATTGGGTAATGGAGTCAAAATGTTATTGATTATACATACATATTTCTCCCTGACACAATTTAAGTTGTTAGACACTTTACGGGATGAAGTTTCAATGACTGGCATGTGACTTCATCAATTTATGACTAGCATAAATAGTGTTGAAATATTTTCTTGCTTAGCTTTCTTTCAATTATCCAAAAGAAGTCTCATAGACACTATGATTCACTTAAAGGAATTTAACTCTGACTTGCAGACACCATTAAATGAAATCACATAAAGTGAAGAAATGCTCTTTGAAGAATTAAAATATACTTGATATTTGAACTCAAATAATAAAAAAACTCCAAATTGAGGAAAACTAAACAGAAATTGACAGTTATATCACAACAACAAAAATCAGAAAAGGAATTCGGTCAAGAAATCATCTCCATTGCACCATTTCTAGAAGGTTTTTCCTTATTTTACATTATCTGATACCCAGAACCCTCTCTTAATTACTGAGTTTTCAAAATATATATGACACATTACGTCTGAAGAGTCATGACCCTTCACCGTGCTGGTAAAACCATTTAAATTCTATCATAGAAGATTAAAATATTCAATTATATTGCCTTTTGGAAAATTAAATATTCCTTACAATAGTTCCACCTTCGATTTTTTTGATTGATCCTTTCGCACCTATATTTCTTATCTTATCAACATTTTATACTTTTCATTGCCTTTATTTTATTTTCCCATGGCTTCCATTGCGTTTACCACTCTATCGCGGGTTTGAATTTTCAACCCACGGCTATGCAGTGCCTAGCCTTGATGGTTAACCTCGCTGCTTACTGCATTACCACGGTCTGTCAGATGCCCCCTGCGGTACCGCGGTGGGCCTCCTTCGTTGTTCTTGTCTCTGCTAACCGCTTCCTCCTGTTTGACTCTATTTATCATGATGGCTATCCCCACACTCATAGCACTACCCCGGTCATAGGCCTAACTACTAGCGGTACTGCAGTAGCTGCCAACGGTTATCTCTGTCGTCTTATCATTTTTACCACGTTATCGTGGTCTTTATTTTAATAGCTACAGTAATTACTCACTGACTGCCAACCATCGCTTCATTGCCTATCGCCACCACTTACTCACCGCCCACCGTAATACTACGGTCTATGCTTACACAACGTGCGGTAGCACAGTAAACACTTAATGCCGGCCTGCTAACTGCCACCACCATACTGCGGTTAAATTTTGGGAGACCGCGGTAAAAGCTTATAGAATGCATATTAAGAGAGCGCAAGGATTTTAAATTCATAATATAATGGGTGAGGAATAAAGTGAATGACTTTTGTGAAGAAGATTGGCAAATATGGGCTTGAATGGATAAGAAGGCTTAGGATTTTAATTAAAAATGATAGGCAAATATGGGCTTGAATGGATAAGAAGGTCTAGGATTTTAATTGAAAATTTTTGGTTCTACACATCTATCAGCTTTACACTATTTTTGTACTTTAACTCTTCTCGTACTAGGGCTCTTTTGATACATGCACCTGCTCCATCATGCTCCCCCTTTCCATGCCTGGCCTCTGAGAAGTTCCACATATGTTGAACACCACTAATCCTATGCATCTTGCTCAACCAGTAAAACATTCCAGTGTTCTTGAATTGTGATGTACAAATATCTGACCATATGATATGCTAACTAAATGATATGCCCCTGCTAGCCAGATCGGCATAGAACATATGAAATCAACCTTGAACAATCTCTATAGAATGTGTGCGATCATCACTGATGTAAAAGTGATACTCCCTCAATACTTTCCTATTTTCCTTTGTACTATCATTTGCATGAATGAATGCTATATGTACAAATATAGCAACCTGCACGGAGTTGTATTACTATGATTGAACCTCGTTCTATGATTGTAGTGTGTAGTTCTCAGCAAATTTGACAAATGAAATGATATGATGAAGTGGAAATGTGTCCTTGCATAACTTGAACTATGAGTCCAACCATTGTGCTCTGTGTGTATGATTTGCATAATCATAAACCACCTGAACATGAAAAATTCCCATAAACTGATGCACTAGAATATTATCACTAACCAATTCACACTTCTTTGTTTCTTTCCCATCTTTTAGACTGTATGCCATTGTCTTATATTTGCCAAATTCCACAGTTTTGTCTCCAATTGTGTGTGTACTAGCCATGTGTTGGAAAATTGGAAAATGTTGCATGCCACCACAATGATCACATGTGCCATCCAAACATGAATTTTTGTAAAAAAATTGACCATCCTCTCTTTCACATAAAATGAAAGACAAAAATTTCCTCGATGATTTAGGTGGAGGCATTATGTTACATTCCTGCAAAACATTGTCAGTATGCATATCTACACATATACGTTGATAAACATCATAATGGTTAGAAAAATCAATACGAACCCTACAACAACAAGTAGTGCGTGTGTGATTTATTTTGAAATAAAAATGCTTTAGCATTTCAAAATACCTTTGACATATTTTAATTTCAAGAAACTTTTGTACAAAATCAGCAAAAAATTGGGTTTGAGTGGTATCCAAATAATGCATTGGATGTGGCTCACAGTTTTTACTACCAATTCTCCTTCTTACAACATCTCTTTGATTAGGAGAGTTCCTTGTGTTATCCTTCCAGTAATTCACAATTAAATATCTCAAGCCTTCAGCAATTCTTGTGTCTTTCTGTGGCACTCTACCCAAAAATGCGCATAACTCATTGCTATTTGGATCCTCCACTCTTTCACGCCTTCCTTTGGCTCTCATTAGAGATGATCTACTTATTTTAAAAGACTTACTTTCCTTTGTAAGGTTCACCTTGTTCCTTTTTTGAATGCTTAATAGTGTTGTTGTCATCACATGTCGTGTGGCACAACTATCCTTCATGCATGAGGTGGAACCCACACTCTCATATGCACTCATCAAGTTCTTTACAATGGAATTCTCACTTGAGTCATTCAAAACTCTTAGCCCAAGAGCCTTCATGGTGGGCCTGAATTTGAGTTGCCTCATCATTTCAACAAATAGTTGGCATCTGCCACCCTCACTTAGCTTCGCAAAAAAAAAACTCCATATCCATTTTGCATATCTTTGACATGTATGTTTTGGAATCTTATTAAGCATCCATTTCAAAACATTGGAATCAATATCAATAAAAAATGTAGGTTTTCTATGCAAAACTCGAGGATGAGTTCTCAAATGTAAATTTGTGTCAATATCGGGAAGGTCAACAGCATCAGGGATAGATTGTGTACCTTCAATTGGAGGTGCAATTGATGACATACCTTGAGATTGACATGTAAACGATGTTGTACCTCCAACTTGAGATGTCGTTTGTGGAGTTCCTTCAAATAGAGATGTGTTTGTTGATGTACTTTCAAAATGAAATGTTTTTGATGGTGTGTCTTCAATTGGAGATGTGATTTCTGATGTACCTAGAAAACCACATGTTGTTATCAATGTGTCTTCAACTGTAGATGTGCATTGAGTTTAACCTATGGTTGATGATGTGCCCCAAAATTTTGTATCCATTCCTTTCCTTCCACTAACTTTCCTCATTTGTGCCCTTTGTTTTTCCAATTTGACATCTCTTAGATTGCACGGGAATTTGTTGTTGTATGGGCTGCAATTCCTTTGCTTCATGAGCTACATTTTTTTATTCTCTTCTTCTTGCATTTTTAACTACACATTCTTTTGGTGTTAGAGGCTTCGATCATTTCCTCGGCATGACCTTGAATGCTACATGTCCACAAACACACATAGAGAAAAAGTAAGTAATGCATTTTACAAAAATATTGATGTAGAGAGGGGTGGAAACCATTCAATACAGAAAATCAACGAGATAGAATCAAATTCCAAAGAAAAATCAGATGTTCAACTGAAAATACCAACTTCTACCAAGCTTTCCCTCGTAGCATAGGTAACTCGGTTCAAGGGCCTTTTCACCAAGATTTTCCAAAACACTTGACAAAATCAGGGATGATTAAGATACCCATTTACAAGCTATAAACATAGGTAAACCCTAGCCATCAACTCCTTTGGACCAACATTGACTCCCAATAGACCCACCTTGGAAAAGGCTATTCAAATGGCCTAATTTACAAAGAGAGTACATTTTAAACACATCTTTACTAAAAATCCTCAATCAATAGTATTTTATGTGTCAAAACCTCCAATTTCCTGATTTGTTTCCAGGTCCAAGACCTCTAGACCCCTAATACACTAAACCCTCTTACCTTATGCAAAATACTTGGGGTTTTAATGAAACTCCTATCTCCTAGACCTGCTAGATCCATACAAAGCACCAAACACACTTACCAGAGCCTACACATGGTGAATAATACATTACATGGAAATTCCTTCCCACATTTTGTCAAAACACCACTTGAAGCCCTAATTTTCACCATGAAAAGACCCTGCTACAGTCCTAGAACATTATCCCAAACACTGAATGTTGACCCCACAACATTATAAATAGGTTAGGAATGTATTTTAAAATTTAGAGAACCCATTACATGAGTTACAGTAGGAAGAAAAAGTGTAATGGGTCGAATTACATAATGAAACCCCTCAATCCAAGAAAACTGTGAAAGTAGGTAGCAACAATAAAAATAATATAGCTTTCGCTATACAAAACATTAGAACCTCTAAATAGATGAAAATGAAAGATAGTTCATTAATCTACAACATCCAATTGGTTTCATATCATATTATAGTTCGTACAAGCCATACAAAAACAAGAAAAGTGAGAGAAACCAGTAAATTTCTAGAATTTAATAACATTCTTCTTGATAAAAATGGGGTACAAATCAACCAACAACCTCTCCTTCGAGGAATTGAAGGTTATTAAACATATTTAGAATGGTAGTCTTCTTGAAAAGAATAGCTTGTTATTTATGGATTATCTTTTTTTTGTTTTAGATGTGAATTGGCCAGTTCAACATTGAATTGAGGTTTTTGAGATTCAAGATTGTTTGAAACTGATCTAATTATGATTGTTGAAGGTTTTGTCTCCCTACTCTGCATACTAGAGACTCTTGTGTTTATTTTTCTCAAAACCAAAATTTTGATTGTCAATAAAGTCACGAAGAATATGGATTCAAAGAAGGGTTTGTGATGCTATATCTTATAATTATTCACTATTTCTTTGGCAATGTGGTAACTTAGAAAGACAATAAGCATTCTCAACTATGTCAACTCACTTGAATTTATCTAAGCACATGTGATGAAGCTGAATTTTGTATGTAACAAAAAAATTAATGGACACTTGCATTAACATTGATGAAAGCTATTAGGTTTTCCAAATTAGTTGAAAAAGGAATGAAATATGGTGAATTCCACAAGCCATGCTAGAAATGGACTACTATAAGCAATGAAAATAGAATTCATAAATAAATTTATATTAAGTAAATGTCATGTTTTTATTGTTTTTGTTCTTCAAACTCATAAAAATTGAACTTTTCTATGCAAATCTCATCTAATTCAATGTTGAATTCTAAGTCCAATTGTTATGATTAATAAAATCATTAAGGAGACTTAGTTTATATTGTCAAAAACAAACAAATATACTAAATACAAACATTGCAATTTACCAAAATGAATATATTACCTCAGATAATGTAAAATGATGTAGAAACTTCAAAATTTCTTCTTCTACATTGTCTACCATGTAGATTGTTGGTAAAATGGTGATGGATCAAGCATAGATTGGTACAATATGAAGTCAACTGCATAAAAAAAGGCATTTTTGACTTGGATAAAGCAATGAACTAGATAAATACAGGAGAATGCTGGCCTGAATCATAGGATGAAGCCTTATTTTTACTGTTTCAAGGTAAAAACCCATTTGGCGCACGCCAATTTGGTGAGCACCAAATATGTTCCTCTAAAAAGGACAGACTTGAGAGAGAGGGAGAGACACAAAGTGGAACAGAGATAGAGGAAATGAGAGAGAGAGGGAGTGCGAGAGAGAGGGGGAGGGAGAGGGCATGGCAGGGAGAAACCTAAGAGAGAGAGGGAGAGAGGTTGGGAGGGAGACACCTGAGAGAAGGAGTGGAAGTCAAAGTGGGAGAGAGGGGTGGGAAGGAGAGACCTAAGAAAGTATGGTGGGAGGTAAGTGAGGTCTGACAGAGAGGGATTGTGAGATAAGTGAGGCCTAATCCCTCAACCCCTATACCCTCTCAACCCTTAAACCCTAATCCATCAACCCCCATACCCTCTTAATGCCTCAACTCTCAAACCCTAATCCCTCAACCCTCAACCCTTCAACCCTAAACCCCTATACCCTTTTAATCCCTCAACCCCTCAACCCTCAACCCTTAAACCCTAATCCATCAACCCCCATACCCTATTAATCCCTCAACCCTCAAACTCTAATCTCTGAACCCCTCTACAATCTTAATCCGTCAACCCTTAACCCTCAACCCTCAACCTTCAAACCCTAATCCCTCAATCCCTCTACAATCTTAATCTGTCAACCCTTAACCCTTAACCCTCAACCCTCAAACCCTAATCCTTCAACCCCTCTACAAACTTAACCCCTCAACCCTTAACCCTTTAATTCTAATCCCTCGACCCCTATACCCTCTTAATCCCTCAACCCCTACACCCTCAACCCTTAAACCCTAATCCATCAACCCCCATACCCTCTTAATCTGTCAACTCTCAAACTCTAATCCCTCAACCCATCTACAATCTTAATCCCTCAACCATTAACCATCAACCCTCAACCTTCAAACCCTAATCCCTCAATCCTTAACCCTTCAACCCTAAACCCTAAACCCCTATACCCTTTTAATACCTCAACCCCTCAACCCTCAACCCTTAAACCCTAATCCATCAACCCCCATACCTTCTTAATCCATCAACTCTCAAACCCTAATCCCTCAACCCCTCTCTAATCGTAATCCCTTAACCCTTAACCCTTCAACCCTAATCCCTCGACCGCTATACCCTCTTAATCCCTCAAACCCTCAACCCTCAACCCTTAAACCCTAATCCATCAACCCCCATACCCTCTTAATTGCTCAACCCTCAAACCTGAATCCCTCAACCCCTCTACAATCTTAATCCGTTAGAGAGAGAGAGAGGGAGGGAGTGGAAAAGCAATAGAGGATAGAGGGTTAAGAGTTAATGGTAAAGGGTAGAGGGTAGAAGGTATAGGGTTAAGGGTAGAGGGGAGAGAGATAGAAGGAGTGAATGAGTGAGAGAGACCTAAAAGAGGGAGAGGAAGTAGGAGGGAGAGACTTGATAGAGAGAGGGAGGGAGGGAGGGAATTGCAGATAGATAGAGGGTAAAGGGTAGAGGGTAGAGGGTTTAATGGTTAAGGGTTAAGGATGGAGGTGAGATAGATAGAGAGAGTGAGTGAGAGAGAGAGAGAGACTTGAGAGAGGGAGAGGGGGTAGGAGGGAGAGACTTGAGAGAGAGAGAGGGGAAGGGATTTGGAGAGAGATAAAGGGTAGAGGGTAGAGGGTAGACGGTAGAGTTTTTAAGGGTTTAGGGTTAATGGATAAGTGTTTATGTTAATGGTATAGTGGAGAGATATAGAGGGAGAAAGAGAGAGGGAGTGAGTGAGAGACCTTAGATTCCCTCTCTAGTTCTCTCTATCTCACTTCTCTCTCCTTCCCTCCCTCCCTCTCTAATTTTCTCTATATCTCCCTCTCTCTCCTTCCCTTTATACTTCTCTCTATCTCTCCTCTCTTTCTCCCCCTCTCTCTCTCCCTATCTCTTCCTTTCACCCACCTTTTCTCTCTATTTCTCGCTATCTAACCTATCTCTCTATACATATTTCTCTCTCCCCCCTCCTTCCCTCTCAATCTCTCCATGTTCCTCCTTATCTCTCTACTTTTCAGCTCCATCACACATCTCTCCACCTAGAACTCTCTATTTTTGTCTCACCTCTCTCTCCATATATCTCTCCTTTCATATCTAATTCTCTCTACCTAGTTGTCCCTCTATACCTATTTCTCTCTCCCTCCTTGACTCCTCTCTCTCAATATCTCCACCTTTTCCCTCTCTAATTCTCTCTTTATCACCTCTCTCTATCTCTCCCTCCCTCCCCCTCTTTCTATCTCTCCTCTCTCCCTTCCACCAAAATTTACTCTACATCACTCCATCTAGTCTACCCCTATATACCTATTTTTCTCTCCCTCTCTCTTTCCCTCTCTCAATCTATCTACCTTCCTCATTACGCCTCTAATTATCTCTATCACCTCTCTCTCTCCCCCTCCCCTCTTTACTTTCTTTCTCTCTATCTCACCTCTCTCTCCTTAAATATCCCTCCCTCCCTCCTCTCTCTATCTCACCTATCTCTCCCTCCCTACCTCTTCTTCCCTCTCTCCTACTTCTCTTTATCTCCTCCCACCTCTATCTACCTAGACCTCTCTTTGTTTTTTTCTCACCTCTCTCTCCATCCCTACCTCTCCCTCTATCTCTGCTTTCATATCTACTTCTCTCTACCTATTTTTCCCTCTATACCTATTTCTCTCTCCCTCCTTGCCTCATCTCTCTCAATATCTCTACCTTCTTTCCCCCCTCCTCTCTCTCTACCCTTAACCCTAAACCCTAAACACTTAAAACCTTCTACCCTCTACCCTCTATCTCTCTCCCACTCCCTCTCCCTCATATCCCCTCTCCCTCTCTCAAGTCTCTCTCACTCACTCACTCCTTATATGTCTCTCCCCTCTCCCCTTATCCCTCTACCCTCTACCCTCTATCTCTCTCCCACTCCCTCCCTCTCTCTCTCAGGACTCTCCCTCCTACTCTCTCTCTCTCTCTCTCTCTCTCTCTCTCACTCACTCACTCACTCACTCCCTCTATCTCTCTCCCCTCTCCCCTTAACCCTATTAGAACCCAAAATTTCATGAAAATCCTAAGGTCTTTTACCTATTTGAATTGAATATTTTCGTATATTTTCCAAAAAATTCATGTTTCCTATCCAAAATCATTCAAATTCCTTTATTGCCGTTCAAAAAGGCTAAAAAATGACTTATATCCTATACCGCTGCCCTAAAATCTTTAAATTTTTCTCCCTACCACTTTACTATGGATAGCCTTCAAACAGTTCGCGGTTGTGCGGTAGAGGGTCAGCTTGGCGATCATCAAACAACCACCGCTATATCGCGCTCAGTAAAATCTTTACTCGTGGTAACGCGGTAAACAGGGAAGCAATCGACGACAGTGAGGGTAGCGGCTAATTATCAAGCACAAAATGTTTACCATGCCACCGCGCGTGGTCTAAGAATAGACCACGGTGGCGCAGTGATGGTGAGTCATCAGCGAGGTAGAAGTCAGTGAAGGGCCACCGCGGTACCATTGGTGGTCAAGTCGGTGACCGTGGTGATTGCGGTGGAAGTGGAGCCGGTGAATTGTTAGTGGGTTGGCAGTGGCAATGTAGCGATTGGTAAGCGGTTACCGCTATACCGCAACCTGTGAAAATGGTAATCACGGTAGCACGGTAAGGTGATAAACAACACCGAAGCAATCAAGGTTAAGGTACCGTGTTACCACGGGGAGACATAAGTTTGACCGCGGTAAGGCGGTAGAAATAAAAAGGACTTCGCAGCGGCATACAAAGTTTACTGCGTTACCGTGGGTATAGACTTTACTGCACGCTGTATAGTGGTGGTTGTTTGATGACCGCCAGGCTAACCCTCTACCGCACAACCATGAACTGTTTGATGGCTATCCGCGGTAAAGCGGTAGGGAGAAAAATTTAAAGGATTTAGGGCAGCGGTATAGGATATAAGTCATGTTTTAGCCTTTTTGAACGACAGTAAAGGAAAGTATAGGGTATAAATGAATAAAAAATTAATATTTTGATGGAAAATATTAAATTTAAATGAGAAAACCTTAGGGTTTTTTAATGAATTTTTTGAACTAGAGAGAGAGATGGAGGGAGGGAGGGTTAAGGGTATAGGGTAGAGGGTTTAGGGTTTAAGGGTTAAGGGTTTAGGGTTTATGGTTAAGGGTAGAGGTTAAAAGGGTTTAATGGTTTAGGTTTTAAGGGTTAAGGATAAAGGATTAAGGGTTAAGGGTAGAGGGGAGAGAGATAGATGGAGTGAGTGAGTGAGAGAGACCTAAGAGAGGGAGAGGGGATATTAGGGAGAGTCTTGAGAGAGAGAGGGAGTGAGCAGGAGAGAGATAGAGGGTAGAGGGTTTAAGGGTTTAAGGGTTAAGGGTAGAGGGCTAAGGGTAGAGTAGAGAGATATAGGAGTGAGTGAGTGAGTTAGTGAGAGAGAGAGACTTGAGATAGGGAGAGTGGGTAGGAGGGAGAAACGTGAGATAGAGAGAGAGAAAGAGAGAGAGGGAGTGGGAGAGAGATAGAGGGTAGAGGGTTTATGATAGAGGGTAGAGGGTTTTAAGGGTTAAGGGTAGAGGGGAGAGAGCTAGAGAGACTTGAGAGAGAGAGAGAGATGAGGGAATGATATATATGTAGGTAGAGAGAGTTGAGATAGAGAGAGAGAAGTAGAGAGGGAAAGAAGGTAGAGATATTGAGAGAGAGGAGGCAAGGAGGGAGAGAGAAATAGATATAGAGGGACAAATAGATAGAGAGAAGTAGATATGAAAGCAGAGATAGAGGGAGAGGTAGGGATGGAGAGAGAGGTGAGAAAAAGAAGAAGAGAGGTCTAGGTAGATAGAGGTGGGAGGAGATAAAGAGAATTAGAGGGTAGAGTTAAGGGTAGAGGGTAGAGTGCTTAAGGGTTTAAGGGCTAAGGGTTTAGGGTTTAGAGTTAAGGGTAAAGGAGAGAGATATAGGGAGTTAGTGAGAGAGAGAGGGAGGGAGTGGAAAAACGATAGAGGGTAGAGGGTTAAGAGTAGAGGGTAGAGGGTAGAGGGTAGAGGGTAGAGGGTAGAGGGGAGAGAGATAGAAGGAGTGAATGAGTGAGAGAGAGACGTAAAAGAGGGAGAGGAATTAGGATGGAGAGATTTGAGAGAGAGAGAGAGGGAGGGAGGGAATTGGAGATAGATAGAGGGTAAAGGGTAGAGGGTAGAGGGTTTAATGGTTAAGGGTTAAGGATGGAGGGGATATAGATAGAGGGAGTGAGTGAGAGAGAGACTTGAGAGAGGGAGAGGGGGTAGGAGGGAGAGACTTGAGAGAGAGGGGAAGGGAGTTGGAGAGAGATAGAGGGTATATTTTTTAAGGGTTTAGGGTTAAGGGTATAGTGGAGAGAGAGAAAGAGAGGGAGTGAGTGAGTGAGTGAGAGACCCAAGAGAGAGAGAGGGGGTAGGAGGGAGAGTCTTGAGAGAGAGAGGGGGTAGGAGGAAGAGTCTTGAGAGAGAGAGGGGGATGAGGGAGAGTCTATATATGTCCCCTCCCTCTCTCTGTCTCAAGTCTCTCCCTCCTATCCCCTCTCCCTCTATCAGTTCTCTATCTCTCTTAGTCACTTCCTCTATCTCTATCCCCTCTACCCTTAACCCTAAACCCTAAAGCCTTAACCCTTAAACATTGAACCCTCTACCCTCTACCCTTAACCATCCCACCCTCTTTCTCTCTCCCAGGTCTCTCTCCTACCGCCTCTCCCTCTCTTAGGTCTCTCTCACTCACTCACTCACTCAGTCCCTCTATCTTTCACCCCTCTACCCTTAACCCTTAATCCTTTATCCTTAACCCTTAAAACCTAAACCATTAAACCCTTTTACCCTCTACCCTCTACCCTTAACCATTCCTCCCTCTATCTCTCTTCCACTCCCTCCTAACCCATCTCCCTCTTTCAGGTAGAGGGTAGAGGGGAGAGACAAAGGAAGTGACTAAGAGAGAGGTACTTGAGAGAGGGAGAGGGTTGAGAGAGAGAGAGATGGAGGGAGTGGGAGAGATATATAGGGAGGGAGGGTAGAAGGTTTAAGGGTTTAGGGTTTAGGGTTAAGGGTAGAGGAGAGAGAGAGATGGAGTGAGTGAGAGAGAGACCTGAGAGAGGGAGATGGGGTAGGAGGGAGAGTCTTGAGAGAGAGAGGGATGGAGGGAGGGAGTGGGAGAGATAGAGAGTAGAGCGTAGATGGTTTAAGGGTATAGGGCTAAGGGTAGATGGAAGAGACATAGGAGTGAGTGAGTGAGAGAGAGACACTTGAGAGAGGGAGAGGGTGTAGGAGGGATATGGTTGAGAGAGAGAGGGTAGAGGGTTTAAGGGTTAAGGGTTTAGGGTTTAGGTTTAAGGGTAGAGGGGAGAGAGAGAGAGAGAGAGAGAG
>CM021100.1:475346448-475362650 GCA_007115665.2 Sequoiadendron giganteum | reverse complement strand
CCTCTCTCACCTCTCTCTAAATCCTTATCTCTCCCTTGATCCCTGCCTCTCCACTTATCTATATCTCCCTTTACTCTCTCTACCTACCTCTCTCTCTCTCTCCGTCCCTAACTCTCCCTCCAACTCTCCTTACCTCTCTACTTTTCTCTACCTACCTATCCCTCAATACCCCATTCTCTATTTCTCCCTCTCTCCATCCTTCCCTCTCTCAATATATCCACCTTCCTTATTCTCTCTCTTCCCTCCTTCCCCTCTCTCTCTCCCTCTCTACTCTATCTCTATCTCAACTCTCTCTACCTACATATATATCCCTCCCTCATCTCTCTCTCTCTCCTACCCCCTTTCCCTCTCCCAGGTCTCTATCTCTCTCTCCTCTACCCTCTACCCTCTATCTCTTTTCCACTCCCTCTCTCTCTTTCTCTCTCTATCTCATGTCTATCCCTCCTACCCCCTATCCCTATCTCAAGTCTCTCTCTCTCACTCACTCACTCACTCCTATATTTGTCCACTCTACCCTTAGCACTCTACCCTTAACCCTTAAACCCTTAAACCCTCTACCCTTTATCTCTCAAGACTCTCACTCCTAGCCCCTCTCCCTCTCTCAGGTCTCTCTCCCTCTCTCACTCACTCCCCTTATCTCTCTCCCCTCTCCCCTTAACCCTAAACCCTTAACCCTTAAACTGTAAAACCGTTAAATCCTCTACCCTTTATCTCTCTCTCACTCCCTCCCTCCCTCCCTCCTTATCTCTCTCTCTTCTTTACCCTTAACTCTAAGCTAGACACCAACCCTTAGGCTCTTAAAACTCTGCCTCTACTTCTCTTTATCTCTTCCCCACCTCTATCTACCTAGGCCTCTCTTTGTTTTTCTCTCTCTCTCATCCTACCACTCTCCCTCTGTCTGCTGCTTTCATATCTACTTCTCTCCTGCCTATTTGTTCCTCTATACCTGTTCTCTCCTCCTTGCCTCCTCTCTCTCAGTATCTCTGCCTTCTTTTCCCTCTCTGCCTCTCTCTCTCTATCTCAACTCTCTCTACCTACATATGCTCTGTTCTCTCTCTCTCTCTCTCTCTCTCTCTCTCTCTCTCTCTCTCTCTCCTACCCTCTCTCCCTCTCTCAAGTCTCTCTAGCTCTCTCCCATCTACCCTTAACCCTTAGAACCCTCTACCCTTTGTCTCTCTACCACTCCCTCTCTCTCTTTCTCTCTCTCTATCTCACATCTCTCGCTCCTACCCGCTCTCCCTATCTCAAGTCTCTCTCACTCACTCACTCACTTACTCCTATACTTCTCCACTCTACCCTTAGCCCTCTACCCTCTATCTCTCTCCTATTCGCTCCCTCTCTCTCTCTCAAGACTCTCCCTCCTATCCCCTTTCCCTCTCTTAGTTCTCTCTCTCTCAGGCACTCCATCTATCTATCTCCCTTCTAGCATTAAAACTTAATCCTTTATGCTTAACCCTTAAAACCTAAAACATTAACCCGTTTACCCTCTACGCTTAACCCTTAACCCTTAAACACTAAACCCTCTACCCTATACCCTTAACCCTCCCTCCCTCTATCTCTCTCTAGTGAAAAAAATTCATTAAAAAACCTAATGTTTTCTCATTTAAATTTAATATTTTCCATCAAAATATTAAATTAGTATTCCTTTATACCCTATACTTTCCTTTACTATTTTTCAAAAAGGCTAAAAAATGACTTATATCCTATACCGCTACCCTAAACCTTTTAAATTTTTCTCCCTACCGCTTTACCGCGGATAGCCTTCAACTAGTTCACCGTTGTGCAGTAGAGGGTCAGCTTGGTGGTCATCGAACAACCACCGCTATACCGCACATAGTAAAATCTATACCTACGGTAATTTGGTAAACTTTGTATGCCGCTACAAAGTCCTTTTCATTTCTACCGCCTTACCGCGGTCAAACTTATGCCTCCACATGGTAACATAGTACCTTGACCTTGACTGCATTGGTGACATTAGTCACCTTATCGCACTACCGCAGTTACCATTTTCACAGGTTGCGATATAGCAGTAATCGCTTACCGACCACTACATTGCCACTACCAGCCCGCTAACTGTTCACTGTCTCTACTTCCACCGCAATCACCACGGTCACCGGCTTGACCACCAGTGGTACCGTGGTGGCCCTTCATTGACTACTACCTCACCGATGACTCACCATCACTGTGCCTCTACAGTCTATGTTTAGACCGTGCGCGGTGGCATGAGAAACATTTTGTGCTTGATCCTTAGCCACTACCCTCACTATCGCCGGTTGCTTCCCTATTTACCACGTTACCGCGGGTATAGATTTTGGTGCGTGCACTATAGTGATGGTTGTTTGATGACCACCAGGCTGACCCTCTATCGCACAACTGCAGACTGTTTGAAGGCTATCTACGGTAAAGCAGTAGGGAGAAAAAATTAAAGGGTTTAGGGAAGAAATATAGGATATAAGTCATTTTTTAGCCTTTTTGAATGGCGGTAAAGGAGTTTGAATGATTTTTTATGGAAAATATAGGAAAATATTCGATTCAAATAGGTAAAAGACCTTAGGATTTTCATAAAATTTTGGGTTCTAACAGGGTTAAGGGTAGAGGGGAGAGATATAGAGGGAGTGAGTGAGTGAGTGAGAGAAAGAGAGACTGAGAGAGGGAGAGGGGTTACAGGATTGAAAAAAGAAGGAGATGGAAGAGAGAGGAAACAGAAAAAGAGAGGATAAAAGGGAAGGGGAGATAGTAGTGAGAGAGAGCCGAGGAGAGGGGGTAGGAGGGAGAGAATTGAGAGAGAGAGAGGGAGAGGGAGTGGGAGAGAGATAGAGGGTAGAGGGTAGAAGGTTTCAAATGTTTAGGGTTTAGCATTAAGGGTGGAGAGAGAGATAGGGGGGGAAAGAAGGTAGAGATATTGAGAGAGAGGAGGCATGTTGGGAGAGAGAAATAGGTATAGAGGAAAAAATAGGTAGAGAGAAGTAGATATGAAAGAAGAGATAGAGGGAGAGGTAGGGATGGAGAGAGAGGTGAGAAAAAAACAAAGAGAGGTCTAGGTAGATAGAGGTGTAAAGAGATAAAGAGAAGTAGGAGAGAGGGAAGAAGAGGTAGGGAGGGAGAGATAGGTGAGATAGAGAGAGGAGGGAGGGAGGGATATTTAAGGAGAGAGAGGTGAGATAGAGAGAAAGAAAGTAAAGAGGGGAGGGGGAGAGAGAGAGGTGATAGAGATAATTAGAGGCGTAATGAGGAAGGTAGATAGATTGAGAGAGGGAAAGAGAGAGGGAGAGAAAAATAGGTATATAGGGGTAGACTAGATGGAGTGATGTAGAGTAAATTTTGGTGGAAGGGAGAGAGGAGAGATAGAAAGAGGGGGAGGGAGGGAGAGATAGAGAGAGGTGATAAAGAGAGAATTAGAGAGGGAAAAGGTGGAGATATTGAGAGAGAGGAGTCAAGGAGGGAGAGAGAAATAGGTATAGAGGGACAACTAGGTAGAGAGAATTAGATATGAAAGGAGAGATATATGGAGAGAGAGGTGAGACAAAAATAGAGAGTTCTAGGTGGAGAGATGTGTGATGGAGCTGAAAAGTAGAGAGATAAGGAGGAACATGGAGAGATTGAGAGGGAAGGAGGGGGGAGAGAGAAATATGTATAGAGAGATAGGTTAGATAGCGAGAAATAGAGAGAAAAGGTGGGTGAAAGGAAGAGATAGGGAGAGAGAGAGGGGGAGAAAGAGAGGAGAGATAGAGAGAAGTATAAAGGGAAGGAGAGAGAGGGAGATATAGAGAAAATTAGAGAGGGAGGGAGGGAAGGAGAGAGAAGTGAGATAGAGAGAACTAGAGAGGGAATCTAAGGTCTCTCACTCACTCCCTCTCTCTTTCTCCCTCTATATCTCTCCACTATACCATTAACATAAACACTTATCCATTAACCCTAAACCCTTAAAAACTCTACCGTCTACCCTCTACCCTCTACCCTTTATCTCTCTCCAAATCCCTTCCCCTCTCTCTCTCTCAAGTCTCTCCCTCCTACCCCCTCTCCCTCTCTCAAGTCTCTCTCTCTCTCTCACTCACTCTCTCTATCTATCTCACCTCCATCCTTAACCCTTAACCATTAAACCCTCTACCCTCTACCCTTTACCCTCTATCTATCTGCAATTCCCTCCCTCCCTCCCTCTCTCTATCAAGTCTCTCCCTCCTACTTCCTCTCCCTCTTTTAGGTCTCTCTCACTCATTCACTCCTTCTATCTCTCTCCCCTCTACCCTTAACCCTATACCTTCTACCCTCTACCCTTTACCATTAACTCTTAACCCTCTATCCTCTATTGCTTTTCCACTCCCTCCCTCTCTCTCTCTCTAACGGATTAAGATTGTAGAGGGGTTGAGGGATTCAGGTTTGAGGGTTGAGCAATTAAGAGGGTATGGGGGTTGATGGATTAGGGTTTAAGGGTTGAGGGTTGAGGGTTTGAGGGATTAAGAGGGTATAGCGGTCGAGGGATTAGGGTTGAAGGGTTAAGGGTTAAGGGATTACGATTAGAGAGGGGTTGAGGGATTAGGGTTTGAGAGTTGATGGATTAAGAAGGTATGGGGGTTGATGGATTAGGGTTTAAGGGTTGAGGGTTGAGGGGTTGAGGTATTAAAAGGGTATAGGGGTTTAGGGTTTAGGGTTGAAGGGTTAAGGATTGAGGGATTAGGGTTTGAAGGTTGAGGGTTGATGGTTAATGGTTGAGGGATTAAGATTGTAGATGGGTTGAGGGATTAGAGTTTGAGAGTTGACAGATTAAGAGGGTATGGGGGTTGATGGATTAGGGTTTAAGGGTTGAGGGTGTAGGGGTTGAGGGATTAAGAGGGTATAGGGGTCGAGGGATTAGAATTAAAGGGTTAAGGGTTGAGGGGTTAAGTTTGTAGAGGGGTTGAAGGATTAGGGTTTGAGGGTTGAGGGTTAAGGGTTAAGGGTTGACAGATTAAGATTGTAGAGGGATTGAGGGATTAGGGTTTGAAGGTTGAGGGTTGAGGGTTAAGGGTTGACGGATTAAGATTGTAGAGGGGTTCAGAGATTAGAGTTTGAGGGTTGAGGGATTAATAGGGTATGGGGGTTGATGGATTAGGGTTTAAGGGTTGAGGGTTGAGGGGTTGAGGGATTAAAAGGGTATAGGGGTTTAGGGTTGAAGGGTTGAGGGTTGAGGGATTAGGGTTTGAGAGTTGAGGCATTAAGAGGGTATGGGGGTTGATGGATTAGGGTTTAAGGGTTGAGAGGGTATAGGGGTTGAGGGATTAGGCCTCACTTATCTCACAATCCCTCTCTGTCAGACCTCACTTACCTCCCACCATACTTTCTTAGGTCTCTCCTTCCCACCCCTCTCTCCCACTTTGACTTCCACTCCTTCTCTCAGGTGTCTCCCTCCCAACCTCTCTCCCTCTCTCTCTTAGGTTTCTCCCTGCCATGCCCTCTCCCTCCCCCTCTCTCTCGCACTCCCTCTCTCTCTCATTTCCTCTATCTCTGTTCCACTTTGTGTCTCTCCCTCTCTCTCAAGTCTGTCCTTTTTAGAGGAACATATTTGGTGCTCACCAAATTGGCGTGCGCCAAATGGGTTTTTACCTTGAAACAGTAAAAATAAGGCTTCATCCTATGATTCAGGCCAGCATTCTCCTGTATTTATCTAGTTCATTGCTTTATCCAAGTCAAAAATGCCTTTTTTTATGCAGTTGACTTCATATTGTACCAATCTATGCTTGATCCATCACCATTTTACCAACAATCTACATGGTAGACAATGTAGAAGAAGAAATTTTGAAGTTTCTACATCATTTTACATTATCTGAGGTAATATATTCATTTTGGTAAATTGCAATGTTTGTATTTAGTATATTTGTTTGTTTTTGACAATATAAACTAAGTCTCCTTAATGATTTTATTAATCATAACAATTGGACTTAGAATTCAACATTGAATTAGATGAGATTTGCATAGAAAAGTTCAATTTTTATGAGTTTGAAGAACAAAAACAATAAAAACATGACATTTACTTAATATAAATTTATTTATGAATTCTATTTTCATTGCTTATAGTAGTCCATTTCTAGCATGGCTTGTGGAATTCACCATATTTCATTCCTTTTTCAACTAATTTGGAAAACCTAATAGCTTTCATCAATGTTAATGCAAGTGTCCATTAATTTTTTTGTTACATACAAAATTCAGCTTCATCACATGTGCTTAGATAAATTCAAGTGAGTTGACATAGTTGAGAATGCTTATTGTCTTTCTAAGTTACCACATTGCCAAAGAAATAGTGAATAATTATAAGATATAGCATCACAAACCCTTCTTTGAATCCATATTCTTCGTGACTTTATTGACAATCAAAATTTTGGTTTTGAGAAAAATAAACACAAGAGTCTCTAGTATGCAGAGTAGGGAGACAAAACCTTCAACAATCATAATTAGATCAGTTTCAAACAATCTTGAATCTCAAAAACCTCAATTCAATGTTGAACTGGCCAATTCACATCTAAAACAAAAAAAAGATAATCCATAAATAACAAGCTATTCTTTTCAAGAAGACTACCATTCTAAATATGTTTAATAACCTTCAATTCCTCGAAGGAGAGGTTGTTGGTTGATTTGTACCCCATTTTTATCAAGAAGAATGTTATTAAATTCTAGAAATTTACTGGTTTCTCTCACTTTTCTTGTTTTTGTATGGCTTGTACGAACTATAATATGATATGAAACCAATTGGATGTTGTAGATTAATGAACTATCTTTCATTTTCATCTATTTAGAGGTTCTAATGTTTTGTATAGCGAAAGCTATATTATTTTTATTGTTGCTACCTACTTTCACAGTTTTCTTGGATTGAGGGGTTTCATTATGTAATTCGACCCATTACACTTTTTCTTCCTACTGTAACTCATGTAATGGGTTCTCTAAATTTTAAAATACATTCCTAACCTATTTATAATGTTGTGGGGTCAACATTCAGTGTTTGGGATAATGTTCTAGGACTGTAGCAGGGTCTTTTCATGGTGAAAATTAGGGCTTCAAGTGGTGTTTTGACAAAATGTGGGAAGGAATTTCCATGTAATGTATTATTCACCATGTGTAGGCTCTGGTAAGTGTGTTTGGTGCTTTGTATGGATCTAGCAGGTCTAGGAGATAGGAGTTTCATTAAAACCCCAAGTATTTTGCATAAGGTAAGAGGGTTTAGTGTATTAGGGGTCTAGAGGTCTTGGACCTGGAAACAAATCAGGAAATTGGAGGTTTTGACACATAAAATACTATTGATTGAGGATTTTTAGTAAAGATGTGTTTAAAATGTACTCTCTTTGTAAATTAGGCCATTTGAATAGCCTTTTCCAAGGTGGGTCTATTGGGAGTCAATGTTGGTCCAAAGGAGTTGATGGCTAGGGTTTACCTATGTTTATAGCTTGTAAATGGGTATCTTAATCATCCCTGATTTTGTCAAGTGTTTTGGAAAATCTTGGTGAAAAGGCCCTTGAACCGAGTTACCTATGCTACGAGGGAAAGCTTGGTAGAAGTTGGTATTTTCAGTTGAACATCTGATTTTTCTTTGGAATTTGATTCTATCTCGTTGATTTTCTGTATTGAATGGTTTCCACCCCTCTCTACATCAATATTTTTGTAAAATGCATTACTTACTTTTTCTCTATGTGTGTTTGTGGACATGTAGCATTCAAGGTCATGCCGAGGAAATGATCGAAGCCTCTAACACCAAAAGAATGTGTAGTTAAAAATGCAAGAAGAAGAGAATAAAAAAATGTAGCTCATGAAGCAAAGGAATTGCAGCCCATACAACAACAAATTCCCGTGCAATCTAAGAGATGTCAAATTGGAAAAACAAAGGGCACAAATGAGGAAAGTTAGTGGAAGGAAAGGAATGGATACAAAATTTTGGGGCACATCATCAACCATAGGTTAAACTCAATGCACATCTACAGTTGAAGACACATTGATAACAACATGTGGTTTTCTAGGTACATCAGAAATCACATCTCCAATTGAAGACACACCATCAAAAACATTTCATTTTGAAAGTACATCAACAAACACATCTCTATTTGAAGGAACTCCACAAACGACATCTCAAGTTGGAGGTACAACATCGTTTACATGTCAATCTCAAGGTATGTCATCAATTGCACCTCCAATTGAAGGTACACAATCTATCCCTGATGCTGTTGACCTTCCCGATATTGACACAAATTTACATTTGAGAACTCATCCTCGAGTTTTGCATAGAAAACCTACATTTTTTATTGATATTGATTCCAATGTTTTGAAATGGATGCTTAATAAGATTCCAAAACATACATGTCAAAGATATGCAAAATGGATATGGAGTTTTTTTTTTGCGAAGCTAAGTGAGGGTGGCAGATGCCAACTATTTGTTGAAATGATGAGGCAACTCAAATTCAGGCCCACCATGAAGGCTCTTGGGCTAAGAGTTTTGAATGACTCAAGTGAGAATTCCATTGTAAAGAACTTGATGAGTGCATATGAGAGTGTGGGTTCCACCTCATGCATGAAGGATAGTTGTGCCACACGACATGTGATGACAACAACACTATTAAGCATTCAAAAAAGGAACAAGGTGAACCTTACAAAGGAAAGTAAGTCTTTTAAAATAAGTAGATCATCTCTAATGAGAGCCAAAGGAAGGCGTGAAAGAGTGGAGGATCCAAATAGCAATGAGTTATGCGCATTTTTGGGTAGAGTGCCACAGAAAGACACAAGAATTGCTGAAGGCTTGAGATATTTAATTGTGAATTACTGGAAGGATAACACAAGGAACTCTCCTAATCAAAGAGATGTTGTAAGAAGGAGAATTGGTAGTAAAAACTGTGAGCCACATCCAATGCATTATTTGGATACCACTCAAACCCAATTTTTTGCTGATTTTGTACAAAAGTTTCTTGAAATTAAAATATGTCAAAGGTATTTTGAAATGCTAAAGCATTTTTATTTCAAAATAAATCACACACGCACTACTTGTTGTTGTAGGGTTCGTATTGATTTTTCTAACCATTATGATGTTTATCAACGTATATGTGTAGATATGCATACTGACAATGTTTTGCAGGAATGTAACATAATGCCTCCACCTAAATCATCGAGGAAATTTTTGTCTTTCATTTTATGTGAAAGAGAGGATGGTCAATTTTTTTACAAAAATTCATGTTTGGATGGCACATGTGATCATTGTGGTGGCATGCAACATTTTCCAATTTTCCAACACATGGCTAGTACACACACAATTGGAGACAAAACTGTGGAATTTGGCAAATATAAGACAATGGCATACAGTCTAAAAGATGGGAAAGAAACAAAGAAGTGTGAATTGGTTAGTGATAATATTCTAGTGCATCAGTTTATGGGAATTTTTCATGTTCAGGTGGTTTATGATTATGCAAATCATACACACAGAGCACAATGGTTGGACTCATAGTTCAAGTTATGCAAGGACACATTTCCACTTCATCATATCATTTCATTTGTCAAATTTGCTGAGAACTACACACTACAATCATAGAACGAGGTTCAATCATAGTAATACAACTCCGTGCAGGTTGCTATATTTGTACATATAGCATTCATTCATGCAAATGATAGTACAAAGGAAAATAGGAAAGTATTGAGGGAGTATCACTTTTACATCAGTGATGATCGCACACATTCTATAGAGATTGTTCAAGGTTGATTTCATATGTTCTATGCCGATCTGGCTAGCAGGGGCATATCATTTAGTTAGCATATCATATGGTCAGATATTTGTACATCACAATTCAAGAACACTGGAATGTTTTACTGGTTGAGCAAGATGCATAGGATTAGTGGTGTTCAACATATGTGGAACTTCTCAGAGGCCAGGCATGGAAAGGGGGAGCATGATGGAGCAGGTGCATGTATCAAAAGAGCCCTAGTACGAGAAGAGTTAAAGTACAAAAATAGTGTAAAGCTGATAGATGTGTAGAACCAAAAATTTTCAATTAAAATCCTAGACCTTCTTATCCATTCAAGCCCATATTTGCCTATCATTTTTAATTAAAATCCTAAGCCTTCTTATCCATTCAAGCCCATATTTGCCAATCTTCTTCACAAAAGTCATTCACTTTATTCCTCACCCATTATATTATGAATTTAAAATCCTTGCGCTCTCTTAATATGCATTCTATAAGCTTTTACCGCGGTCTCCCAAAATTTAACCGCAGTATGGTGGTGGCAGTTAGCAGGCCGGCATTAAGTGTTTACTGTGCTACCGCACGTTGTGTAAGCATAGACCGTAGTATTACGGTGGGCGGTGAGTAAGTGGTGGCGATAGGCAATGAAGCGATGGTTGGCAGTCAGTGAGTAATTACTGTAGCTATTAAAATAAAGACCACGATAACGTGGTAAAAATGATAAGACGACAGAGATAACCGTTGGCAGCTACTGCAGTACCGCTAGTAGTTAGGCCTATGACCGGGGTAGTGCTATGAGTGTGGGGATAGCCATCATGATAAATAGAGTCAAACAGGAGGAAGCGGTTAGCAGAGACAAGAACAACGAAGGAGGCCCACCGCGGTACCGCAGGGGGCATCTGACAGACCGTGGTAATGCAGTAAGCAGCGAGGTTAACCATCAAGGCTAGGCACTGCATAGCCGTGGGTTGAAAATTCAAACCCGCGATAGAGTGGTAAACGCAATGGAAGCCATGGGAAAATA
Source organism: Sequoiadendron giganteum (assembly GCA_007115665.2). Classification (NCBI taxonomy): domain Eukaryota; kingdom Viridiplantae; phylum Streptophyta; class Pinopsida; order Cupressales; family Cupressaceae; genus Sequoiadendron; species Sequoiadendron giganteum. The sequence goes on along the minus strand of CM021100.1, from coordinate 475,351,943 downwards.
AAATAAAGGCAATGAAAAGTATAAAATGTTGATAAGATAAGAAATATAGGTGCGAAAGGATCAATCAAAAAAATCGAAGGTGGAACTATTGTAAGGAATATTTAATTTTCCAAAAGGCAATATAATTGAATATTTTAATCTTCTATGATAGAATTTAAATGGTTTTACCAGCACGGTGAAGGGTCATGACTCTTCAGACGTAATGTGTCATATATATTTTGAAAACTCAGTAATTAAGAGAGGGTTCTGGGTATCAGATAATGTAAAATAAGGAAAAACCTTCTAGAAATGGTGCAATGGAGATGATTTCTTGACCGAATTCCTTTTCTGATTTTTGTTGTTGTGATATAACTGTCAATTTCTGTTTAGTTTTCCTCAATTTGGAGTTTTTTTATTATTTGAGTTCAAATATCAAGTATATTTTAATTCTTCAAAGAGCATTTCTTCACTTTATGTGATTTCATTTAATGGTGTCTGCAAGTCAGAGTTAAATTCCTTTAAGTGAATCATAGTGTCTATGAGACTTCTTTTGGATAATTGAAAGAAAGCTAAGCAAGAAAATATTTCAACACTATTTATGCTAGTCATAAATTGATGAAGTCACATGCCAGTCATTGAAACTTCATCCCGTAAAGTGTCTAACAACTTAAATTGTGTCAGGGAGAAATATGTATGTATAATCAATAACATTTTGACTCCATTACCCAATGGAAAGAAGGCACTGATCTGCTATATCCCAGAGTAATAAATTCATTGATTTAAAAACCTTTCATTTAATTTGAGTGGTAGGATTACTTGTGCTGTCCTTTTGTCTATCCATGCCTACTTGCCATTGTGGATAGACTGTTCAACTGGAAATTCCTTTCAAATCTGCATATCGCATATAGGTGCACCCACCTAGGTCTAGCAGAACCTAAAGAGTAGGAGGTTTAATTGCATAATTGGCCTTGTATGTTTTCCAAGAATGTTATAAGGGCCTAGCAAACTCTTATGGTTAAAACCTGCATATTTGAGCACCAATAGTTTGGCGACTGCATTGGGGAATGTAATCTGAAAATAATCCTTGTCATAGAGTCAGTATCTTGTAGAAGAATCCACTGGGAATAAAGAATTGCAGATATTCTCACTTTTGGAAAGTGAGTGGTGACTCTAAATGAACAAATATATTGAAACTGATAGATTGAAATATATATCAAAAATAAATCTTCTTAGAGTTTACTATATCTCAATTGCTCCCAAAATGCAAGGAAGAAGGTCTTTGTACAAAGATGGTGATGGTCCTAATGCCAAAAATAAATGGACAGAGAAGAATGATAAAGGTAAAAAGGTGACCGATGACATGGGACCATCAAACAAAAATAAAACATTGAAAGCATCACTGGAGATACATAATTCATATGGCACATTAGCAAATGAAGACGGCCCTTCCAGAGAACCTTGCACTCCTGAGGAACAGAGGAATTCCTTTTATCAACCAAATCCTAAGAAGGTTGAAGAATTCATGGCAGAATGTGAAGCTGAAAGAGAAAGAAGACAACACAAATATGATCAAAAAATGGCATCTCTTGAAGAAAATCAAGATGGACTTGGCTATGAAGCAGCTTTTGAGGAGAATTATGAACTTATGGCAAGGGATGAAATAAATGCAAGACTAGAACATGAGAGACAAGAAGTGGAAAGGGCAAGAATAGAATATGAGCAGAGGCTCCAGGCAATTAGAGAACTTGAAGAATTGAGATTGAGGAAAGTGTAGATTAGTACTCAAAGGGCTAATCTGCAAAAATATGTGCCACCTCATAGGCAAGGGAACAATAATGCAGGCCCATCAAATTCCTCACATGCCTACCAGAATCAACCAAGGAATCAAGGTAGATATAAAAATGTTCCACCACAAAATTAAGGTGTTCAGCCACCTCCTCATCAACAGCATGTACCCCCACAAGGTCAGCAATATGTGGCAAATAATAATCCATTGTACTAGCATCAGTACTACCAAAATCCTCCTCCACAATATCCAAACATGATTAGGTAGTTTTACTTGGTTGGACTACAAATATGTCCTTACCCTATGGACATTAGTTGGAGAAGTTTGGTCCCAAAATTCACAGGGAGTAGTGCTACTACAGCTAAAGAGCATTTAAGGATTTTTAATGCTTTTATGCAAGATTTAGATATGCAGTATGAAGATATATAAATGAGACTGTTTATGATGTCACTGATTGAAGATGCCAGAGATTGGTTTAATAGTTTTCCAACAACTTTTGTTAATTCTATTCATGTGTTTTATGAGCAATTTCTTGAGCAGTATGGGAATCAATATCCACCTGAATTTGCATTGCATGAATTAGTGACTATTCAGAAGCATCAAAATGAATCAACTTATGATTTCAACCAGGGGTTTTCTAAATTGCATAATAGGATACCTCTTGGATCTAAATTGGTTGATCCTACTACACTGAGTATTTATGTAAAATATTTCAATCCTAAGACTGGTTATGAGCTCAGGAATAGGGGTCCTAGAAATTTGGTTGAAGCTCAAAGGATAGCACTCACCATTGAAAATAATAGGAAAGTTGCAGGGATGATTGCCAAGAGGGATAACCCAAAGGCTCCCCAATATGCTCCTCCAAATAAACAGGAGAACACATATAGGAATGAGAGGCCAAGACTACATGACATTCCTTATAGTACAAATTGGAGAAATGGAAAGCCAGTGATGGATGGGCCTAGAAATAAAGAGACACCTGACCCTTTGAAGAAGAGAGGGACTTATATGGTTGATAATAGTCCTTGGTGTTCAGTATGTGACATGCCACATTCGTCAGAACATTGTGTAGTAGGTCAGTCAATGTCAGGAAGAGATATGACAAAAGATAATAATGAAGAAGACAATAACATTTATTTGACTTCTCATACTCTTCACTCAACAGAGCAAGGATATTCATCTTTAGAGGAAGGAGGATATGAATATGATGTTGAAATCAAAAATATAATCTTCACATGGCAGAGCAACAAATGTTTTCTAATTATGAAGAAAGTGATGACGAACAAGATATTCCTACTACATCATATCAGCCTAATAGGGGAAGTATGAAGAGACCATCTGAGGAAGAAATTAAGAGATTGACTATTGCAGTAGTTGGGCAAGCTAAAAGCAAGTATTGGCTAAGGAATAGAGCAGTAAATGAAAATGAAGGTGTTCTGGGAGGAATATTCTTGAAAAGTGAAAAGATGTCCCATGAAATATCAAAAAAGACAAATGATCAGTACCTTGACAAAAAAGAACATAAATATATCCCCAAAGAAGAAAAGAAAGAATCCTCCAAGAACACACAAAAGATGGATCAGATATTTAAGAGGGAGAAAGAGGAAAACAAAGGAGAATTGATAGAATCAAAGAAGGTGATTAGAACTGAAGGTACATCTTTTGATTTCATACAAGCCTTATCTCAATTTAAAATGTCTATCCCATTGCTTGAAATGATTAAAATTAAGGAATATAGAGAAAGTGCTATTCAATTAATGTCTAGTGGGAGGAATCAAAATATAAATTTTGAACAAAATGAGAATATTGGAATTGTTGATAAGAAAGGAAAGATAAAAATTGCAGAAGTTTGTTTAAGTGATGCATTGATAAATACACCTCAAATTGATCCATTTTTCACTACCCTCCTCATAAATGGTAAATTGGTAAGAAATTGCATGATAGATTCAGGTGATTCTATGAATATTATGCCAATAGGGGTAATGATACAACTGGGCATGTGGATAGATATTGAGGGTGGTAAATGTTATGCTATAGATAGTAGGCCTGTCCCAGTAGTGGGGATTACAAAATATGTAGAAGTAAGATTAGCAGCCTACCCACAAGCTACTTATAACATTGATATAACTGTGATTGATACACCTCCTTAGTTTTGAATGCTTCTATCAAGACAATGGACTGCAGCGGTTAGAGGTAATCTGCAATTTGACTTATCATATGCCACAATACCAGTTAATGGTGAAGAGGTGAAATTATATAGAGAACCAAGGGTGAATCAGATTGTTGAGTGTGTTCCTCAAGAACAACTTAATTGCTTCTGCAATGTAGATTTGGGGAGTTTTAGAGTTGAATTATCTCAGCTAGAACTAATGAGTACTGACCCAATTGATAGACTTGTTTCTAGAAATGAGCAAGGTGTGTGGAAAATGTACTTTGATGGGGCTTGCAGTCAAGAAGGTAATGGAGCTGGGGTAATTTTCATATCACCTTAAGTTACAAAATTTAAGTATTCATTTTTATTGGCTTTTGAATGTACAAATAATGTGGCTAAGTATGAAGCTTTGTTGATTGGTTTGAACATGGTCATGAAACACAAGATTAAATTGTTGTCTATTTTGGGAGATTCTGAATTAGTTGTGTCACAAATTAGATCAAATTATGTTGCAAGGAACAAGAGGTTGAAACAATATAGGAATTCTATATGGGATACAGTTGAACTATTTGATGCATTTTCAATTGATTGGGTAGATAGATCTGAAAGATGATATGATGTTGGTAGGAGTGTCTCAGATTGAATTTAAAACAAGACCAGTAGTCCCTGATAATATATATAGTTGGCAGGTTTTTGATGATGATACTGAACTTTAGAAGTTTCTTAATTATATAGATCAGTATGAAGCATAGGAGATTGATTTCAATGCTTTTGTGGAAGAAGTGGATGGGAAACAGAGTGTATTTGGTAAGGAAGTTTTGCAGCTTAAAACTAACAAGCTTCCCAAAGGACTTGTGGCATTAGAGAGAGTGTATGATGGGAGTGATCATTCCCTCATAAAGTAGACACCAGTTAAGAAGGAAGATATTGAAGAAATAAATTTAGGAATTGAATTAGCACCAACGAGGGTTTATATTGGAAATAAAATAAGCCCAACCATCAGAAGAATGCTGATTACATTGTTGAGAAAATACAAGCATGTGTTTGCTTGGTCTTATGAGGATTTTAAGGCATATAGAGAAGATCATTTTCAGCATGAGATTCCACTTAAACCAAACACAAAGCCATTTAGATAGAAGAAGAGGCCTATCAATCGAACATTGGAACCCAAAATTCAAGAGGAGCTAGCAAAGCTTAGAGATGAAGGTATCATAAAACCCATTAGGCATTCAACATGGGTCTCAAATTTGGTTCTAGTCAGGAAGAAAAATTGGGACATAAGACTATGTGTAGATTTCAAAAATTTGAATGTGGCTTCCCTAAAAGATAATTATCCTCTTCCAAACATGGATGCAATATTACACAAAGTAACAGGATGTGAGTTATTATCAATGATGGATGAATTTTCTGGATATAATCAGGTCAAAGTCAAAGAATTGAGCAAATATAAAACAACATTCACTACACCATGGGGAACGTATATATATATATATAAGAATACCATTTGGCCTCACAAATGCAGGAGCTACCTTTCAAAGAGCCAAGGATGTGGCATTTTTAGATCCGATCAACGCTATA